>VWZG01012138.1:78198-102375 GCA_013396735.1 Grallaria varia
CTCCTAATGCTGAGAGGGTAAGAGGCATAGGAGAGGAATGTTTATAGCTGTGGATACCACCCCAGTTATGGAGTACCTTATTCCTTACTGCACATTATGATTGTCAGTAAATGATTCCACATCCCCACATTGAATCTGGGGTAATGTTCTTCCCTAGCAACTAGGCTGTATGTTCTTTCTTTTGGTTTTGTGTATTNGTAATGACATAGACATTACATAGTAGATCAATGCTCACCAAAGACTGTTGAATCTTGATTTATCAGGTTATGTGGCAGTCTGTCATTTGCAAGAAACTGTTGCGAACTCTGGGACCTGTTTCAGACCTTTGTGCAGGTCCTCTATACATCAAAAAATTCTTGTAACTTTTTAAGTGGATTGTTGGTCTCTCCTAGTAATTGCCACAGAATTCCAGAACTTTTTTTTTTTTTAAAAATTATTATTAGTTTTATTATTTATTGCTGTTTGGAAGTTTATAGTAACTTTGAGCAGAAAATCATTTCTGTTGTGATAGATATTTCCGCTTAGTTAGGGCACACCTACACAACCAAACTCTATCTTTGCTGTTGTTTGGAACTACATGAGCCAAGTTCATTCAGAAGGTGGATAGTTATTCCAGAGCACAGTTTTACTCATAAAGTCAGAAAAGTTAACTGGTTGCTATTGCAACACTTCTGCACTTTCAGTGAGCATTCTGGTGTCCAAGGGATTTTACTTGTCTCTCAGCCTTCTCAGGACAGTGGTAATAGCAGTTTGGAATTTATTTATTAATTTGCCATTCTTCATCTGTAGTGCACTGATACCTATGCAGGAGGTGAAAAACAATGAAAGATAAAACATATGGATGGCTTATTCTGTGGCTATGCACAGTCCTCCACAAAGTCATTACCTGGCATGGTGCTTGTTTAACATCCTACTTTCTTTATATTTTCAAATATATCAAAGTGATGTCCTGACTTATTTAGGAGGTCTGGAGACTACTTCAGCAGGAAGGTTTATCACATCTGCATTTGGCATGAGAGGTCTACTTACTACTGGTCTCCTTGTTCAAAGTAAGGGAAGAAAAAAGAGGCAGTTCTGCAGCACAATTTACTGTATTATAAGGTAGCTATCTAAAATAGGCAAGGTGAGCCTAGAAGAACTGTTTCTCCCATTTATTAAAACATAAATTCTAAACAGTTGTTTCAGAGACAAATCTATTCTGGAGGTACCTAAAATGAGGTAAGCCAAACTTCCTTGGGCTGTAAGTGTTATTTAGACTTATTATGTTTTTGGCAAGGTACTCTTTTGTATATCTAGCAAATGTTATCAGGAAAACAAATGTTCTGTTATCTGATTTTTAAATTTTTTTTTTCTTTTCCTTTAGAGATTGAACTTGACTTATTCAACTTAATTTCTTTTCCCCTTACTTGTTCTCCTTTTTCTGGTATTTCTTTTTGCTCATTGTGTTGATCTGTTTCCATTACAGTAATTATAAGTCATACATAGAAATTTTGAAAGTAGTCCATTATCATTGTAAGGTTTGGCCATGCCTTAGGGTACGTCCTTTTTGTGACTTAATATTATTAATTTTAATTCAGTTTATTGTACTTTTCCTGGTTTGTTTTGGCTTTTTTCTACTATAATGCAAATTCTTCAGTTCTATCTAATCTTATTTCAGCCCTATTGCTAATGCAATTGTGATCAATTTTATACTAATCCTCTTTGGCACTTTTGTCACTCATTCTTTCCTCCAAAGTGAACGTGGACTGTTTTTGACTAAGTTTCCTGTATGACACAGCACATAGGTCAACATCCTAATACTATCCATTATACTCAGAAAAAAATTTTCATTATTACCTTCATTATTGCGCTGCATTTTGGAACTTCTTAATGTGTTTTTTTTGGGTCTTTTGTTTTTTGGTTTTTTTGTTTTGCTTTGGTT
This sequence comes from Grallaria varia, assembly GCA_013396735.1. Lineage (NCBI taxonomy): Eukaryota > Metazoa > Chordata > Aves > Passeriformes > Formicariidae > Grallaria > Grallaria varia. The sequence continues at coordinate 80,120 of VWZG01012138.1, forward strand.
TTTGGGGGTTTTTTGTTTGTTTGGTTGGGTGGTTTGGTTTCTTTTTGTGGTTTTGTTTTGTTTTGTTTTTTGGGGTTTTTTTATCATTCCATATTTGTCCTGGAACATTGTGGTGTTAATTCATTACACACTGGTATCCACACATACATACAGTAAACCCAGCATATTTAGGACTCTGGGTTCTCTTTTCTTCTCTTTTGCAATAACAACATCTATATGCTAGTTAGTTTTCATTTGGGCAACCTAACAGATTTTGCCAACAAAATATCTTTTTACTCTCCGGTTTTCTTCTCTGCCATTTAAAAGCAGTAAATCTAGAACCAATTAAAGCAAATGCTCCTTTACGCAGCATATAATCAACCTGTGAAATTCACCCTCACAGGAGGCCATCAAGTCAAATACCCCAGCTGAATGTTAAAACGAAGTGGGCTAATTATTTGAACAGTAACAACATTTGAAGCTTTGCATTCCAAAATTAATAATAAAGGTAAACCAAATATCATGCTTCAGGGCATAAATTGATTAGCTACAGGTGTCAGGATGGATACCTACTCTCCACACAGAAATTTGTGCAATTGTTAAGGGAGGGTGTTTATTTTTTTATGAGGATATGAAGCAGTTTTGAAGGATTTGAGGACATTTTGGGATTGAGTTTTCGATTTTGTTTTTGTGGGGGCTTCTTTGGTTAGTTTTAATTTGATTTCATCTCCTCTAAATGACTTCATGTTACTTTCTTTCAAAGTAAGAACATTGTAGGAAATGGTAAGGTAAAGCAGCCCCTACCCCCTCAGAGATTTGAGGCAGGAAAGACACTGCCCTGTGGTTTAGCCTATGAAGGCAGTGAATACCACCGAGGAAGGAGTTCCCTGCTAATGAACTGTGGCACTTTCTGTTTTAAGATCTGCCTTTTACACTCATCTACACCTTGGTGCCACTTGATAGCGGTCAAGCAAGTGATGTGCAGCAGATGAGCACTTTTATATTTCCCAACTTTGATAATCTCTTGCCTAGCTTTCCTTTACTCTAGTTTTACTTCTTCATACTCTACCTGAATTTCAAGGCTTTCGGGTGGGTTTTTTAGACTAGAATGCGTGAATGCAGTAAGTAACAGACTAGAGTCCCAATTATTCTAAGCTAATATTCTACCTATGATAACAGAAGAAAATCAAATCACCCAACGCCACATTGTGGACTTTTCCACAAGTCTTTTGCCTAATTAATCCTTCTATTGGAAAACTGCAATCTCTAAATAAAAATCTTCGTTTCTCACAATGACCTCTATAGCCATGCCATTTGCAGGGTTTTTCCATTCTTAGCTTACAGTTTTAGGTTTTTTTTCCAAATGTTGGTCTACTTAAACCACCTCAAGCTTTTGGAACAATTATTTTCCTTACATTTTTATCACAAATATGTTATAATCTTGAATAAGTCCAAAATAAAAAAGATGCTCACACTGCTGTATCAGACATTCCTGCCTAGTACAAAACTGCGGGGGTTTTTTCTCATTTGCAACCATGGATTATCTTAAATTTCAACAGATTTCTCCACTGATGCAAAGACCTAAATAAGATAGGCTTCTAGATTGCTTTAGAAAATCTCATCACAGAGTTCAAGTCAATTTTGATAGTCAGTTAAACTGGATGACCAGTTCCCATGTGACTCTTTCAAAATTCTCCCTGTTTTTTATTACTTGGATTTTTAATCGGAGTATTGATAAGCTTTAGTGAAAATTGGCTGTGTCAGTTGGACCTTTCATTAAATTCGGCTGATGTGAAATGAAATACAAAGTCAACATGAACACAGGACAGGAGGTATGCAATATTATCTACAACATAGTTCTGCTGGCATATAAGTCTCTAGTCAGCTGGTTCATGGGAAGCTACAGGCTTTATAGTTAATTAAACAACAACTTTGTATAGAAAATCACTGGCAAATAACTAGTGACCCACAAGATAAACTAACACAATTTGTAAAATAAGTTAATTTTTAGCCTCCTGCTGTAAAAGAAAAAGTGGTGAAGGGAAGGGTCACTGTTTAGGTCACAGGTTCAGGATGTGCATAAGTCCATTTTATAAAACTATTATGATCTGCAGTCAGACTTTTAAGATGTTCACTGGTGTTTAGTTTTAAAAACATGTTCTGAGAAACTGCTCTGTAGACATGCGCTTCAGAGTGCATTTAAAATTTCATCTGAGATCTGAGAGATGTTCATGAATTATCTAATAAGCAGTGTGATCAAAATACAATAATTAATACATAATATGACTTGTAAAACATAAATGAAAATGAACCAGAGGGAGGAACTTGCCAACCTTTAAACAAGGCTAACCTATTTATATAACAAATGTCTGCAGTATTTCTCATGAGTCATTCCTTCTACTCAGACTGAGAATACATAATAACCCTTTGTTGTTCTCTACCCGAGGTCATTTATTACTCAGAAAAAAATGCATACACATACACATGAACTAACAAACAAACAAACAAATTGATGGAAAACATATTCATAAAATGAAATCATTATAAAGACTGCCTTTTCAAGTATGAAATGCAAACATTGTTGATACCAGTCATTATTGTATGGAGATTGTTTGGTTAGTTGAATGGAAAAAATGTAGCTAAAATGATGATTGTTATTTACTATTCTTATGTTTCCTCATCACTTTTCCTCCATTTATAGAATTCTTCATTAAATGGTACCAAAAAATTAACATCAAACTGAGCTCATTTCAGCGTTGCCTTAATTTAGGTAGAACCAGAAATATGTCACTGAAATAAAAATCAGAACAATGGAAAGGAGAAGTGGGGTTTTAAGTTCGTAATCATTCAGCTATTCTGTCCAAGAATTAGATGATCATATGCCTGAGGTTTTTTGTCTTGTTGAAAAATTTCAAGACTTGAATTGTCGAGGTTGAGCACCCTTACATCATTAACCCAACAAAGAAATTCTTCAAAGAGCAGAAAATTAATTGAAATAATCTGACTCCTGGAAGTAATTTTTTTTTTACAAGAAATATGAAAAGATAGCAAACAGTTACCTATGTGCCTTGTAACCTCTCTTTGGATAATGTTAATAAAATATTGCCTGCATTTAACAGTCAGCCCTGGTTTATTAGGTGAAAAAGCCATATCTGCTCATGACACTGCCTCTGGATGTTCTGATTTAAATGTCACCTGCTAAAAGATTCTTATAATGTTACCCATTTTCAGAAGTTCTCTTTTTATAGAGAATCCAGGTGAAATCAACTATGCTACCCAAACTGATAAAAAGCTGTATTAGAATACAAATGATATAATTCAGTATACAAGTCCTGTATGAAATTTTATTTATTTTACAATCTTCCACTGTCCTTAACTGCCAACCTAACTTCCAGCACACACTGAATGAACACAAAGCGGCATGCTACTAAATGCATATTTTCATATTGCATGTATCGAAGCACCTGAAAGGAGATATTGCAGAGATCTTTGTCATCTTAAATGAAGTTATCTGAGAACAGTAGAAGACCCGGAGAGAATAATTACACACCCCCCTGCAAATCTGTTGAAGGTGTTAGTAGTGCCAAAGATCTGATTTTCCATTCTCATTCGTTTAATTTGTATGCTTTAGGAAAACTGTTTAGTGAGAGGCTGAAATGCATTTGGTAGATCAATATTCCATTGATGTTGATATTTGTCAGCATTTCCTTTAGCTGATGATTTATAGGGTGCCAGAAGCATTTATAGAATACTTAACTCTTTGTCATGTCTCAATTTGCTCTATGAAGAAAATGCTTATTCTTTATTACACTGTATTTTTAACAAAATAAAGGACATGCCACATTAGATAGTTCCCCTGTGTGCTGGAAACAGTTATAGTACTGCTAGGAATTATTAGGTCAGTGTTATTTGGTCTAAAATTGTGCTAAAATAGATACGAAAACCCTACTCTTCCTAAATTAAAAAAAAAATAAATTCTTACCCAATGCAACAGTAATTCTAAGAGTTGAAATAATTTCTCTCTTTTAATCCAGACTCTTTTTTTAATAACATAAATATAATTGAAAATACTGATTCTTCGGAGATGAATAGCTGTTGCTGATGAATTTAAAAAGTTTTTCCCGAGATCTGTTAAGAAAAAGACTTGTCAACAAGGAAGTTGTCACCTTCTGTGATAAAAATATATGTTGCAATATTTTTAATAGAAAAATGCAATTTTCAACTCAAAACTGATAACAGAGAATCTGACTGAAAATAATGCTTACCTCTTACATATCGATTTTTATTGGAAACCTGAGAAGAGCTACTGCCTTTTCCAGGTATTGTGAATCTAAGATGAGTAAAGATGAAGCAAATTCTTCAAATGAAGGTTTTGTCTATGTCAGAATCAGCCGCAAAAGACGTGCTTGTGACTGGTGGCACAACGTCCAGCTGGAACTAGTCCCTGGTGGTGAACCCCTGGGGTCAATGCTGGAGCCAAAGCTGTTTAACAGTGCTTCATTAATGACCTGGATGATGAGGCAGAGTACACCCTAAGCAGCTTTGGAGATGGCATAAATTGGGATGGATGGATGGATGGATGGATGGATGGATGGATGGATGGATGGATGGATGGATGGATGGATGGATGGATGGATGGATGGATGGACGGATGGATGGATGGTTGGATGGATCGATGGATCGATGGATCGATGGATCGATGTGTTCCTGTTCCCACCTGTCCAGTCGGGTCTTTCTAGTACTAGAAGAAAGTATACGGGAGAAATTCCAGCAAAGGGCCATGAGGATAACTAAGGGACTGCAGCTAAGGTTGAGAGAGCTGGGACTGCTCAGCCTGGAGGAGAAAAGATTCAGGGTGCATCTTCTGAAAAAATATCAATATCTGATGAAATGAATGAAGCAAAGGGAGTCAGACTCTCACCAGTAATGACTGAAAGGACAAGAGGCAAGAGGAACAAGTGGAAATACAGGAAATTCTACTTGAAAATGTGGAAAAAATAAACACTGATCAGATTGCCCAGAGAGGTTGTGGAGTCTCCATCCTTAGAGAAACTTGAAAACCCAACTGAGCAAAGTCCTGAGCAACCTGCTTTAGGAGATCCTGCTTGAGCAGTAACAATGGACCAGTTGATCTTCAAAGGTTCCTTTCAACCTCAACAAGTCTGTGAACCCCAGTTCTCTGGCACCTGTCCTGAGTAGAGGACCACAAGCAACAAGTTTATTTTCCTACTTTATTACTCTAGTGATGGAAAATTCTTCATCAGTGAATATACACTAATTTAAAAGTGAAGTAATGCTGTGATAAAGTATATAGAAGTATAAGGCAATGCTCTAAATACAGTAAAAGATTATTTTAAACTCAGAAGAGTTTTGTTTGCTGCTAAGGTAGTAAAGAGAGACCAACTGTAACAGAGCTGCAATGTACCAATTACACAAATAGCCACAGAAATATCAATATTATCTAAAATCATTTGTTTTACAAGGGTTTTGACATGCCTTTTGGTGAAACAATGTTTAATATTTTATTCATGGATTAGTATAATATGTTTCTTAGTAAAATCAATACTGGGTTTTTATTAAGAAAAACATTGTACTTCCCAGCAGAGAAACAAAATGCACCATAAGAAAGGAATTCCAAAATGAGAAAAGAAATTGATAGCTAGTGCTAAACCATATCATTACCGACAGGACAAATAGTTCTTAGTTGTAAGTAAATGTGCTTTTTTTTTTTTTTTTTTCCTTTTCTGGACCTTCTCTTCAGCAAAGGCCTGATCCTAAAACCATTTCAGGGCTTAATTCACAGATGCCAATACTTGTATCTGTATGACATACTGAGATTCCTGAAACAGACACACATCAGCAAGGAGGGTGGAGTCCATGGACAGACATGGGAAGGCTGTTTGAGGGAAGCAACCAATATAAAAGAGAATCAATACCTTTAATACTGACAACCAAATATGGGTTTTGTAGAAGTTCTGTCTCAAAGGGCAGGATATCAGGCTCCTTTAGAAGAATGATTATGAAGGATGGGTCTCATGGTTTAACTCCAGTTGGCAACTAAGCCCCACACAGCCAGTCATTTACTCCCTGCACAATGGGATGAGGAAGAGGATCAGAGAGGTAAAAGCGAAAAAGATTGAGAGAAAGACATTTTAATCAATAAATCAAAAGTTATGCACACAAGCAAAGCTGAACAAGGAATTCCTTCCTCACTTCCCATGAGCAGGCAGGTGTTCAGCCTTCCCCAGGAAACACAGAGCTCTACCTCCCATCATGGTGACTAGGCGTCCTAGTTCCAGCCCAGATCAACAGAGTCTGCTATTGTCAACAGTTAAGTCAGGAAACCTATGCAGTAAATGTCAAAAGATATCTGTACTTTTTTGATTTGGGTAATATCTGTCTTTTCCTTTTGAATACAAGCTGTCTCATTTTTAACATAACAAGTAAAAAAAAAAAAAAAACCTAAAGTAGAAATGAGAGATTTATGTTTGGGTGTCATGAAATAAGATGTTTTCTTTGGCAATTTGTTTGTTCTTACACTTGAGGAAACAGCATTTAATCTGAAAAAGTAAAACAAACAAACAAACCAATCCCCCCTCCCCCACCCTAAAACAAGCAAACAAAACCACAAACAAAAAACTGCAAAAACTAAACCCCTCCAAACAAACCATCAAATCCAACAAAAAACCACCCCACCAAGAAAGTATCAAAGATATCTGACAAATCATCAGCATCTCCTACACATAGTTGCAACTAAAAATTTTTACTTAGTATTACCTACTCCTTCTGATATGGCTTTGTGATCTTAGCTACAGGTCAGATCTCTATATTACCCATACAAAGAACAAGGCAATAAGCCTGAAAGATAATATGGAATATAAACATGGTCACAGCTTATGATAAACTCTCCTCTGGTGCTAGTCTAGAAAACCTACTGTGTCAGGCAAAGTGTTTATGTTTATATATGTATACTTATTTTGAATACTGACAGTATAGCATGACGGCAAGATATGTCAGTTCTTAATGCACACTCAGCAACTGAAATGGACATTTTTATGGTAGTGTACCTCAGAAGTGTTTTTCATGCCTGATGAAGCCTAACTAATCTGAGCTCTGTGTTTGAGGACTGTGTAAAAATTTCAGGTTAATAAATGCCTGCTTATTGTGAAAGGCTGGTTGTCCATGTAAGAAAATACTCTTCAGTTAGCTACTAAGGTTTCTCAATGCATGTAAATACTAGGGGATAAATCAATTAAAAAAAAAAAAACAACAAAACAAAACACAAACCACCACCACCACAACAAAAAAACCACAAACACTGCAATAAAAACATTTACTATGCATTTTTAAATCAGAAAGAATGACAAGGGTAATAGTGAGAGTGATTCTGGAAAAGACATTTCCACAAAAGTGAAGGAAACTCTCCATGGTTTGCCTCCAAGCCCAGTCAGAAAGCAGGGCTTGGCAGAGGGCAGCCTCATCTAGACTGGTGCATCATTCAGGAGAGCCATGCAAGTGACTGCTACTCTGCTCCTCCTCAGCTTCACATCAGGCATTGTCAGGTCAATGCCGCTGTCCCTCTCTCCCTACCTGATCCTGCAAAGCCAACCACAGCTGGCCAGTGTAGTTTGCAACCCACCAACAATCAATATTGGTCAACTGGGTCCAAACGTCATGGTACTGCTCCTGGTGCAGCTAAACCAGCAGGGTTCAGAGGATAAGGCTGGAAGCAAAGTGCAACTTTTGGTGGTAAACTCCAGCTATGGCATGTTCTTTGTCATGGCAACTGACCAAGGCTTCTTGTGCGACCTGTCAGAAATCTCTAGTGTTTGTAGACCACTACTGTTTGACTGAAGAGAGGGCTGAGGTAGAAAGGAGTTTTTCAGTGCTAAAGGCCTTTGCTCTGGTGCATGTGTTGTTCTACATGTCTGTTAGTTTGTCATATCATTAAATATTTCCTATTTTGCAGATATATTAATCTGTCCTTCCAGAAGCAGCCTTAGAAATTACATTTGCCACAAAAGAGTCTAAAGACACAGATTTTAGCATAAAGATGGCACAGATTATCAACACTATATTCATGAATAATTATTCCCTGTTCCATACTTCTTTTTATTCATAATAGAAACTCATACTGAGATTATTTAGGATGTTCATGCTCAGCACATTTTCTGTAACTTCACTTCAGCTGTACGGATTCAACAAGTTACCTGCATAATGAGGACATCACTTGAAGAAAGCAGATGACAATGATTATACACTGAGATGTTTTGCAAAATAAAACCAAAATCAATTGCATTTGTTTGGTTTTTAAGTTCAGTTAAATCATTGTTTAAAATGTGTGGTTTAATTTAAAGACATGCGGCCGGATGCATCACGGTCCTCTTCAGTGTTTTGTGTTGTGTATTGCAGACCAAAGTCATGTTTCTTTGGAGTGTATGTAAGGAAAAAAATTGGCTTTAATGATGCACTTTTGGGCAGTCAGGCATTTAACCCAAAGACCGTGTTGTCAGAAAAGTTGTTTGATAGTGGGAATTTTTATGAACTGATTATACAAGACTCTTTGGCCCTACTTCTCCCACAGTCCCTGTAAATCAGGCACAACTACTTTATTGAAGTGAATGGAGTTAGATAATCATAAAAATGGTGTAAATAAAGGGAAAATTAAGGCCATCAAATTTGAATACTGACTTTCAGCATCAGATTTTAAGAGATTATTAGCCTTGAATTTTCAGTGAGACTCTGCTCTTTCACACAGTGAATGCCAGACATTATAGCCATAATTCTGAAAAGAGGCTGTTGTGTCTACTAACACACACAATTTAATGCAGCCCTGTGAACACAATATTGTCCACTTGTACTTGCCCACCTGGAACACATATTTCACTACTGTATTTTACTGCTCACTGCACTATTCACGCTACTCTAACTGTTCTGTTCTTCTGCTCTGAGTTGCCAAGTTGCCCGCAATTAATAACTCTCTCCCACAAGACTGGTGAGTTTTTGCATATTCCTTTGCAGAGTTAAACCTATTAACCCCACCAGAAGTTTCTTAATATTTCTAGAGCCTGAATTAAACTTCTACAGGAGGAAATTTTTCTATTTTCAGGAAACCCAATGAATATTTTGCTTCATATGAACTAAATTGTTTCACAGCTGAAACAAAGTGTACTTCTACTAGTTTTAAACATCCTTAATATATTTGTTTGTTGAAGATATTTTATTCTGAGTCACATCAAAAACGTGGGATTGAAGTTGTCATAATTTGCATTTACCAGAATAAATGTGAGGTTTTTGCCTTATATAGTGATTATGTTAGCTCAAGCTGTGACAATTATGAAGAGAATGTTTACATATATATTAGCCAAAATAATAATAATAATTTATTTTAGAGACCAAGCAAAGCAATCCTCCATGTGGATTTTTATTTTCCTATGCATGACAATAAGTCATTATTCTGTTACTGTGATTTTGCTGAGAATGTATGTGGATTTCATATAAGCATCTAGCCATTTGCGTAGTCTCCTAATTATTTGCAGATTTTCTAGCAAGAAAACCAAGCAATTCTGGATTTTGAGCAAATGTACATGGCTTCAGTATTCATTATTTTAAACCTGTTAGTTTTGTGAGTCTGGGGAGTTTTCAGAGCTTAAAATAAAGAGAAAGAAGTAATCAAACATTCTGTTTGGTGATGACTCATTTATTCAAAAGACCATACAAAAAATGTATGGTTGACAGGAACTCTGACATTTGCAAAGGTGACTTGAGGTAAAAAATATAAAGATTACAGTTTACAGTAATGTTACAACCTTTTAATACTACATAATCATTGCAAATACATCCAGACATCTTCTGTTTATGCCATATTCGACATTCTGATTAATAATCTTATTTTCTTACGCAGTTCTTTTCTTTCAGTAAAAGCCCAGATTCACAGAGAAGATGTATAATTTAGAGGTCAAAGAACAAAAAGTTCCAGTAGTAGTAATAGCAGCAGTAGAATTAGTAGGACTAGTACGTTATTCCAAAAATACCCCTTTGGTTCTTTTCTTAAACTTCAGGTACCTCACATCTTTCAGGTACTGGAAGAGTATGGGATTTTTAGAGCTAAGATTTCTGATACAAATTCTGCCTTATATTGGAAATTCCTATAGATGGTTGGGCATATTCTAACGATGCAAGCAGTCTGTTTGCAAGGTATTGTTTATCAGTATATCAAAGTTAAAGTTGGAATAGGAAACAGCTTAGGCATAAACAATTTAATAATGTGGCTGTGCCCTGTTCTCAGAAGTCAGACAGTTCAAAGAACATATACAAAATGTACAACAGCCATCAAAATTAGATGTTCTTTTAAGAGCAGCACTGGAACCCCACTCAAACTCAGAAACAGTACCTAAGACTGACAGATTCTCAAAAAAGCCCAAAACCAACCAAACCAAATGCTGTGGTTCAACCCCAGCAAGCAACCAAGCATCACACAGACACTCGCTCACCTCTCCAGTAAGGTCATGGAGAGAATTGGAAGGATAAAAGCTAGAAAATTTGTGGGTTGAGATAAAAGCAGTTTGATAGGTAAAGCAAAAGCCACACAAACAAGCAGAGGAAACTAAGGACTTAATTAATTGTTTCCCATGGGCAGGCAGGTGTTGAGCCATTCCCAGGAGACCAGGGCTCCATCACATGTAACAGTTACTTTGGAAGACAAACTCCATCACTGCAGACATCCCCCTGTCATGGGTGGGAGTGGGAGGCTTAGACAAAATTTATTAAAGTAGCACTTCCCTTGAGTCATGGGATGCAGAAAGGATTCACTTGCTTTCTAAACCCCTTCTCAGGGAGGAGTCTAGCTGTGGTTGAATCAAGTCTTAGCCTCAGATTATGTCAACGGTTTAAATTTAAGGAACCACTTTGTCCTGTGGGTTTTAGTGACTGGCAAAATGAGAATATTTATATAAATTGAATCATTTATGATTACAAATAATCAGACAAAAGATCTTCATCAGAATTATTTACTATACAATGCAAAAGCTAAAAATCTACTAGTAGGGTATTATAAGACAGGATAGTGAACTATATTGAAGCAACTATAGAAGCAATTATATTAAACCTGGCAAAAAGAAATAATCATTGGAAGGTATTTGATGTAACTCATCCACACCAATGCTCAAGGGGAGATCTCTTTCTCTCAACCTCAAGCAATATCCTAGAAGGGCGTTCCCAGCCAAGGAATCTCCACACATACACTCCGAGAAGAACCTGACTGTATGAAAGGGGACTGAACTTTTACAGTATGATGTGATTGACTGGTAGTCACAGATCTATAGGCCGGCAGATTAGCTTATTGTCAAATCCTGTTTCAAAAGCAGGATGTGCATTTGAAGTCTGGTGAATCAGGATGGTTTTAGCATAATTTAACATCAAGGCAGCAACCTGGTGCCAGCAATTGAGTTTGCATGATAGCTTGCACAATGGCTTGCATAGTGTGCCTTCTCTGATTGGATTTTAAGACTTACCAGCGTGGGCTATCCTGCCACACCCCCTCCCACCCACTTCCTCCTTCTTCTTCCCACTTCATATACTGACCATGATGTCATGTGGTACGGAATATTCCTTTGGGCGATTTGGGTCCCCTGACCTGGTAGTGTCTCCTCCCAACCTTCCATGCATCCCCAGTTTCCTTGACAGTGTGACAGGGCGTTGGCTCTATGTAAGGCCTGCTCAGCAATAACAAAAGCATCTCTATATTATCAATCCTATGTTTAGCACAAATCAAAAACACAGCCCCATACCAGCCACTGTGAAGAAAATTAACTCTACCCTAGCCAAAACCAGAACAGCAATGAACCAACCAACCAAAAAAACCCAAATCTAACTCCCAAACATCAAAAGTTCTTCCTATGCAAAACATCTGAGGAAGCAATCTCTCTCAAGTATATTTCCCTAACTGCTTCATTGCCTGCCTTGATATAGGCAAGTTAAGGTTTCTCTAGACCAAATCAAAATTAAGTAATTTGACCAGTGAAATAAGTGAAAATGTGCATTGTTTGGTTTGGTTTTGTTGTTCTGTAGTGCCAGAACAACCCACATGCACACTGGGATTAAAAAATTAGTTTCAACCATAAAGTTTTACAGTCAGCTAAAGATAACTGGTCTTTGTACAGATGACCAGACCTTCCCCAAAAAGAACTGTAGATTCTAATATTTCTCAAATCATAAAAAGCAAGAAGTCAAAGCATTTTATACATCCTTATAGTGCAAATTCAACTATAAAAGCTACACATAATTTCTACCAGCAATGACCTACATTGTGTTGTTCAGCTACAAACATCAAAGGTGACTTGTATCTAGTTTAGGTTTGAATGTAGCATTACAGGCATCAGAAACTATCCCTGGAATGGAGTATGTGGTACAACTGGAAAGTGACTACAAAAATATTCATCCTAACCTATGCATCTAGTATGGCCAAGTTCTCAAGAGATTAAGGTTTTACAAAACCATATGGAAATAGCCTGAGTAGAAAACTTCTGTACCTAAATAATTACCAGTTCCATGTATAATACATGGATCAGTTTAGATTTTCCATCTAGTCTGTATTTTGCCATAGTTAGATGAAAGACACACAAGCAATGCAACCTACTTGCGCAGTCAGACAGAATACTAGAGGATCGATGATATAATTTTCGGCTCTCACAAGCAGGTTTACAAGCAATTCCCTTTCAAAACCAGAGTTAGATTGCTCTACTTAACATACATTTTACTCTGACAAAGTCACTGTGAAAATGCTACCTTGAAGTTTTACCTCTTAATGATTCCTGGATCAAATGTACAGTTTTCAAGTTGGTGTCAAGTTCATCCTGCACAATTCACCAAGTCATAGCATACACTTTTTCCCTTTTACATGTGAACTCATTGGTACTCATGAAACTGTGTAGAATTAATTAAAAAAATACCAAAATTGTTTCCAAGGATTATGCGCAAAAAGAAGAACAATCTTCTTATCGTGCATTTTCTGTATAGGTCTGAAGTGCTCACATAATAACAGAGAAAATAAATCCTTCATAAGAAAGAAAACAAATTGATTACTTTTCAAAATGTCATTTGCAGTTAATTTTTTTATTTTCTCCTTAATCTCATAAATTGATGATTGTATTGTGTATGTGTGATAGTGCAATCTCAGAGATCTTCATTGCCATTGATGCCATAGGGGTGGATAGAAGAAAGCCTATACAAAATAGAGGAAAAATCTATGAACAGCACACAGTGACACGGGTACATAAAAAGTGAAGGATGCAGATGATAAAGTCATGTCCAAGGTAAGTTCTCAATAAAAAATATCACCTCCATAAACAATCTTTTGTGGTGTAAACATACAGAAGCTCCACTGGCATCAGAAAAGCTTGGTTTTCCCACATGCTTTAAACTGCCCAAATGTTCTTTCATATTCTCTGATACAGTTCATATCTAAAAGTAGTTATGAGCAAGAAGATCAGTTAGAGCCATGTTTTTTCAAACACTTCTGTATCACACTCTTGTATCAAAAGTTTAAATACAGACCATGCTACAGAAAAAAAAAAACAACCAACCAACCAAAAAACCTACAGCAACAAAAAAACCCCAAAAAACCAACAAACCGAACCAAACTGAAACAAACAAAGCTTCAACCAACCAACCAAAACCCTCAAATAAACAACAAATCTGAATATTAATCTAAAGTCAAAGACTTAAATTTTTATGTGGAGAAAGTGAAATGGGAAATAGTAATTTCATCTTATATATTCTTGCTATGGGGGAAATGAGAAATCAAAAGTATTTTTAGAACTCTAAAACCACCACATATGTAGTTTACTGTGAGAGAGAATAATATGAATTGTTCCATAAAAAATGAACAGTTCAGTAAGAAATGAAATTTCAACCTGTTCTGAAAATAAAAATACTGAGAGCTTCTCAAAAGTGAATTGTGAAAAAAATTCTTATGGGCAAAAGAAGATATTTCATCATGTATTCAAAAACAATTTTATAAAATAAAAATGGAGGAAAACAGGGAAATTTGAAGTGAAAGTGATATTGTGGTACACAGCAGCATGTTTAACATAAAACTATTTGTCACAAATAAACCCCCCACAAAAACAGAGACAATTTCAGGAAGAAGTCATCAGCACTTTTTGCTCATATTCTCATTGCAATGAGAAGAAATGACAGGAGATGACAAGAAATAATATTTCCCCATTAGAAATTCAGAATATGGTAAAAATTTGGCAACACTACTACAAATGCACTCAGTACAAATATATTGTTTTCACTGAAAAATAGGATGCTGTTCAAACATGTTGTAGAAGTGTTCAAAGACAGATTAGATGGGACTTTGAGCAATGTTCTCTAGTGAAAGGTGTTCCTGACCATGGTGGGGGATTGGAACTTGATGTGCTTTAATCTCCCTTTCAACCTAAGCCATCGATTCTGTGAGTCTATGAAACTTCAGTACCTGTGAACACTGAGGACCCAAGCATAATAGGCATTCCCTCAATTACTTCTTTTTATAAAGTAGCTTTTAAGTAAATTTGAGGTTTCTATTTGTTTGTTTTGTTTTCTGTTCAGAAGGGACATGTGTTAAACAAAAGCTCCCACTCGATGGCTCCTAAGCAATAGAGAAAAATTATTTTCTCTAATTTAATTTTCATCTATTTCATCAATAATTTTACCTTATTAATCTTACCATTACAAACCCTACACTTCTGTGCCTTCAAGGTACATTAGGTTTTTAATTTGCAGTGATGGGGTTTTAATAAATTATTGTATATCCCATTTTCCATGAAGAAGCTGCTGTCTGCTTTTATAAAAGAACCCCTTACTAACATGTAACGCTGATTATGCAGTCAGACTGTTGTATCCACAAAGACTGTTAGTTATTTCAAAGGACTCTATTTATAAAGTTGCATTGCTGTGTCGGTGTTGCATATATTTTTAATTTACATTTTTTGTTCAGGAGGGAAAAATGAGAGAATACCTGGTCAGTTTTTTTTACTTCTAGATTTATATCTTTCAAAGGTCACAAGATCTAAAACAATCTAATTCTTCATCAGAATTCTCACTCAGAATGAGTTCTGAAGAATTATTAACAAACATAGCAATGGTTGTCAAAGGCAAAGTTATGGCTGGCCTTCATTTCTGTACTTTCTCTCCCCTTCCCCTTGGAAAGAAAGGCATTGTTAGGACATGAAAAAAATGAGAGCAAAAATTTATAGAGAGGAGGTTAAGAACATTAGGTGTTCCAATAGTACAGATAACCTGGCCATCTAAGGAAGAACGTATGTTGAGAAGTGGTACAGTATTAAAGGGAAGTAGGTTAAATCAACACAGGTTTTGAAATTCAAAATCACACTGAAATTTTGGGAAACATTATGTCAAGAAAGAAGACATTTAGGGAACGGAGTAACCAGGGAAGAACTTAGTAGTGAGAGATCTGGATTAGGATTTGAAGTGGGTATTTTATCTTTGAATTTGTTTATTGGTTCATTTGGAAAGAATGTCCAAAGAGAGTAAAAACTAAATTATTTATGGGGGAAAAAAAGTGGCAAATACTTTGAAAAATTACCTTATTTATACTTGAACTCTATCATGCATAGATTATGTTTAATTACTGGGTGAATTGATAGGAAACAGAAATACAGCAGTATATTTTAATTTTTTCCTATTTCTCCAAATTACTTAAATACTCCAGGTGTTACAGGCAGGGATTTTAAACTGATTTCTTTTATGATTGTTGGTTTATCTTGTATTCAGGTGTGCATCTTCTGGAGTAATGGAATT
The DNA here is from genome assembly GCA_013396735.1 of Grallaria varia. Taxonomy (NCBI): domain Eukaryota; kingdom Metazoa; phylum Chordata; class Aves; order Passeriformes; family Formicariidae; genus Grallaria; species Grallaria varia. Next base: position 95,906 of record VWZG01012138.1, read on the forward strand.
ATTGCCTAGTGGTGTCTAAATTTCTATGCTTCTAGGGCTGTATCAGCCTCATTTAGCTATTGGTGACTGCTTAAGTTTTGTAAGTATTTTACTCTCTTAGAGAGTGTAAGACTTTATTTTGGTGATAATCCTTGGCATCTATTTTTCTGAAAATGTTTGACCTTGGTAAACCAAGAAGGAAGTATTAATTCTGATTATAATGTTGTCATGTATGGCAAAGCCAAATTCTGAATTAGCCCTTGAAGACTAACAAACACTGTAGTTTTTTTACTAAAACCTAAAAAGGCTAGATTTTTTTCTCTTATACAAGGTTGAGACATTCATGGAGTTATCATTCTGTATCTTAGCCAGATATTCATTCTCACCTCTTATCCTACATTAGTAGTCACCCTTTAAAAAAGTATGTGTTAATGACCATGTAGTACACTTCAGTCCCTAAAGAGCAAAATAATGGAAGAAAAATTGGAAGAACTAGGTCCCTACGTGTATCTGAAACACAGTAAGGGAATATTCTACATGGACTGGTACGCAATTACCAATAGCATGTATGAGAAAGGGTAAAAGATTATGTTAAGTGTTAAAAAGTTCTGGTATTTAAATGATGTACAGGTCATACAGGTTAATAAGTCACCAAGAGACCCCCACAATGCAGCATGTTAGATAGGCAGTTTTTTGATAGGCAAGATGCATTCAGCACAATAACAACTCTGTGACAGCAGAAGCAAAGGCAATGTAATACAAAAGACTGCTTCGTGATGAAGGGAAAACCTATAGAGTGAGGACCACTGTGTTACCCTAGAAAAGAATAGTGGCAAACCATTCTTCCAAAGGACTGAAGCACATAGGCACATCTTCAGATACCTTTTAATCTCACGAGTGTTTCCACCAGCATTTACCAGGCATCGTGTTAGATATCTCAATGACCCATCATGCAACACATTGCAAGTGAAGCAGTCTGTGAAAATGTGGGTTTTTTTCAAATTTAGCCTGAACTGGATGACAACCACAAGAGTGTGGTCAAACGCTGGAACAGCTGTCGGAGAGAGATGGGTGATGTCCCAAGCCTGTCAGCATTTCAGAGGCATTTGAACAGTGCCCTTAATAATATGCTTTAATCTTTTGTCAGCCCTGAAGTGATCAGGCAGTTGCACTAGATGATCAGTAGGATCCTTCAAACTGAAATCTCTCCTCTCCTCCCCTCCCCTCCCCTCCTCAATTGATTCCTCATTTTTCATATTAAGGCAAATGAATTAAAGGTGAAGGAAGTAGAATCAAAATAAGTTGAACCAGTGTAAAAGAAAAGGTTATCCATTCTGTTATTGTGCATTAAAACAAATAAATCAAAAGGTGATGGAATAAAAAAAGAAAAGAAAAAGACGTCTAAAAAGCCATTTAAACTACTTCTAACTACAATAGTTTGCTCTATATGGGATAATTTTAATCTCCCAAAAATTATTAAATTGTAGATTAAGATGCTTTGCAAAATCAGGAGGCAGATGGTAGCTTACTTTCATTGAACACCTCAGCAGTCGTGAGGTGTGAGAATGCATCACAAGCTCCTCCAGCTGTGAGGCATACACTTCCCTACAGGTATTGCCACAGGATTTTTTTGAAAGTGGGTTGCTCTTCAGCTTCTACTGATCCTGCTCCTCCTGATCAAGATATCTAAATCTTTACTGAGCTAAAGAGGAAGTAAAAGAATAACTCGATAAATTGATAGGTAGAGGTCTTACCAGGAAAAACAGAAATTTATGACTCAGTCCCTACTTTAAAGAATACCTATATACATTATGACAGTGGATAAAATCCTATTTCAAACACTGGTATTCAAACTTTGCTTTTCAGCATGCCAGTCAATTTTCTGCTATGTATTTACAACCCTGTTTGATACTAAAACACATAAACAGATATAAACAATGGTGCGGGGACCAGAACTGCTTAAGAAATTATTTGGAATACAGGTGCAGATATGCTTACTGATACCCTGGAGTTGCTGCAAGTGGAAACCTTCTAAAGTGTTTAAATCAAAATAAAAGCTCTCACAAAGATGATTTATTATTCATACTCTTGAATTTCTAATAGCAATAATCCCCACACTGCTGATATTTAAATTATTAATTAAATTTCTTGATAACTTATTTTATTTGTGATCTGCTTTAATGACCATCCTTACCTGCTTTGGTTTAATATTTTGATAGAAAGGTTTTAACAGTACCTAGGAAACTTCAGACCTGGTTTGCTGCTCACCAGCTGTTCATTACCAACCACCCTTTCTCTAAAAGTTACCACACCAACAGCTGAGCTACAGCAATCATGTCAGTTCCTCGTTCACTTCAGTACGAAGTCAGAGAGCTAATTATCATGTACTGTGGTTTATGAGTAATGGATGGGTGAGAATCAAACTACTACCCAAAAATTTGTTGATTCTGCTGGGGTACTTAATATCTTATTTGGGTTTCAGCATATTCCAGCATCTACTTCTAAGATCCCATAGAAAAGACCAAATTTAAAATCTTAATCTGACTCTCATGAGAGATTAAGTCAGCCTTTCTCTACTATACTAATTATTATCAAGTAATGTCTTAAAGCACTTCAAAACTAAGTAAAAATTCTCATACAGCTTTGAGGTACTTTGTTAATACACAAGAATGTAACAGCAAACTGTTTTCTAATATCACCTCCCACTATATTAGCAATCACATTGTATGTGTTGACACATGTTCCCGCAGAAACCATGGGCATACTGCAGTTGGAGGGTTGAGAGTTGAATTTCTGTATACACAGAAATTTCACGTTGCCACAAACCGTTCCAGACTGGGGAAACAATCCCCACCCACACTCATTAACAGAGGCTCAAAACGAGATCTTGCCCCACCTCTGGCATGCTTTATCAAGCCCTGATTTTCAGTCCCATCTGTTCTTCAGAACTACCAGTTCATCTAGCAACCAATCCCATTAGATATTTTTAAACTGTGAGAGGAGTTAGCTGGAGCTCTTAACAAATTGTTCCTGTCGTCTACCATCAAGTTTCCCATTATCACTGACAGCAGGAACAACCCATGGCCAATACCCATTTGCACTTCCAGCTGAGAGAGAAATTTCCCCCTATAACTTCCTTTAAGCTAAAACACACATTTTGTTCAGCTGAACTGCACCAGCTGAGGATTCACCCATCCCTCAAGAAAAGTGCAGAGAGAAATAAGGGGTTTTTTTGTTTGTTTGTTTTAGAATGGTGAGTGAGACAAATGTTATCAGACAAAATCAGCTTGGGATTCTTTGTCTACCTTAAAAATTTGAGACCATGAATTACTATATGTTGAAGGAAACATGTTCTGGCAGTTTAGCAACAATTTAGTTACACTTAGACCAATGTTATGTAACAATTCTTTGATATTTGTTGGAAGCTTTGCTCCAACCTTACACAGGGCCCTCGAAAACCCTGGTTCATAGTTGGTAATACGGCTGAATATCCAGCCTCCCTGCTAGCAAAATGTAGGGCCATGCAGAATAGAGCAGTGACGCACAAACTGCCTGGTGGTACTTGAGAACTATTACTGAGTCATTTGAAAAAGTTTTTTCTGATTTGGCATAAAAATACTCTCAAATGGTACCACCAAGTTCAGTGATCACTTGAAAACCTTTTATATTACTTCCATGTCTCCATATCTCTGTTGTTTTTTAGTTTGTTTGGTTTTTTGCTAATGACCCTGGATTCTGAAGGAGTACAAGTTTTTCCAAGGATATTCAAACACAAGTAGACATTGTTAAATGTGGCTGAACAGAGTGTAAAATGGATATTACTCTATAGCATCACATCAGTGTGGAACGTTTTTGCCAGTTGTACAACAATGTTTGTCTTGCACACCATCCTACAGTCTAAGCCTTTTTAAACATTTCTTTGTTCCATTTCCTCCTATAATGTTAAGGACTAAATAATATAAACATTAATTTTTGTCATGTTCAAAATAGATTTATACTATTTTTCTTTCTCTACATTTTGTTCTTTTTGCACTATCACTGATATCGTCCCTTAAGACAATTCTTTGAGAAATCAATGAAAATTTGTCCTGAAGGCATCCACTAAAGCAAGGGAAAAAAAAAAAAAANTTGCCTGAAGGCACCCCCAAAAGAAAGGGAAAAAAAAAAAAAAAAAAAAAAAGATGTCTACTAATTAGTATTCAGCTACCATTTACGGAGCTTTACCTTCTCAAAGATAAATATTAGTCCCAACTCTAAACTAAACGATTTGTAACAGTTCAGAATATGTCTCTGCATAGCTCCAGGAGAGGGAAACAGGAAAGGTGTCTTTAATTTGGCTTTGTAGATGGCCAAAAACCTTTTAAATTAACAGCTTAATGTGAAGCAGTGATACCCACACTTGCAGAGTAAAGGCATCAATGAAGTCTTCTATTTAACTCATCAGAGATCACATTTCATGACATTACCCACATTATACAGTTGTCTGATCACTTCTCACACAACATGACACCTTTATAGGTTTGAGTAATGACAGAAATAGACACAGTTTATATGGCTTGAAGATTTTTTCCTCTTCAAATCTGAAGGGATAGAGAAGAAAAGAACCTGACAATGTGTAGTGGACTCACAGGAAGGGCCATGGCAAAATAAATTCATAGGCTATAATTGCATTCACAGTAAAGGCAGTCTTCCAAATTGCTCAATCAGGCACTATCTAAGTCACTGGCAAATGTCTTTTTTTTTCTGTCATGCAGTGTTTCCAATTAAGACAAGTTAGTTTTGGTCCACTACCTGCTGCAAGTCAGTTGAGATCTGCCTGAGAGACTAAAGCTCCCTCACTGGAAATCTGGGTTCAACCACCAACCTTTGTCCCATATCCTCTGTACTCTGACCCTTGACTGGCTCTTTTGCCTTCCTCTTCCAGTCAGAAGTTGATAGCTTTATCAGTGGTCCTAATATTTACGGTGTGAAAAGGGAGTGTAATCTCACTCATGTCTCTTTCGCTTGAAGAAAATATATGTAGGGCAGATTATAGGAGATGGAGCTACCCTGTACATCAGGAAATCCACTAGCCAGGGGAAGTAGTATGTTTATTGCTGTTAAAACCTCATTTCTATTGCTGCAGACAATTTATTCTTGTCTTGGTGTCTTGAAACTGTGGGGTCAATCAAAGTCTTGCTGTGACTAAGATAATCCATCCTTGCTCCTATGAGTAGTAGTTAATGAAAAAGTAAGATAGCAATCTATACAAGAGTTGCAGAATATTGCTCATTATGATTAACCATTGTTTCTTTGTCAAGTTTCCCTCTCCATTAAATGTTGCCACCAGATATGAAGGGGAGCATTCAGGTCAAAATCAGATGATATCTGAGTTCTGAATGAACAAAACCATATGCTTTTCATTTGCCTAGCATTGCAGAGAACAAAATCTGGGAAGGTACAGGAAAAAAAGAAGCAGTTCAGAATTCATCAATCAGGCTCACTTCTAAATGTGTAATGTGGATGATATTGAGGTGAATACCCAAAAGGAAACTTGAATAAACTGGTTCTGACATTTAGATATTTACTTATTCCAAAATGTCTTTGTGAAAACTGCAATTTAAAGAGCATAGAAGCTTAATTCAGTATTCCCTGGAATACAAAAGTAGAGAAGCGTGGCATCATTTGACTGATTTATTCTGCTTCTTTCTTCAAGAATGCTGTATTTTATTCCCTTGAGAAGCCTTGTATCTTTCAGAAAACCAGACTGTGAAGTTAACCAGGTACTGTCAATGAACCATCACCTTGCAACTGGGAATGAATTTGATGAGTTGATTCCTCATGACACAGTTTTTAAAATACAGGTAATGTAAATGGATAATCTATATGCTTGTCAATAGTTTTGGAAAGCTTATTTGTCATCACCTCTAAGTTTAGAAGCAGACCAGCTAAAGCTTTCTCATCACTGGTTGGAATTTTGGAGCAAATAATAGCTTGCTGGGCTAAGAGTAAAGCTGTTAACAACATACACAGTTGGATGTTGAAAGGACTAAAACACCCCCAGATTCAGATCCAGATCCAGATCTAGGTCTAGGTCTAGATTCAGATCCATTCTGCAACAGTTTAAAAAAATCAGCAGCATTCAGTTGCAGTAGTTTTTTTTAAAAAATTTAGATTTTTGCAGTTAATAGATTGTAACTTTTTTTGAGTTATCAAAGCCTACAACAGAGAAAATAATTGTTTGCATACATTTTATGAGACTCAGATCTTGCTTTATGTTTGTGATATTTTGTAATCAGTGAAAAGAAGCTGCTGGAAATTGTTTCTAATAGTCCTGACCTTGCCTTGATCTATGCTGGAGTAAAGTGACATGAAGATCTCTGTTCCTAAATGTTATTTAGAAGAAGGTGTTTTCAAATGCAGAATCAATTGCTGTGTCACTCTTTCATGGTAGCTAAACGATACTGTAGGAATCAAATACAGATGATGCTGTTTGTCCTTGAGGTGTGACA
>VWZG01012138.1:105054-121859 GCA_013396735.1 Grallaria varia
ACGGACAAGTGGAGAAATAAATGGTGAACAATACACTAAAAGAGTAAAAAAATGATAAATTTCATTGTCCAAGAAATTACACAGTCAAAAATTGTGATTTTTGTGAGAAAGAAGAATTAGATTTTTAAAGCAGGGTTTATTATCAAATTTCTGTTATCTGCTTTTTCAAAGCACTAGCTCATGTTCTAGAGTTGCTCTTGGAAAAAAAAAAATAAAATATATATATATATATATAAAGGGGAGAAATTTACTTTTAAAAATTTAAAGCTGAGATTCATTCATTCTGTTTATTCCAGAAAATAAGAGTTTATAAAAAGCAGAGTTGGCAGGTGGAATAGGCAAAAGTACAATAAAAGAAGATGGAGACAGATGAAAATTTTTATATCATTAATGTTAATGAATTCCAGCTTTGCCATTCTGGAGCTGGGTTGTTTATTTGTTAGGAGTTTTTTTCAATGTGGTTTTGGTTTTTGTTGGTTTGTTGTTGTTTTGGTTGGTTGGTTTTTTGGATGGTTGGGGTTTTTTGTAGGTTTTTATTGTTTGTTTTTGTGGGATAAAGGTTAACCTAGGGGTCATAGGTAAAGAAAAATTTTGAATNGTCATGTTCAAAATAGATTTATACTATTTTTCTTTCTCTACATTTTGTTCTTTTTGCACTATCACTGATATCGTCCCTTAAAACAATTCTTTGAGAAATCAATGAAAATTTGTCCTGAAGGCATCCACTAAAGCAAGGGAAAAAAAAAAAAAAAAAAAAAAGATGTCTACTAATTAGTATTCAGCTACCATTTACGGAGCTTTACCTTCTCAAAGATAAATATTAGTCCCAACTCTAAACTAAACGATTTGTAACAGTTCAGAATATGTCTCTGCATAGCTCCAGGAGAGGGAAACAGGAAAGGTGTCTTTAATTTGGCTTTGTAGATGGCCAAAACCCTTTTAAATTAACAGCTTAATGTGAAGCAGTGATACCCACACTTGCAGAGTAAAGGCATCAATGAAGTCTTCTATTTAACTCATCAGAGATCACATTTCATGACATTACCCACATTATACAGTTGTCTGATCACTTCTCACACAACATGACACCTTTATAGGTTTGAGTAATGACAGAAATAGACACAGTTTATATGGCTTGAAGATTTTTTCCTCTTCAAATCTGAAGGGATAGAGAAGAAAAGAACCTGACAATGTGTAGTGGACTCACAGGAAGGGCCATGGCAAAATAAATTCATAGGCTATAATTGCATTCACAGTAAAGGCAGTCTTCCAAATTGCTCAATCAGGCACTATCTAAGTCACTGGCAAATGTCTTTTTTTTTCTGTCATGCAGTGTTTCCAATTAAGACAAGTTAGTTTTGGTCCACTACCTGCTGCAAGTCAGTTGAGATCTGCCTGAGAGACTAAAGCTCCCTCACTGGAAATCTGGGTTCAACCACCAACCTTTGTCCCATATCCTCTGTACTCTGACCCTTGACTGGCTCTTTTGCCTTCCTCTTCCAGTCAGAAGTTGATAGCTTTATCAGTGGTCCTAATATTTACGGTGTGAAAAGGGAGTGTAATCTCACTCATGTCTCTTTCGCTTGAAGAAAATATATGTAGGGCAGATTATAGGAGATGGAGCTACCCTGTACATCAGGAAATCCACTAGCCAGGTGAAGTAGTATGTTTATTGCTGTTAAAACCTCATTTCTATTGCTGCAGACAATTTATTCTTGTCTTGGTGTCTTGAAACTGTGGGGTCAATCAAAGTCTTGCTGTGACTAAGATAATCCATCCTTGCTCCTATGAGTAGTAGTTAATGAAAAAGTAAGATAGCAATCTATACAAGAGTTGCAGAATATTGCTCATTATGATTAACCATTGTTTCTTTGTCAAGTTTCCCTCTCCATTAAATGTTGCCACCAGATATGAAGGGGAGCATTCAGGTCAAAATCAGATGATATCTGAGTTCTGAATGAACAAAACCATATGCTTTTCATTTGCCTAGCATTGCAGAGAACAAAATCTGGGAAGGTACAGGAAAAAAAGAAGCAGTTCAGAATTCATCAATCAGGCTCACTTCTAAATGTGTAATGTGGATGATATTGAGGTGAATACCCAAAAGGAAACTTGAATAAACTGGTTCTGACATTTAGATATTTACTTATTCCAAAATGTCTTTGTGAAAACTGCAATTTAAAGAGCATAGAAGCTTAATTCAGTATTCCCTGGAATACAAAAGTAGAGAAGCGTGGCATCATTTGACTGATTTATTCTGCTTCTTTCTTCAAGAATGCTGTATTTTATTCCCTTGAGAAGCCTTGTATCTTTCAGAAAACCAGACTGTGAAGTTAACCAGGTACTGTCAATGAACCATCACCTTGCAACTGGGAATGAATTTGATGAGTTGATTCCTCATGACACAGTTTTTAAAATACAGGTAATGTAAATGGATAATCTATATGCTTGTCAATAGTTTTGGAAAGCTTATTTGTCATCACCTCTAAGTTTAGAAGCAGACCAGCTAAAGCTTTCTCATCACTGGTTGGAATTTTGGAGCAAATAATAGCTTGCTGGGCTAAGAGTAAAGCTGTTAACAACATACACAGTTGGATGTTGAAAGGACTAAAACACCCCCAGATTCAGATCCAGATCCAGATCTAGGTCTAGGTCTAGATTCAGATCCATTCTGCAACAGTTTAAAAAAATCAGCAGCATTCAGTTGCAGTAGTTTTTTTTAAAAAATTTAGATTTTTGCAGTTAATAGATTGTAACTTTTTTTGAGTTATCAAAGCCTACAACAGAGAAAATAATTGTTTGCATACATTTTATGAGACTCAGATCTTGCTTTATGTTTGTGATATTTTGTAATCAGTGAAAAGAAGCTGCTGGAAATTGTTTCTAATAGTCCTGACCTTGCCTTGATCTATGCTGGAGTAAAGTGACATGAAGATCTCTGTTCCTAAATGTTATTTAGAAGAAGGTGTTTTCAAATGCAGAATCAATTGCTGTGTCACTCTTTCATGGTAGCTAAACGATACTGTAGGAATCAAATACAGATGATGCTGTTTGTCCTTGAGGTGTGACAACTTCTTCAACTTAAGGTAACTTTATGGCTGCTTGAATGCATATCTCAAGATATATTTGATTTAAATTACTTTAGAATCATGGGTCACAAAGAGTACTTCCATGCCTTCTTCACTCAGCTGTCTCAACTAATTAATCGCAGCCAAGATTCCTGCAAGGAGGACTGATGCCTCACTTAAAAAACTGGAAGATGCTTCTATGAGGGCTCTAATGCGAATAACAAGCCCCAACTATAATCAGATCCAGTAGAAACTTCATTGACACTGAAAAATATTTGGATCAAAGTGTTACTTCCCCCGTTCTACTGTCCAATCAATCTTTGTTGATGTGGTAAAAAAATCCTCTATGTCATCACAAAATTATGTGACTTCTTTTTACTCTGTAATGTAGATCACTTTTCCTAGAACTTGTACTGGACAGTGACCTTTCTCTGAATGCATTACTGAATGCTTTGCTTTAATAGTGGGTTTTCCATTTGGTTTCAATTCTGCTGGTTCTGTCTGGATTTTTTTGTGTGGTGTAGAAGCTGTAGGAACACAAATGGAGCGGGAACTATTAAGCAATGTACTAACCTTGTATTCCTTCCAATCAAACATCAGTCATGGTCTTTGACTACAAAAGAGGTGTATCTGCACCAATTCCGTGAGATTCCATGGATGCGTTTTTCTCAGCTATTATGCTCTTCTGATTGTTGTGCTTTATCCAGAGCTTAAGTAAACTTATTGAAGGACTTCAATTTCTCAAAGGGACTCAAGTATAAGTTATGAGTAGCTTATTCATACAGTACCTGTAGCCACATTTTTGAATGAAAATAAATAGGTGAACAGTCACCTTCAGCTAGAGACAATCTGGCCTCTGGATCTTCTTATATAATTTATATTCAAGGGTGCTTTGTACTCCTTGAAGAGTTAAGAAGCTTCCAAGTGCAGTTAAATGGAGTCAGTGAAACACTGCCTTTCAGCTGGATGTCTCCTTCACTTCCTTACATCTTAAATACTTAATCCCTTTTTGCCCCAGCTCTAATGTCTGCTTTTTTCTTGCCATATATTCCTAGTTCTTCATTCTCCTAAAATTTCCATACTAATACTCTCTACTCCTTTATGCAATTCTGAAGATACGCAATGACTTGTTCCCTTTCATTTTTTTCTTTGAAAGTCATTTTCTAATGAAGGTGGATCTGCACATTATTCAGACACTGAAAAGTGCATGATTTTATAGTAATTAATAGTTTCAAATATGGGGAAGAAGAAAGATGAATCCTGAAAGACTTTCATCTTTGACAAATGCAATTTCAGGTAAGGAAGATGTTACATCAACCAACCACAGCATGCTCCCAAATCAACTTACTTGAGAAGGTCTCACAGTTGGGTGAAAAAAAAAAGATTCCTGTCCTCTAGAAAATGTTGCTCTTTGATGTTTATTTTTCCACTTCCATATATCATCTTGTTCGGCAGCCAAACGCAAGACCATCCTTTTAATATATTTGTGGAGTTGATAGGGCATTGTGTTGAGGACAGAAGATTACTTAATGCTCCCATAGAAAAGAAGTATTCAGATCACTAGAGTGCACTGATTCTAACTATTCCAAATCCTGTCCTGGGGCTACAAATCTCATGGTAGCAACCAAACACTGCTTAATTTTTAACAGAATGTATAGCTCTTTTTGTCCATGTGGCAAGAGAGAAAGGCAGAAAACGTGATGCTCCTGCAGCAATTTGTAGTGGTCCTCAAGATGCAAGGCAGGTCCAAGATTGCTCCCACACCCAGTAGTAGCAGTAAAGATAGGAACCCTAACCTTTTACCATTCTCTACCCCACAGTGATTGCTTCTACTTTACCTTGTATGTCCGAACTAATGTTCCTTTCCCTACTGTTTGGGAACACCAAAAGTTCAGCCTTTTCTCTGGGATCCCAGCCTGCATGAATAACATAGGGTTTATTCAAGAACTTGTCTACATTTCTAATGTTACTTTCTCTGCACAGAAATATCAAAACTGGGACTGAGGACAGAAAAAGAAAATCTTACAGCACTGAAAGTTGTTAAATGTCTATATAAGTATCAAAGACCCAGGCTTATTACTGGGCATGTGAATGACTAAATAGCTTGTGTAAATTTAATTTTTTTTATTTACGTGAAGATAATTGATTGGACACATCACACAACACTGAGAGACCAATGCAAGTCTCAAATGAATAATTTGCAGTGTGACAAATCTTTAGTATCTTGTGGCTGTCATTACAAAAGCCAGTTGTAAGAGGTTCATTCACTCATATTCTGAGACTCCCCATTCTCTGTTTGTTTGAAAAATGTGTGAGAATTTATTTCTATGGATGTAATGCACCTATCTAACTTTCTACAAAATGCACCTGATTGGAAAAATATACCTAACTGAATGAAAAATTTTAAAACCAAATGTCTACTTAATGAAGGAAATCCCTTCTTTCCTTCTGTATCTATATCTTTTCAAAGACAGACTTGAAAGAACCCATAACCTTTTCAGGTTGTATAAGTTGGACTGTCTTTTTTTCTGCCTGAGTCACAAGCTGATTCATCATGGAAATTTCAAGAAAACTGTAGAACTCATTAAGAGGTATGGCACACTTAGAAACCAGCACTCCCAAGAAAATACTGTAACAGAGAAGTGCCAAAACAAAACTTTGCATGAGACATTGCAGACAGTACCATAGTGATGATGTAAAGACAAGTCAATCCTCAAGGACAGGGAGGAACAGGAGTATATACAATAATACCTAGAAGAAATGCAAGAGCAGTAAGAACAATGAAGTAGAAAGATGAAACTTTCATTGAAATTAATGTTCTAACAGAACATGATTCAGCAAAACTGAGATGGAGAAAACATATTTTCCCTAACATAAGAAAACAGCTCTTCTACCTGCTATCCCCATTTTTTAATATACTTCCTGCCACTTAAGTTGTCAGCCACTTTGAAAGGTTGATGAAAATGACAGGGGAGAGAGACAAGTGACACATGTCTTGGCATGCTATTCTAAAAGCTATAATGGGCATGACGGACAAGTGGAGAAATAAATGGTGAACAATACACTAAAAGAGTAAAAAAATGATAAATTTCATTGTCCAAGAAATTACACAGTCAAAAACTGTGATTTTTGTGAGAAAGAAGAATTAGATTTTTAAAGCAGGGTTTATTATCAAATTTCTGTTATCTGCTTTTTCAAAGCACTAGCTCATGTTCTAGAGTTGCTCTTGGAAAAAAAAANTTTTTCAATGTGGTTTTGGTTTTTGTTGGTTTGTTGTTGTTTTGGTTGGTTGGTTTTTTGGATGGTTGGGGTTTTTTGTAGGTTTTTATTGTTTGTTTTTGTGGGATAAAGGTTAACCTAGGGGTCATAGGTAAAGAAAAATTTTGAATTTTTTTCCTGTGTTGAAGAGTGTTTCAAATGGAGCAGCTAAAAGTTACAAAGGACATTGAAAAAATCAGTATTTGAAAGCATGCCAGAGTTTTACACAATGCTACAGAGCTAAGAGCTTACTGAGACAGCATGATAGGATGTGGAAATTTTCCTTCAGGTACAAAGCAAGAGTGAGTATGAAGTTTAACATGGACAAGTGCCAGACTCTGCATCTGGGACTGGGCAACCCTAGATGTTCAAACAGACTGGGGAATGAGATCCTGAACAGCAGTGCCATGGAAAGGGATCTGGGGGTCCTGGTCAATGGCAAGTTTTGAATAAGAATCAGCAGTGCCCTGGCAGCCAGGAGGGCCATTTCTGTCCTGGGGGGCATCGGGCACAGCATCGTCAGCTGGTCGAGGGAGGAGATTGCCCTGCTCTGCTCTGCACTGGGTTGGCCTCACCTTGAATATTGTGTGCAGTTTTGGGCACCACAATATAAGAAAGACATTAAGCTATTGGAGAGTGTTCAAAGGAGGGCAACAAAGATGGTAAAGGGCCTGGAGGGGAAGTCGTACAAGAAGTGGCTGAGATCACTTGGTCTGTTCAGCCTGGAGAACAGGAGACTGAGGGGAGACCTCACTGCAGTTACAACTTCCTTGTGAGGGTAAGTGAAAGGGCAGATGCTGACCTCTTCCCTCTGGTGATCAGTAACAGGACCCGAGAGAATGGCCTGAAGTTGTGTCAGGGGAGGTTTAGGCTGGATATTAGAAAAAGGTTCTTCACTCAGCGGGGGGTTGGGCATTGGAACAGGCTCCCCAGGGAAGTGGTCACAGCACCAAGCCTGACAGAGTTCAAGAGGCATTTGGACAATGCTCTCAGGCACATGGTGTGACTCATGGGACTGTCTTGTACAAGGCCAGGAGTTGGACTTCAATGATCCTTGTGGGTTCCTTCCAACTCAGAATATTCTGTGATTCTGAGTGCTGTGCTAGGTCAACTGATAGTAACAGAAAGAGTCTGTCCTTTAAGAGTTCATCAGAACCGTGTTTTTTCAGACTTTCAAGAGCTGTTCATCGCTAATTTGTTCTGTCATTCTTTCTTCTAGCATTATTGCATCTTCCTTGTAATATGAGCTAAACTATTTACTGCCTAAAAGTAAAATAAATAAAAAACATTACCAAGCTGTGATTTGATGTGCAATAAGGATGAAATTTTCCAATCACCCAGTTCAATGACAGGTGCATATTCCACAGGAATACCTAAAGGAATGTACTTTACTTCGTATGCTACTTTCTGATCACTGGAGACCAATTGAATACTGAATTACTTTTGATCGAATAAAACATTTCATCTTTGACCTCCACACAAGATAAAAAATTACTGTACAAAGTAGACTAGCACCAGAGAATCAGGGTCTAGATGGGAGGTAAAAGGCAAGTTTATCTATGTTCTTAATTTTTACAGTATGGCACAAAAGCACAAAGCAGCAAATATCTTTATGGACAGCTCACTAGAGTCCTTGGGGAGTCTTCAGTGAATTCTTTTACCTTTTTCTCCTCCAGAAAGTAGCAGCAGATGTGTTCACTCCATGATGCTATATAATTGGTCTGAAAAATACAATGAACAGAAAGCCTCCATACAAAATGTATTGTTGATGTCCCACAACCACATAGTAGAAAAAGTAGGTTGACTAGAGATAAAAAATTAAAACCATGAAGACACTTAAGTGATTTAGAAACCCAAGTTGGACCCAAGTTCAAAAACTGAAGTATGTTTGTAATCTCAAATCCTCAGAGGAACATAGGACTTTACACAGGATGCAATAAATTCAGTGGTGCCACAACTAAACTACTACCAGTACCGGAGCTAGTCAGATTAAAGTTGTTTCACATATCTGTGGTTGGAAGACTACCCTGGGGGTTATTGACTCAAATGCCTAATTCATTTCTGAAAATGGGTCTTGGGATTGTTAACTGCCTTAGACCCTTTGGAAATGTATTGAATGATTCAGACTTGCAAGGTCCAAGTAGCCTTTAACTATCATTGCCATCACAAGGAAGAACAAAATGAAGAGAAAGAGTTATTTGTGGGGTTTTTTGTTTTAGTTTGGGGTTTTTTAATTGTTTTGGATTTGGTTTTTGTTTGGTTGGGTTTTTTGGGTTTTGGGTTTTGGTTTGGTTTTTTGTTTGGGGGATGGTTTTTGTTGGGGTTTTTTTGGGAGGGGATTATGTAGCAATTTGCGTACAATGTTTAATTTTTAACAGAATATAAGATTGATTTCATCATATATTTATCTACTGTTGGAGCTGATGATCTTAAAGGTCTTTTTAAAGCTAAGTGTTTCTATGACTTGATGACTGTAAGTATAGTGTTTATACCTTGTGTTTATATATGTCTACATACATTATATATACATACATTATTGATATTGCTAAGTATGATATGACATATCAAACCAAGTGGTTAACCAGGCATAAATCCAATGGACCTGTGTCAGGAATCAATGCATGTAATGATTAATGAACTGAATAAATACCACATATACAGTAATCTCCCTTCAGAATATTCTCAGTTAACGCAGATAACTAATTGTTGATTCTTCACCCTTTGCTGCATATTTTGTCAGTTAAAAGAATGTCTCAAAATACAACCATACACTCAAAATGTTCTCATACAGCAACAATGTATTTTTCAGCCTTGTCTTGTAGAGTCAACAGAGATCACATCAGAGAAATACAACTGGTGATACAGAAGAAACTTCATGAGAAAAAATTAAAAAACAGAATATGCTGTGATTGTCTTGTTCTGAACACATAGGATTTTTCAGAGCAAGAATAACTATAGTTTGCTCCATTATTAACTTGCAGTAATATGTAAGGATCAGGTTAAAACATTTTCCATTCAATTTATGGTGCATACTATATCCTGAAGTAACCTTATCTAATCTATTGAAAACATCACTTCAGCTTAACAACAAGATTTTTCTATGATGGCAAGGCAAAGAACCTTGTAAGAAAGTCGACTCTCTTGTTTTGAAATTTATTGCCAAGTCTTAGCAAAACATAAGACAAATTCTGAGCATTACTCAGACTTATTATTCTAATTTTTTTTACCACCTGTCCCAAAAATTTTTGTTCTCAGCTGCTCCATCCTACATGCTCTCCAACTGAAGTTCTTCAATAATGTTTGGTGCACAATACTTTGCTTTACTACTTGGATACTTGTAGAGTAACTCTCTTCTAGAGTTTGAATTAACTTTCTGATCCTTAAAGCTCTATTGGCTTTATGCATGAGAGCCATAATTGTGTATTATTTGAAATGGTGACTGATTTCACCACAGTCTGTCATAATGATTTGTGGTTTGCTTTTTCTGAAATAGGCATATATCTTTTAATTCTTTCATTTCAGTTTGATATCATTGAGGCTAAAAATGTATTTGCCTGGGCTCATTAAAGGTGAAGAGTCCCTTCAGAATTCACATTATTACTTTTGTCACTTACTTCTTTCTAATCTGTCTTGCAAGAATCTCATGTATTAATTTTTCTTTCAGTTAAAAAGGCACAGGTCTGATACTGTCCTCATTACCCAAACTGTTATTCCTCCCTCTGGCCTCACAAACCATAATAAATGATGTTTCTTTTGGGGGAGTCCAGGAATGACATTCTGAGTAATGCTTTAAAAATGGGTCTCAAATTGGATTTAATTTACATTTAATAAGACATGTATTTTATTGCAAATTAATTATTACTGACTGTTGAACATGAGTTTTGAGAATTAATAGTTAAGGAGTGAATAGTATGTTTATTATATAGGGGGTTACAGAACATCAATTATATTTCTTTCCAGTAATGAAGTGGTATTTGTTTGACATAAGTTAATTGTTTATTCAGGTTTAAAAAAAAAAATTATCTGACCTCTGTAAACAAGCTCTGTTAATTAGAACAAATAGATAAAAAAGCTTCACAGGAAAAAAATCTAATAGATTTTTTTATTATTATTTTTTACTTGACTGACTCTTTCTTTTTTTGAATGTTTTTCTACCAGAAATTTTGAATTTCATCACTTCTGCAAATGACTCCAAATTAAGCTATGTCAAAATATATTGTAGTCATAAATTTCTACTCAATCAACTTTAAACAAGGGATTAATTAGGTATAATGTTTTCAAGATACAGATCTTTGTAGAGTGTAGGGTTTTTGTTATTTTTGAACTGAAATGTACATGAAATAAACTGAAAAATAAGAAGCTTCATTTATATTTTTTTTTAAGTATGCACTTCACATAAAATTTTATTCCAAAGTTCTGGTTGCTTAGTAACTTCAAATGATGTACCAGAAGTATGTCATATTGTTTTGGCAATTTTCTTTGTGGATTTTTTTTAATAGTCTGACATTGCTGTTCAATTTTTCATGGATTTTAAATTTCTGGACTGGCCCTTATATCATTTCACTTTTACATGACACGTTTTATAAAAAATTATAAAAATATTTCACATAGCTATTTAATGAGCATTTCAAAAAGTGTTAACTGCTGGCAGTGCAATAGACCTGATTCTTCGCTGTGTTGCTCCTTCTGCAGTCATTGGCCTTTGGAAAGTATGGGCAAGCAAAGTGTAAAATATAACAAAGTACCTTTGTTAATCTTCACCATATTGCTCATCAGTTTAAGTGAGTGCTTAAAGAGGAAGTAAAAGTAACCCCAGTCACTACAGAATATGTCTGCTTTCTTCTACTCCCCAGTCCTCCTCTGGTTGCAACGTTGACTGCATGGACTAAAGCGTCAGGTTCATTCTTGTAGTTCTGGCAAGAAGAATATGTCCAAAGTTTAATGTTGTTTATATTCTTGAACTGATATATGTGTATGATATTAAATTGACCTTTATGTTATTTTGACGGTTTGATTGGGTAGCCGGTCCACTTTTTCTTCCATAAGCTACTATAATAAGGCTATAAACAATGCAGAAGTCAAGTGACCACCCAATCAAAGTATAAAATATTGAAAAGGTCAAAAGAGTGCAGCTCACTACTAAGATTCATTGAATATAAATTAGACATTAAACTCCTGATATCTCATTCCCTTGACTGAGTAGTAATGGGAATGGAAAATGGCAGAAAATTAATCCCTTCTCATTAAAAAGCTTGTAATGAGAATGTGGAACTTAGTCGTAATGTAACCTGTTCTCATTACAGTCATTAGGAAAGGGTCTTTGTGGTCTTCTTCAGATGTCACAGTAGTGAACTTTTTCTCCCTAATAAAATAGTACAGTGAATGTAGTTACATTACATACTACTCCCTTGCATAGGTTTTCTTCACAGTAAAATTGTCCTAAAGTGACATAACTTTTCCATTCATTGACACTGGAATTTCTGATGTATCTACACATTATATTAATGTGAACATACATCTGTGTCAGACGTATTTTCAGTACTGCCTAAACTAGGTAGATGACCACATCCTATGGAATTTCAGTGTAATTTGCAGATTAAGTTTCCTTAGAGCATTTTTCAACATCTAGCTTGAGGCAAAGTTCACAGAAAATTAGCATCCCAATGATAATTATTCAAGTAAAAATGTGTACACATTGGTTAATGATTGCAGATTATCAATGGGATAAACACCAGAAATGTGCTTACATACGTACACACACACACACGTGCTCCGACACGTACACACACAACTTGCTGACAGAAAAGGACCCGTGTATTTCTATTTTCCACATTAAATTCCTCTGTGCCCAAAACATATAATTAATCATAGCAAATTCTACAGTCTCCCTGATGTTAAAGTGCATCCAGATTTTTCTCTAACAGTAAGATTTTAAGATTGTAAAAACAGAAGTGAAAACGCAAACAAAAACTGCGACTAAACAAAACTTTATTTTTCTTTCCATGAAAAAGTAGGATAAAATAACTTGTTTTGATGGAAGTATACAAGTTAATGTTCATTTTGGTTCTCAGTAACTGAACGCAGCAGTCAAGGGAAAAAAAAGTACATTTATTTTTGGTATTGAAAAATGCATGTCAAAGGAGTTTGGTTATGAAATATAATGCAGAAAAACTATATCACTTGGTGTTGAATTAGATTACAAGAATGATCTGCTTCCTACTCCATGGAAGTGATGGGGTGCATTTGTTCTAGTAGGAAGAGTGACCCCTGCACACTGCCTCTGCTTAGGGGGGCATCCTGACAGATTGCCCCACATTTCACATTTCTTGTCCTGGGACCCACGTGACAAGTGTAGTTATTTAGCCAGTGAGATTGCCCTAACATGAATTTTACATCACTACACTGGGAATGAAACCTCTGCAATCTAGTAAAAACCTGATGTCATGAGAAGAGTTTGTTATGAACTGTGGAAGGTTGTAATGAACCAGAGAGGAAAGGTCTTCTGTAGGAGAAGAAATTCCCAACATGCTCATCTGCATACAGACACACTTGCAAATTAACACATATTTTTCCAGGGCTATAAAAACTCACAAGCCAACCGGAGGCAGTCAAACTGAAGGTCTTTCCATGTAAGCTCCAGCCCACTTTGCGCAGTGAGAAACAATGGCATGCAACTCTATGGCTGCTCCAAATACCCTTGACAGCTGCAGGTTGAAGAACTACCCACAGGCAACCCAGGAAAAGCATCTGTAACAACAGAGCACAGCAACCTGGCCTGTCTAAATTATACTGGCAGCAGCTCTGGTTCTTGAAACACTCGGCAACTGGAAAGTAGAAAAGGGCTAATCTCACCTCTTCCATCTGGTCTGAATGTACCAGTGTGTGAAGTGACTCCAACTCTCAACCTAAGTGTATTTTCTTAATGTGTTTGAGGAGTACTTACAATCATACATATGAACGCATAGACACACATTCTTATGTATCCTCTCCAACACTTCCAGATGGATTTTTTTTTCTTTGAAAGTGGTCAGGAAAATGGCTGTGTTTTATTTGGCCTTTCTTGCAAAACTACTGCTAAATTCTACAAGCAACCTGCTCTTCTTAATTTTTAATTTCATTAATTTATTAAAATTTTGTGGCAATTTTTTGGCAAAACATTTTAAGATATGTCAGTTAGTATCACATCAGTATCTGTGAAAAAAATAACTTTGACACTTAAGCGTTGCCCTGGATCAAAGAATTGTACTGCAGATACAAAAGGTAGACTGCAGATTTTCATTCACCAAAGGACTCTGGAAGGAATACTGTCAATTAAGCCAAATTCTGTCCAGTGTCCTTGTGCAGTCTACAGGGAAACACAGTGAGCAGATCAATCTCATTAGCAAACAATCAACCTGGTAGAATCAACAAATATACTGACAACTAAGACCAACACTATAGGTAATTTAGTGTCCATAAACTTCCTAAGAGTTTGCTGAAAAGACCTCCTTTGCAGAAAATTTTCACGTCCATATCAAAAGAACTATCACAAAGTTACTATCTCTTTAACTATCTACCAATTTCTTGTCCCACAAAAGCTTCACAGGTTTTGGTAAATATCTATGGAATGCTTTCCCAAATACAAAATTTTCTTATATTTTTTCCTCTGATTTCCTGAGAATTAAACTGCCGATTTCATGCCATTGTCTGTCATGGGCCCATGTGGTTTTTCAGATTGTCTCCAAACACTCTCTTTCAAATACATATTTTGGAATCAATCATACTTTTAAATTACTTTTATTTTGGTTTTCTTTATGTGGAGCAACTCAGAACCCATCTATAAAACCAAAACTTTCCGCATAATTTAATATCAAGAGGTACCTGCCAGAAGTGACTGTTATCCAGATATGATCATCTGTACATTTGTAGAGGTTTGACCCTGGGCAAAACCAAAACAAGGCAATATCACACAGAGCTTCCCAGGACCAGCACAGGTTTCCCCCTCAAACCCCCCTACCAAAGAGGAGAAAAATGGCGAAAAAGCTGAGGGGAAGGAGAGAAAACTTAAAAGCTNCCCACCGAGAGACTGACCTGGCTGGAGAAGAGACTGCACCGAAGAGACTGATTGAAGGAAGTGTCCGAAGACAGTGCATCCGAGAATTTCCTCCCTCACTCTTATATCCCACGTGATGTGAGATAGTAGGGGATACCTCTTATTGGTCAGTGTATGTCATCTGATTCATTTCCCAGGAAGGCCTAAAAAACAACAAACCTAGCCAAAGCCTAAAATTTAAACTACCAAAACATTCAAGGCCTTCTTTGGTGGGAGGGGAAAATAGCCCATTTCCTTGTTTAATGTCCACTCCAATAATCACAGTTCACAAATACTAGCCCTCCTCATTGCATCTTCTGTCTCTGTAGTATCATATTCTGTGTTTGATTCATGAGGCTTCTAATTTTCTCTTCTCTTCTGAATGACCAAATTCCTGAGAATTCAAAGTGTCAAAATTTGCATGGACAATAGGAGCCATTAAAGAGCTACCTAGTCTGAAAGTTTAGCATTACAGTTGTGCCTTTCACCCACTAACTCACTTGTGCAAAATGATTAAACATCCTTCTCTGGACACTTGTAGCCAACGGCTCCAAAAAATTATCTTGTTTGAAAATTACAGATCCATAATTCAGTGCTCTTTGGAACCATAGTTCTTGACCCAGCTGTGTGAAATACTGACAGTGGGAGGAGAACTGCATTTCTTTTGAGTGATTGAAAAAGCTTTAAAACCCCCTTCCTGAATTACAAATGGACTAGGTGATTTATGCTTATTTGGCTACTGTAGAAGTATCTCTAAATACATTTAAAAATCCAAGATTAATCATTAAAATTAAAAAAAAAAAAAACCAAACAAAAAGTTCAATATCAGGTTGGAATCTACTAAACGGGAACAACTTCAGCACAGACGTCTGCAGAGATTAGAATCTGTTCAAGACATACTGTGCTAGGAGTTGTCCCAAAGGATAACACCAACAGGAGCGACTCAAAGAAATGGTGATGAAAACATTCTACCAGCCACTTGTATTAGTGTTCCTTGGGAAGAGGGGAGAAAGGTTGGTAGACTAAACAGTGTTTGTCACAAATCACTTGTATTTATCCTGACTTTGACCGTGGTATAATTCCACTCATTCTCAGTAAGGCATGCTTACCTAAGCAAACTGACTTCAGTAGGATTTAAGCGGGATTTAAGAATGTGTTTAATAGTGGATAGAGACTTAAAAACACCTTTGTGAACACTATTAGATTTAAGTAAGAAAGTATATTTTATTTTTAAATTAAGCCCTCAAATTAGTAGAACATGCAGAGTACAAAACGAATTACAATCCCTTATGGATCTGCTGTAGCGTTAGGATGATGCCTGGATCTTTCACTAACACAACCACAGAAACCCTTTAAAAGAGTTGACAAACAAAAAATTAAAATTCATAAATGTATCTTGTGGATAAATTACACCATGTGCCTCTTCTGAAAGAAAAAATTCTTAACCAAGTTAACATTACTGAATGGTCAGACTTTTAAAGAGAATATGCTGAAATTCTATTTTTGGGAGTGGTATAAACATGCATTTGTACTACTGAATAATGGAACTTTCTTGGAAGTTTTACCCATTACAGATTAGCCTATGATGTACAGACACAAAAGCTGATATTGTTATAAAAAAATACTACCTCAAGAAAGTGACCTTCTGGAGAAAATCTGGACTATTTTCTCTCTCCTGTGGAAAAAATATTAAGAACATATTAGTGAACCTAATGTACTAAGGTGAGCAATTTGACAAGAAAAGAAGAGGAGGAGGGGGAGAAAAAAGAAAACTATGATTATTCCAGTCCCCCACTTTTGATTATCCCTCTGAGTGCTGATTAGAAACTATCTTCACCAAGGAGAATGGAAAGTTACTCTCCAGTCTCAAAACTGGAACCTTTAGTTGTGTAAATTGTACAGTATAGCTATATATTTCACTAAAAATTAATTTTATGCCCCGTTACCATTAAATTTTTGCTGATTAATCAAAACTAAGAATAAAGAATGCATTAAATGAGGATCCTTAGGCATTTGGCTAAAAACAACATTAGTTTCTCTCAGGCTACTAATTCCTACCATGAAAGAGGTCAGTACAAGGATATTAGTAAAGCAGCTATACTTCTCAGCTTCCTATTTTGTTTACCTCATAAAAAAATCAAGAAAAAATGTACGCCACTCTTTGCCCAGCATAAAAACATGACCTGTGAAAGAAAGATGAGTTGGAAGGAAAGATGAAAGTATTTCAAAAGAAAAAACACAAAAAACCAACAAAACAAACAAAAAAACCCCACCCCACACTAAAAAAACAACTCTTATATTCATCTTCAGGGTCAAATTCTCATAGTCCAGGAGTGAATGAATTGATTTGAAGGAAAAGTCTGCACATATAAATAATCTAAATGTTGACAAAGTATAGAATCATAGAA
>VWZG01012139.1:0-196800 GCA_013396735.1 Grallaria varia
AAAAAAAAAAAGAATTAAAAAACCTCACTATATTTGGGGCAATTTACACCTCTTTGCAATGAAAGAAACATGGCTGTGGCTGTGGAAATCACTTTCAAACGGCAATGATCTTAGAAGCCCCTTCTCTGCCTTTTTAAGCTCCTGATCCTCGATTCCATGGAAGTGCTAGGCACTGTACCCAAAACAAAGGCAAAACTGTGATATTTCTCACCCATGCTGAAAACCTTAGGCATCAGCTACATTGTTCAGACAATGCTGAATCTAAAATACACACATAATTTAGAAAAGCGGTACATTAAAAAGGTTTTACTGGTTATGTAGACTCATCAGAAAACTAGGCAGGCAGCACCAGAAATCCCACAAGCTAACCTGTTCTCTTGAGACTTCCAGTCCAATTTTGCAGACTCGAGAGGTTTGGATTAGATTTGAATAATTAATCCAAATTTGTCGGTGCTTCATAGATGAATCAAACGTCCAACCCTTTTAAGGTTCGCCCTCAGTGCTAATAACCCTCTTTACTAAGCATTAGCATAGAGTAGAACAGTTTAATGACATAAGAAAATGCAAAAACTAGATTTATGCTGTCAAAACTTTTGTAACTGAAAATATTATGGATTTTAATCAGCTGGATTGTTCTCATAATGAAATATGAAGATTTAAATAAATCTCAAGTAAGTAAAAAAAAATCTTTTGTGACTCCCACTACTGTATTAGCAAGGGTCTCTCCACAGAAGAAAAATTACAATGTCACATGGGTGGGGACATATTTCCTACAATAAATAAACGGTCTCCTTCTGCAAATGTTACAGAACTAGTGACTTTGGCTTAAGCTAAAATAAAATTTGCTGCATGCCACAAGCAAGAAAGAGCTGACAGGTAGCAAAATTACCAAGAAGAGATCAGTGCTGCATTCATCTCAGGGTAGCTGGCTGTGCAACACGCAGGCTGCTTCATGGTGCTGGTAACACAGCACTGGCAACAAGGAAAAGGGACCAGCTAAGTCATCTCAATGCAGTGCATAAGGGCTGCAAATACAGAAGACAGGGACGCACCATACAGGTGACTGGAGTTAGTAGTAGTAATGGGGCTCCGCTGGCCAGCATGGGTTGCATCCTTGTCAGCAGGAAGAGAGAACAGGCGCAAGACCAGAGACAGCCTAGGCTGAGACAGCTTTGTGAGAGGGGAATAAAAGTGGCATGGAAACGTATTCATGAAAGAGATGTGCTGCAATCAGCAAGGAAAGCTTGGAAGAGAGAATCACTTTGCACAAGGGTAGACCAGTCACAAGACAAGAGGTGAGTCAGATACAGACTGCTCAGGTCCCATGAACATCAAAGTGACTGATAGGTGTCATATAATTCTCAATAATTTGGTGGATATTGAATGTTAGTGCTATAACATTCCTCAGGAGGTTCAGGAAGTTCATAACGTTCAAAGATATGTTAATATTTGCCCCTTGGCTGTGCTTCCCAATCCCAGAACAATCTAAAAGACAGTATGAATATTCTGTGGGTACAGACACCCTAAGCATTTAATTTAAATATGTTTTTAAAAAGATATGATGTCCCAGTCAAGAAATATCAGAAGTTCAAGAGTAACACGAACATCTCCACCACAACGTTTGCTTCAGTTGCACACATGAACAAAGATGAACAGGCACAATGGAACCAGGCAAGCCTGCAACATTCACGTACAGAATCATTATCCCCTAACAAAAATAATGGCAAAAATAATGAGCTAAGCTTAAAAAAATAATCCCAAGATTGGCTTAAAGACTGTAAGATTTAAAAACATGCATGTTGAATTTCTAATTTGAAATTTAGGCTTTGAGCCTTTATGAGTCATGCTTTCAAGTTATTTTTCACATCTACCAAAAGAAAAAGGATATTTTCCATTCAAACATAAGAAACTTGTGGTTATATCATAGTCACAGGATATCTAAAGGTGGGACTTTGAACAATATCAGTTATTGTGAAAATTGGAAATGTGTGAAATGAAGTAAAAGCATATTTAATATGTTGTATAAATAATACCTCTAAGGGTTTTATTTTCTGGTGTTGGATGAACCATGCAATGAGAAACATTCTTTTCAGTTGCACTGGTTTGTTAACCACACAAAAAAGGAGAGGGACTTATGTTTTTCTTTGGATTTATTGGAAAGTGTCATATGACCTTTGGATGAAATAATCAAGGTCATTTACTCATTTCCTTAACCCATGCTCCCAAATTTCATTTTTGTACCTTGAATATGACCTCTTCAAATGAGTTGGAAGTAGTGGTTTTTTCCGGTGTAGCTTAAAAGTAGCCCCTGTGCCTTTCTTGAGCTAGTGACATTAAACTTGGATTGACTACAGAGTGATTTGCAATATTCACCTGAGTCACAGAGCACAGCTTCTGTCTCCTAACTGGCTGATCTAAAATACATGAAATGCCACTTCCTTTGAACTCTACTTCCCTGTGCAAGTAAATATTTTTACGTTAATCAAAACTTGACAGCAGCATGCAAATTGTTAACTTTAATCACCTGAATGCTCAGCAGCAGTAAAGAACATGGGATTCAGTGCGAATCTTTGACTTCTAATCAGCAGCATTTTACTTGCTTGCTTACAACTCTCTCATCTCAGGGTGAGAATGTAACATAACACTGCAAACATTTACCCTCACAAACCTATCACCCCATTTAATGGATGGAGAATTGAGGCAGGGGAAAATTAGCACACATGTGAATTGCTGTTAAAAAAAAACAACTGGGTGCATTGGGGGTTTAAACGCAGACATCAAAAAGTTAAGATACTGCCCAGAATACTGGGCTAGCTTTCCATGCCATCAACCGTGAGCTTTTGGTGTTGTTTTTTTTTTTTTTTTTTATCTCTGCTTGAAAGGATCTTTTATTTCCTTCAGATTACTAAGTACCAGAGGACTGGCTTTAAAAAGCAAGACTACTGTAGTGGAATATAGAGCATGGTCCTCAGGGGAATTCAGAACTTTGAAGACATACTTGGTATTTGTGCTAAAAGGGCCTGACAGCATCCTCTTAAACAAAAGTTATACCTGTAGCTTCTGTTTCATGCTGTTTTTCCTCCTGCAGGAACTTGACATGAATGAAGGTGACTCGAGCATTTGCCTTGTAAGCCTTCTGAAACAAAGCCATGAGGGGACTTGCTCACCCTTCCAGAAACAGCCTGGAATAAGTTGCAGCAAAGAGCTTTTCAGTACCAATGAATGCAATATTTCTAGCACCCCATAAACTAGGTGTTACCAGAGGGAAGCTGAGCAAACCTTGTTTGGCATCCAAGAGGCATAGCCTTCATTCTTTGTCAAGCTCATTTCTATTTACCTGGGCAACTCTATCCAGTTTGTTGTCTACATGGACACAGACACATCTGGAGAGCTGGGATTAGGAAACTGAACCATCAGCTGTGAAACCACAGGCCTTTGCCAACTTAAAAAAAGGTTTTCACAAGGGAGTATTCAGTTTGCTTTTTCATATTTAACAGCTGGAATAGATTGTCACCTGCTCTGTGGGGTCAGCCACTTGTAAGTGCCATGATTTATTCAGGTATGTTTAGAGCGCTGATGGCTGGCACATCCCTGGGACTACAGAGAGAGAGGCTTTTCTCTACAAATGAGTGTTCTGATGAACACTAACAGCTCTTTCAATAAAATGTAGGACACCTCAAAGAGCAGCCCTGAACAAATTCAGGAGAGCTTTTTTTTATGTCTCTGGAGCTCTTGGGTGAGTAGGATCCAACCTACTACACTGTGCCATCAAGCAAGGAAAATCATCATAATCATCAGCATAATGTTAAAAGATTTAGATAACCTCAATATAGGACGCACATCTAGGAAGCTGTCTTCCTGACAGCAGAAGAATACTTCTGTTGCCACCTTGCCTTCTCTCAATAATTGTTCAATCTGGAAACGGCTTGCAAGCGTTTAAATGGCTGATATTTCAGTGCTCTAGGATTGGCAAAATGAAAGACTAGGACTGAAAAGTTCAGTGGAGCCACACTGGAAATAAACCATATGAGGACACAGTCTACTGTTTCAGATCCTAAGCAAGTTTAGACACTCTCAGTAGTCAAGATGGGGATAGCTATCCCTCATCTTTTCAAATATTGAACACTGACACATCTAGAAAGAGCCAAAATATTGTGCACAGGGAACTTCTAGACAGAAACTTATACTCGACTTAAAATGTAATTTAAACTCATCTGTCTTGTTTGCATAAAAAGAAAATCACTTCTAGGAGACTGACCTCAAACACTGAAAAAACAAAAAAAATTATGAAAGAATAAAGTTAATCACCATAAAAGAAAGCGCATCTTTGAAATACTGCACTGACCTCAAAACAGAAAGCGCCTCTGAAACACCTCACAGCGCAACAAACTTCTAAAAAAAATTTAGAAAATGAGTCCAACTGAAAGCAAAGTGATAAAAATGGGCAAAGGCAACAGTTTCCTGTCTGTGTATCTCAGAGTTGATCTGGGGTGCAGGAAAGGTGATTGCAGGGAGTGTACACAGCTGTATTAAAGTTACAGCACTGCCCAAGGAGTATCCTGGCACCAGAGCAAATCTCACCACCTTTTAAGCTCTGTTAATGTTGGTGTTGCAGAAACAGTCAGCAGAGGGAGTCAAACTGTGGAAACACCTTCCTCAGGAATTGTGTCTACTACAGCAGTGGGTGTTGCAGTAAATAGGGAAACACCACAGAAAAGGTGTTGGCACAGTCTAACAGGGTGGGGAAGAACCTTTTTTGGAGGAAAATAGGAAATCAGCAAAACTCCACTGTTTAAATTGGAATAAAAGTCAAACTGAGACATGCAAACAATCTAAACTGCTACTGTCTCTTTAACAGCGCTTTATATGTATATATGTATACACACACACATATATATAAAACTACTTCAATGCACAACTAATTCCCATTTGTATAATGCTGCGTTCTGCTTCGTGTTTCTTTAACCACACAGAATCTCTGCAGGCTTGAATCTCTCCTGTGCTGTGCCAGCCACAAGGCCCTGAGCACCCAGAAGCAAGATGATCTTCCCAAGGGCAAAGAGTAAACTTAATGGGGATGACTAGATAAGTTATCCGTGCTTCCTCCATCAAAGTTTCAAAAAGTAATTTTCTCCTTAAGTCCGGGTGCTATGTCCACATATATGAGATTAGAGGGTTGGACAGTACGCTGGCTGCAGGTACTTACAGCACGTTAACATTTAATTAGGAATGTTTGCTTTAATCATTTAAGGGATATTAAATGTAAATAGAGAGCGTGAGCGAACTGAGTTGGCTCTGTATCTGGAAGTGCTCACAGAGCCTTACAACACGGGCAAAGGAGGCAGCAGCAGGAAAGATGCCGACTGTTCCCAAGGACAGACTAAGCCACAGAGGTGTGCTCTGGCTGGGCTCTGGCAGGCTGGCAGGATGGAATGAGATGAAGTTTAGGAAAAGAAGATGACAGATGTCTCTTATACAATCAACAAAGTGATGGGATGTGCACTTCAACAGTGAGAACAGCAGGGTCCCATGAGCCCACACTCCGGCTGTGGTGAAAGGTGGTGGGCTTCAGCAAGGTCTGTCCTAAAGAAGGACTGCTCGGCAGTAGCCACCTGAGCAAGCATGTGTTTGCTCGCTGCTCATGTGGAAATCCGGCCGTGCAGGACATGAGAAGCATACTGCCTATCAAATATGAAATCAGTTATTTGAGAAAATTGCTTATTTTGGGGAGTGGGAACACAACCCTCACAGATATGTTGCAAACCTCCTGCTATCATAATTTCACAGCATATTGCCAGTCCACAATCTGGCCATACATCACAGCTTTAGATGGCTCTCTAGGCATGCAATCAGACAGCACGGGGATAATGGTAGCAGAAGATACACACACTAAAATGCAGGGTGAAATCACTGCTACGTGGAACATAGCAAAGGTCTTTCAGCTGGTCACATACCAGTTGTTTTTAATACTGCAAGTTTTAGAACATCAGCCATATTCTTAGTGTGACAATTGCCTGGTCTACCTCAGTTGAAGTATCAGATATTTGGCCAAAATGATGAGCATGCTCAATCACTCCCAGAAGTTCCAGACACTTTTAAAGATTCTGGCAATATCTCTGATGCTACCTGTGTATGTGAGAACCATCAAGGGGCAACCAACACCAGAGGTGCACACAAGACATGCCACATGGTTTCCCCTTGCTTGTGCTTCTTTCAGACAGCCTCTTATTAACAGTTATACCCTAGAAAGCTCACTCAGGGCTTTACACACTGGGCTCAGCCAAATGAAACAGTCACTGCCCCAGGGATAAGGACCAGACCTGTGGGGAAGGAGCTTTTCTTTTCACAGTCATGAAACGGATAGGGAAGGCTAAGTAGCCACCCAGCTTTCTGTCTCTGAGTAGTTTCTTGCCTGTCACCATCACCTGTCCTACATTCCAACTCTCCCAAAGCTGTAGTGAAGTAGTGGCAGAATATGCATCCAGCCTGGCTTGCAGAGGCTGTTCGTCAGGAAAAGCTGGCAGGTGAGTCACCACAGGGCCACATCTGCCCTCTCCTCCCAGTAGCCTACTGCTCTCTGCTCCCAGCAACTGCTTGCTTTGCCCAGGGTTGCTAATTCCTAGCTTGGGAATAGCTCCTACCTCCCTGATGATTTTTCACATGCCTCCTTCCCGGTCTGCATTGTCAATTACGCAAATACAGACTGATGGTGGAAATGCGCAGAACATCCCATAATGAAAGTGACCCATGCTACACTGCAAGAAAGCAGACAGATTAAATAAGGAAGAAATGGGAGAGCAAAGATATGCAACAAGGAGGCTGTCGGAAAGAGGTGAGTGCAGTATGGATAGCAGCATAGAGAGAGAATAGGGCACCCTCTCACTTAATGAATATTTATTGCAAACTGCTGCCTATTATCTTTCAAAGAATTTTTATACAGTTCCCATGTCTTTCATCTGTTTCATGTTATGGTTTATCTAACTGTGGAAATTGCACGCGTCAGGTAAACGTTGATTTACATGCAAATTGCCTTCGCTAAACTCGCCTTTAAGTAAAATAAGATTTGGAAATAATTTTTTCTCATTAATTTGCAGTTTCAAAGAAGCCCAAAAACACAACAAATGCAAATAATCTAATTCATTTGTAAATATGAAACAATTTGTTGGGATTTAACTTTGCCATATTTTTTTGCCTTTCCATGTGCTTTAAATAAATTGCAGTGTTTATCAAAGACAAACACAAGAGAGATGCTGGGTTGTTTCAATTCACTACCTTACTGTTCCTTTTCTTTTAAAGGGCCACTACCAAGATAAAAATCTCTTGAAGATTCACTCCTGGAGTAACTGCTGAATGATATAGATTTATATCACACATTCAATTGGTTCCATAAATTTAAACCCAAATGTTATGTCCCTAGATGACACTTTAAATTTTTAAACGTGAATTTTAAAAACCCTAGGCCTACATTTGCAAAAATGGCTAGTGATTTAGGGACTTCATTTTTGTGGCCTCTTGTGAAAAATGTTTGGAATTGCTACTCAAAACATGCAAGTCCCTGCAGCTCAGTTTAGAGCACCTCAACTGTCATTTATGTAATACCATGATTGCCTGCATTTTGCACTTTATTGGCTTGAACTATGATGTTATATTTGATAATATGTAGTTCTTAAAAAGGTTATCCCTGTTCTAGTGTGTGATGCTGGTTAAATAACATTATGTTCCTATTTTCTCATGTATTAACTGGATATAATACAAAAGGATATTCTTATTTTCTCTGATTTTTTTGCAGGGGTTTAGTATTTGCAAAGTTGTAACAATGCAATTTCTTTCTCATTAAGTGTTTTCATTAGTTTTCAGCATCAATTGCTCTTCTATTTGGGTTTTTGGACTGATAGTTTAAGAATGTCTTCTTGTCTGCTAGAATGACTGAGGACGACATGTGCCAGATTGAAGTCTTCTGAAAGACAAACATAGATGATGACCAAAAGAAAACATTATTTTAGAGCTAAATATTGAGCTAAGATTCCCAAAAGGTGGGCTAAGTTTCCAGCTGCCCTGACAGGTCTTTGAGAATCTGTGGGCAAGACAGTCCTTCCACAAACAGGGATGAAAACAATTGCTTTTTGCCATCCTTTGCCTTGTCTTGGTATTTGCAGTGTAAGTGCTTTGGGTTTCTTACAGTCCTCCTCTAGTCTCTTCTTATCTGTACAATGACATTCCATTAACTCTACCATATTGGTACTAATAACAATTATTAAAAAAAAAGAAAAAGCTGCTTTTACTTTAAACCACGAAATACTCCTTTCTAGATTTAAGCTGATCAGGCTCTTTACCAGACATAATATGACTTGGAAGCTGCTCAACCATTTCACCTTTATAATACACACGTTTAAACATGTTTCATTACTTGAAGAAATTTCTCTCAATTTTAATGGGCAATTTGTTGCATTTATTGTTCAGTCCTCTAATGCAATACCTGCTGGCATCACCAAAACTCATTCTTAACTTACATGTGAGCAGCATAAAATGTCTTGCTGTAATCTTGTTTTACTGCAGACAGGTATCCTCATTATTAGAACTATTACTACTTCTCTTGACTCTATATTCACTGACAGTTTCTCAGTAGAGAGGCCAAGAGCTAAATAGACCATAAAGAACAAAACCTCCTCTCAACACAAAAGGTGATCCCTTTGTGCCAGTCTTCAGGGATATGGAAGGAGCATCCCTCCAGTAACCAGGCAGAAAAACTTCATCCCCAGTGCTGTCAATCCAGAAGCAATGTTAAAGTCCTCTCAAAGGAATCAGAAATGAAGCAACAAATCCATAACCTTTGAAAGGAGTAGGAAAACCGGAGGCAGCCAGGGCTACCTGGGGTCTCCAGTTCTTCTTATCTCGCTGGGCTGGTGCGAGGAACCAGGAGAGGGAGCCCATTAATTAGCAAAGCCCTGGGTGAGGCCAGCAGTGGGTGTCAGTGTGCAGTACAACAGCGAGGAAGTAAACAAGGCAAAGCTACCTCTGCCTGCCTCCCCGGCAAGAAAGCACTGGGGAGGGAATCACTGAAGTATTTGCATGCAACAAGAAAAAAACAGTTATAATTATCAGAGAGAGAACTCCATACTCAGGCTGTTGAACAGTGTTGGTCCTTTGGATCTCCAGTTAACACAGCCTGAATTGTTCAGCCCTAATACAGGGCTTCTCCCCATATTCTCCCTCTGTGACCACCTTGCCACCCAAGAGAGGGGATAAAACAAGGGAGAGAAAAAAATGCCCTTGTCAGACTGCAAAGGGGACATTACCAGGCACCGAGCAGAGCAGAGATGAAGAATGATTTTGAAGAAGATAATTGAACATGTTGTAATTTGCTCTCTTCTGTGTTTCAATTTTTATCTGCTTGTAGCTCATTTTGCCAGTCATGCAAGCAAGTGCGTAAGGGAGGGAGAATGCACACGGATGTGTGCGTGCAGGGTTAGCACGCATGCATGCAAATGCATTAATAATCATAATGAAGCCACAGTCCTGGGATTCTTCAGCCGGTGGCTGAGCTCTACGGTGCTCAGGTCAGGGATGATGCATTCAAGCTGCTGGAGGCAGTGTGCTCTGCCTCTAAGCCTCTATGGGTAAGGCACTCAGCTCCACTGGCACACTGTGGATGCAGCTCACTGGAGATGACAACAGCTGAGTACTGGGGAAATCCCAGGCCAAGCAAAAGGAGTTTCTCTACTCTGATGCTATCAAAGCCCAGGTCTCACAGCTGAAACTGTGACAGAGGACCCTTTTTGAAGTGTTAACACTGCCCTTATGCTAATGAATATTTATGCTGCTGACACTTTAAAGGCAAGGGATAGAACAAACCCATGTTCACAGCCCTTTAACCAACACCACTGTGTTACGCAAATCAATCAAGGTGAAGCCAGCAATCACTCACTCATTTACCTCTGCTGTCCAGATTCGCTGCTGGGCTAATACTGAGTTATTCACACCTGTCTTACATAGTGAGATTAAGATGGAGAATGGCATATTTGGGCCCCAAGTCACACAGGATCATGCCCTACTCTGAGTCATGTCCCTTTGACAAATTTGGCTCCCTGGTTCCCAGGAAACAGTCACTGCAGATCTCTGCTTTGAAAAGGGTAGACGGCTCTTTTGACTTAGAATAAGATTTCACACACATAGTTTGACTTCCCTGTTAGGTGCCCATAGCTTTGATCTCCTGTGCACAGGCACACACAGTATGTACCAAATGGATGGAGACAAAGAGTTCCTGTGCTCCATACTCTGCTCTCCATCCCCTTTTCTCAGTGTTTAGGGTAACAGCATTTTGTCCCAATAACAACTAATCAATCCACATTACAGTTTCCAGAAGATCACCGTATTTGGAAAGAAGCAGGAAGATCAGTAAAGGCACGTTCTTGAAAATACCCACTGGACTTACTGAGCCTGGCTGCACTTGGGATCAAATCAGGTTTCACTTAACCACAGACCAGAGCACTTGTGATTTGCATGAGTAATTAGAACTGATTAATAGAATGACTCGCTTAATTAAGTTTATCTCAAAAGGTGCCCCTTGAAGACTCATGAATCTGAAAATCCAGAGGCAATTTCTCTTCAAAATCCTTTTTGGGTTGGAATGCTTTCAGGCTGGATGACTAAATATGTGCGTTTGTGCATGTGTCTCTGCTCCCAGATTAATCAAAGCAATGGAATGGATGCACAAAGGGCTCAGGCCTGATGATTGACTGGTGATTCCTCAGTGAACTCAAAAGGGACTCACAACCCTGTATGAAGAAATGCTGGTAGTTTGCCAAAAGCCAATAAGCACCTTTGTCTGGCAATTTATGGCTCTGCTGAGCTTTGCTTATTTTGTATCTCCACCTTGCCCAATTTTGGTTGAGCGCAGCTCCAGTTGCCTGATGTACTGGCAGACCAATTCCCAAAATTTTGCCTACACGAAAGATTTAGACAATACTTTATTACAGGGAAACGTGGCGCCCCAGTGTCCTGCTAAATCCTCTGTATCCATGACCAGCAGAGGTGTGTGTACTGCGGTGGAGTTTGGGGGAAATCTCAACATAGACAAAGACTTCAGTTTTCCTAGAGTAGCTTAGAGACCTGGAGACTTTTCTTGATCAGGGCTTTTGGCTTTTTCTTTTGTTTTCCCCATACGGAAAGCAACATCAAGATTTTATTTCATTCCAAGTCAGAACAAAGCAAAACAACTTTGACATTTCCTATGAAATAAAATTTTAACACACAAGCAAACATTTGGTTTAGAGAATTGGAAGCATTGCATTTAGATGAAACCAAGGTGTTTTTACAGTTTCTTGATTCAGAAATGATAAAACAACATTTCAAATTAATATTGCAAGAGCAAAAGGCACTTTCCAATGAAAAAAAAAATGTTACTTGGAAACAATATTCCAAAGAAAAAGGCTTTCATTTTTCCCATTAAAAAATTCAGCCTCGCGGAAAGATGAGATGGGACCAATTGCTTGGGCTTTTGAACAGTGTAAATTGGTGAGGGGAGGATCCAGCACTGGCATGCAGTCTCATAAACCAGGGAGCACTGTAATGTGAGGGTCTCAGTGCTCTTACAGGTACATGAGAGCTTTATGGTCACTCCTCATTGTGATGAGAAAAGGGTAGAGATGTTTACACAACGTACTTTATCAAGGATAATGATAGGATGGGGGACCTGCATGTTTTACTCTTTGGTCAGCACCCAAAGAGGGCGTCTTCTGGACATACAGGAGGTGAGACTGGGAGGAGAGATGAAGTGCTGGCAGCAAAGCATGGCTCTTATCAGCAAGGTGGGGTGCAGAGCCCAGACTAATAAACCCTGATGGGTCTGTGCTGGCTCTGCATGACCAAGCGAGCTACTGACCTGCACTCCTTCTCAGGTGAGGCTTGATTCCTACAAGAAACATTAGGACCAAGTGGTCCACTGCCTTGCTCAGAAAAATCTATTTAATGAGAACTTGTTTTAATTTTCTTTTTTCCCCTACGCAAGGATCCTGGGGCTAGGTTTGCACCAAGTCCCCAGTTAAATATGCAGTGGCATCTGGAGTGGGGGAAGGTCATTCAAAGATGAGTTAAAATGAAGTGTCCAGAGAAAAAAGGATGATGAAAAGGGGAAAAGTCAACCAGATCGATCAAGGAAACAGGCATCTGGAAGAAGCTGTTATTGATCCAGCTGTTAAAGAAACCTCCTGAACCAGATTACCCAGCAGCCACAGACTCCTTTCTCCCCTAGATGCTTGTTGCAGTTAATCAAGAAAAGAGGTGACATGAGGTGAAGGAATAAAACCCAGTTATTCCAGGCTGAGGTTTTGTTCCCTTAGAATTCTTCAAGAGGATGAAACAGTTGGACCTAAAATGATATAGTCAGAGCAGAATAGATTATACAATAATTAATTATGAATCTGTGGAAATCTTGTAAAAAAGGGAAACAAGCTTTCTCTGCCTTTGGATCTTTACTCGTGTCAAGATTTTTAGGAAGTATGGAATCATCAAGGTA
This sequence comes from Grallaria varia, assembly GCA_013396735.1. Lineage (NCBI taxonomy): Eukaryota > Metazoa > Chordata > Aves > Passeriformes > Formicariidae > Grallaria > Grallaria varia. The sequence continues at coordinate 12,515 of VWZG01012139.1, forward strand.
ATATTTTCATGCTGTCCTAGTACCATACCGTGAGCAGTCTTAGAAAGTTGTCAGGGGACGTTGAATTTATTTTTTTCTCTATTCAGCCCAATACAGTTGCTTTTGTCTCTTTTTGTTTATTTATTTTGTGTTGCGTTGTTTGCCACTCTCTTTTCTTGCTTTTTAGAGTTCCAGATTCTCAAGTACTCTTGAGTGTCCCTTCCTTTTCTATTCCAGATTTATTCCATCTGGGTGCAGCAAGTAGATTCACCTAGTGTCAAGGAAGCAGTAGGTGACGACTTGGATTTCTCATTGTTGTTTAAATGTAAAGTCTTGCACTTCTAAAGACAATTCTCTGGTAAATCTAGTTTGTGAATCCTGAATCACTTTAGTTCTTTAAATGATAAAATCAGCCCAAACCAAAGCTCCTGATTTCTAATATATGTTCTATGTTCTAATATATGTTTGTCACCAGCGCCATCTCTATAGGAAAGAGCTATAAGAAGAATTGATGAAGAAAATGCCCTCACTCCAGTAAATGCAGAGCACATAAGAGCAACAGAATTGGGATCCTGCAACAACAACTCACATGAAGAAACTGAGAGTAACGTCCCGCAACCGAGCACCCATGAGAAACTTAGATTAGAAACCCCCACAATATTCCCTGCTTAGGGACATAATAAGGCCAAGAGAAAGGGGTGGTGACTATATTTAATCAAAGTTCTTCATAAATGCCACCACAAAAACCTGACCTCGCTTCCAATTCAAAGACACCCTCTGTAAGGCTGTGTTTGCTGCTGTCATGCTGACTCAAGATTTCTTGATTTCCTGGTCAAGCTCATAAGAAGTACCACCAGACTGATTTCTAAAGGAGTGGGTGACAGAAGAAGCATATAGCAGTAACCTCCTAAGAAAGCCAGCTTTGAAAAACCTAAATACAAGAATCAAGTGGTCAGAGTTCAAACTCTTAGCATGACTGTTTACTGAGTCTCTGAAGAACAAGAGAATCTGGGAAAAGAAGTTTCAAGCCCTATGCAACGTCTGTAAAGCTAAGAATACAGGTTTGATGTGGCAAAGAATCAAAATATGTGTTTTCTATTTCTTTAGGCACTTCCTGTTTGCAGACAGTGGTCTGTCTGTGTTTAAATTTCTCTCCCACTTCTGTTCCTCTGCTCTTCTATTTTAGCTCAGGAGTTGCTCCTTCTCAGATCACTCTTGTACAGGAAAGAAAAGGGACAATAACAGCTGAGTTTTGCCTGACTGAGGAAACTAGACAAAGAACAGCAGAAGGAAGATTGAAAAGGTTACCAAAAGTATTTGGCACACCATCCCACAGGACACTTACAGCCTTTTCTGTTCTGGTTGTGAATTAGTACCCCAGGTGCAGCTCTTATCACAATCCTCAAAATCACCCTTCCTCCAGTGATCTGAAAGGGATATGCCATCCCTTCCGTGTGAAGCACACAAGCACAGATGGAGCACTGAGTAGAACTGCTGTGAAAATATTCAGAATTACCTCAAATCTATCCACACCTCCTTTTTTGTCTTCCATCCCAACACCCAAGACCACCTGTTCCTGCAGCACCTTCAGTTTTATACACTAATCAAGCAGCTTGCAGAGCCTTGACGTCTGTACCTGCTTACTCATTGCTAAGCCCATTAGCCCAAACCTGTAGGTATTAATACACAATCCGTGTGCCTAGCTTGAATCTGCACACGAAGATGATGAAATCTGAGATGCATTTGAACTATGGTTTTAAAGAGATGATGGCAATTTTTCAACTGCATCCTACATTTGCAGGGTTCCCATTTATCATGGGCATGTTCCCTTGTACGTGCTAAGGCCTAGGCATGTGAGAAAGCAATGCAAGAACCAACATCAAAACACAGGGATGCCAGGATGTGAAGTAAGCTTATGAATACCCCAGTTTTGCATAATGTGTCTTCCAGCTATCCAAAAAGAACATTTGTATTACGTTGGACAGCACTGAGGAACATTTCGTTAGGCTTTCTAATAAGGACAAATATATTCCTGCAGTCCTTTTTTTGAAAAACAAGACTTTGATAATAATGCCTTTGGGGTATGATAATTTAATTCTCCACCCTCCGTTGGCAGGTGTACCCACAGTGGAAATGACAAGGAATGTTGTCAGCCAGGTATGATGCAAATTGGCAGAGTTAGGCATGGAAAAAGGAACGTAATAGAAGCAGGAGATGGATCTGCAGGTCCAGGCACAGGTCATCTTAGCTTTTAAACAGTGATATGCTGAAGTCAATAACAGGAGACCTTTGCAAGGTTTCTGGTTCTGCGTGTACAAAGCATAAACCTAGAAACACAGGAAGTGACACACAGCAAAGCCAGCAGCATTGAGTATGGAGAGCCTAGGACTGGAAGAACAAGGGGTGTAGCAAGGCACAAGGGGCTTTTTCAAAACTAGAAAACATTTGACTATGGAAAGCTTGTCTTCTTTATTGACATAAACCCCCAGTGAACTATTTACTGCAACTAAAATAAACACATAGGAAAACAGAAAACAAATAAAATAAAAATTTCAGCAAATCCATCCTGTAATGTCATTTTAGAGCAAGTAAGTGCTCTGAACACTATGCCTAATGCTCTTTAAACAGCAGGTTAGAAAAAATACGATTAATATGTTTATGAAAATAAACATGCCCTGCTGGTGCAAATCACCACTAATACCATCAAGGTCAATAGACCTCCTTTATTCACACCAATGAAATACTAAGGAATGTGGCCCATGGTCTCCACTAGAAAGGGTTGCATTTACATTCTTTAGAAAACTGGAAAAAGAAAATAACAGCTAAGAAACAGCAAGGACTGGAAGAAAAGGAAGAACTGGAGCTCAGGAAGAGAGGGCTAGAAGTGAAAGCTAGATTCTAGGAAACAGGATCAGTGGAAGCTGAAGAGAAGAAGAAAGTGGAAACTGCAAAGTGACGGAAAACTGAAAGGTCAGAAAGGAATGTAGGAGTCATAAAGTAGTGGATAAGGGATAAGTAAGATAGTAAAGCAGTAAGGGTCATGACAGGCTGAGACAGTCAGCAAAGGTGGGCATCAACTACAGCAGGTCACACAGACTTTGACTGAGATGTCAGAGACAAAGGGAGTGAGCACAGCCCTTGTGTGAAGATAAGGTCAAGTAAGTGACTACTGCAGCAAATGAAGGATTCAGTTGAAAACTGAAGGTCAAATGAGGACATAAGAGAAAGAAGCTGAGTGACAGAGGAGAAGGATGAAGTTGGCAAGGATGAGATGAAGCCTTGAAAGCACTGAGATCTAATAATGGCAAGGCAGCATGACGCTGTCTTGGACATTCAGAAGAGGACACAAGCTTCACTGTAACAGAGGAAATCCAGAGCAGAAAATTTAAACAATCTCTGCCTCCTCTGAGGTCTCCTGTTTCATCATTTCCATTTTAAATGACATAAAAATACTTTTAATAACCAGGGAAACACTTAAAAATTAAAAAAACACTTGTTCCAGTTAATGTGTCTGAACAGTGTGAGCGTGCACACACACTCACATGCAAAAAATCACCCAAAAAAGTTTCCCCCAGGGAGGTCGTCATTATGCAAAAATTACTCTAATTAGGTCATGAATATATTAGTCCGTATTGAGTGCCAACAACAGCGGGGAGAAAAAGAGAGAGAGAATTGGAAATGTGACATGCATACACTCCCAGTGTGGTTAGGGGAACTGGATTCCAAAATGCCATTACGAGATAAAAAGGTCACCCTGTAGGGAGGTAATTGGTACAGCACTCAAGCAGCTGATTAAAGGGACATTTGCTTTTGGGGGTGGGAGGAGGAGCTGAGGGTTAATGTAGGATCTCCCCTGCCAAAGTATATGATCTTGATCAAACATCTACTTTTAGGAAAATCACAAAGAAAAAGGAAGAGGCTGTCACCCTTGACATCCTATTGAAGCAGAGGCATTTGTTTAATAACATCTCGACTTGCATGTTTTAAGGCAACATTAAAGGTAGAGGGTAGTTTCCCTCCTGCAGGTTACTCTCTATTCAAACATGTGAGCCTCCGTTTTCCTAGCTCCCATCACAGCTACTGCTCAGACACTGCCCACGTTGCATTAATAAGAAGTAAATGCTTTTAATGAGCCAGTAATGGCTGGGGGAGCAGCACAGGGGAAAGCTGCTTCTTCGCTCTCTCTTCACCAAACCATGACAGGCTCTGTGGCTTGGCATGCAAGAGAGAACAGCAGAAGGGCTCAGAAACACCAGTCACACACACAGTACCCATAGAGAAATGTAAGGAAGCTGACTTGGAAGGATCGTAAACAGCCCTTAAAAGCTATGTTAAATAAGATGCCATTTAAGCTCTTGAAATTATTGGTGACACATTTAAAAGACTCACTTTTGTGTTTGCAAAAATAGATGGTCTGGCCGCACATTTTGGGTCAGGTCTGTTGATTATATACCATGAGCAGGCAGGGGAAAAAAAGGAGGAAAATCAGGCAGGAGCAAAGGCAGCACTGCCCCTGAGAGAGAGGACGGCAACAGTATGGAGTAGAGTGCACTAGGTTTCAAGTCAACTTGGGAACCAGTTCAGTTTTATAGTCCCTTCTGCCCCCCCAATTGGTAGTCCTCCTTACACTGTCCAACTGAGTTTTGTTCAGTTTTGATGCTGATGGCAACTGGCCTTTTTCCCTGCTTAGAATGATGAGCAATTACATGTTATGCTGAGTGCACAAGCATTTCCAAATACCACCATCTACGGGGCTGAGCCATTGGTAGCAGAAACGGAAAAAATGCCTGGCATAGAAGACCACTTGGACCAGCTTAGCACGAGCCACCCTTCCCTGCCAGCAATGCCTGGGCAAAATTTAGAAACTGATTCTGATACAGTTTGGGCTGTGAAAAACAGATTTTAAATCACACAGTACAGGCTGGAGTTTTAAGGTGCTGCTTAAAGATGCTATACTTTAAATGTCACTGGTTTAAGTCACACCCTTTTGATTTACAATTGACTAAGGAGATAGATATTAGATTGACTTGCTTCCTTCACCGCTCAGCAAAAGCAGCATACACTGAAAATTGCCTCAGAATTATCAGGTTTGGTCTGTGACACCCAAAGAAGAATATTTCAACTACACTTTGAGTACAGCTGGGTAGTATTCCCATCCAGTGAGAAATATTGACATTTCAACATTTATTTTGGTCCCCCAGCAAACGGAGAAGCTGAAATTAAACACGTATTGAACTGAGTCAAAATAAAGCATTTGGTTCACTTCTATAAAATTAAGTTTTATGATTTAGGTTGAACTGACAATAAAATGAAGTCTTTCATTTTGATTTCCCAAAAGAAAGATTCAATTTTCTGAAAAATCTTTTCCCAGAAAATCATTCCCATGGAACATTCACAACCACCTGTAATTTTCAATGATACGGAAAATAGCCACTGCAACTCCATACAATATAGTACTGACGACTGGGGTCCATGTAATCCTTAAAAATGCATGTATTATGTCTAAAAAATACTAGTTAAAAAGTAAGAAAAAGAAACTTCCCCTCATTCTCCAGACCCTCCTGATATCTAAGACCAGAACTTAACAGCTTAAAGTGCAACTTTAAGATACTACAAATTTCTGCAAACAGAATGGGTCGTCAAATACAAGAGATTTAAGATACAATGCCCAGTTACTGCTAAAGCTTTTGTTTCTTCTTTAATATTTTTTTTTTTCATTTTCCCTTGTAGAGTTCAAGACTAAACAAATCCAGAGTGTGATTTGTTAATGGAATATGAAGGGCCTTTTAATTTCTCTCAAAATCAATACAGACAAGCTGTTTGTAAATTTAGGCTGCTTTAAAAGAAAAAAGAAAGCATGTTACATGCATCACTACATCACTGTGAGACATTTTTTCATATGCTTTAATTACCACACATAATCCTAGATGCTTTTATAACTTATATACCTATCACAGCATTATTATCACGGCACTATTTCTGCTTTCCAAAATCTCATTCATATGTTGCCTTAGAAAATCCTTTTGAGGGAAAGAGCATTACTATTACCCTATATAGGCAGAAAACAGAGTGACTTGCATTATAGCCACACTGAAAGGCTGTGGCTAATAAAGCCATTGAGTCCTTCTCTTTTTTTTTTTTTTCCTTTGTTTCTTTCTTCTGAGGATAGAAATTAGGAGAAAATTCAGATGGAAGGCATATTCCTAAACCATTTGGAATGGAAATGTCTCCCACAGCTGCTCTTTAACATCTCCACAGAGCCTCCAATCAAACTTCTCTTGCATCCGCAATCCGGAAGCACTTTGTAGGAAATAGATAGTTTGTAAGCAGGCACAAAATCTCTAAACATAGGCAGAGTTATTGTGGGAATGCTGACAGTGTTTCAGAGCTGAGAGACAGGCAGAAGGCCAAAGTCATCTATGGCAAAAGCAGAAGAAATGACATTGGCTCTTTTCCATGTGCTTACTTGGTTACTCACCTGTCGACCTGAAGGAGCTGGGGTGGGGAGCAGGGCAAATTCTATTTAAACATATGTACAAATTTAGACATTTCAAGTGTTTGTTTCAAACTTGCTTTGTAGCAAATGTTTAATGCAGCAGTTGTTAAAATATTTACTAACCTAATTTTCTAACTGCGAAGCTGGCCGTGCCATCCATTACTAGCAACCTCTTCCATTTGAACAAGAATCTGAATCTATACCACCCTGCTACACCTGTGCCAAGAGCAGACCAAAGGAACACTAGAGGAAGAGTCCTCTGTGCTATCTGAGGGAAAATTCTTTGCTGCTTACAGGTATTCTGGTGCCTTGTGCCCCAAAGAGTACTCAGCACCTTGTGATATCTGCTCTGTACAGTGCCAAACAAAACTCTGTGCACATGGGCACACTGACACCAGCATTTCTGCAACCAGTCAGCACAAAGGACAGGCAAGCCTGGAAACTGCTCATACATCCCCGCAGCGCAGTTCATGCAATATCCCAATGCAATAGCTGTTCAGGCTTGTATTGCAGAGCACTGATTTCTCCAAGTCTCTGAAAAAAACAAGACAAATAACGATCCCTCTTTCCCAGACCACTGAGACTGGATGAAGAATCCCTGCTACGTTCAGCACCCCTGCATTGCTTTCTTAAGCAATAGTTATTTCATAGGTAAGGCAGGCCTGTGGACTGTACTAGGACAGCCACCTCATGCCATGTGCTACCTTCTCCGTGCAGCTGTCTGTCCGTCTGCTCTATTATTCCTGACTTATGCTACATAGATGGCTCTGAGGCAGTGAATAGTTTTTGTTCTCTCCTATCATTTTAAGCTTCTGTGAGCGCTAATAGTGACAGCTTTTGAAAGCACACATACAAGGGAACATTAGTTCTCTATTTACAATGTTGTTAGAAGACTGCTTGTGCTGTGCTGTTCCCCACCACCTGGGATTTCATATTACTCACATGTAATTTACATAATTAAAGTATAAAAAGAACATAGACGCTGGAACTATACTGAATACCCCAGAAGTTGACATTTCGGACCAAAATAATGAAAACTGGCAGGTTTTCTACAAAGACCTAATAGTTATATTCCATGCTAATTCCAAGCTAATAACTGAAAGACCTGCTCTCTTCCCAGAAGTGAAACACTGAATGGATGTGAACCCTATTTTATTCCTTCAAAATTGCAGATTATAAAAGTGCTAACAGGTTTCTACTGCTCATCTGCAGCTACAGAGGCTTTTGCAACTTGCCTGCATGGATGCTACTAAGTACCCGCACACCTCTCTGATGCAGAGGTTTCCAACAACTTGTGGAACATACTCCACCTGTGATAAACCCCATAACCTCGATGAAACAGCTACAACACAGCGTGCTTGTGTAGCTCTTTCAGGCACAACATTCTGAACAGCTTTCCAGAGTTTAAAACCAAATCAAAACCTCAGAAAAGTAGTAGACAATGAATGACTATAGGAGGGGAAAGACAGAGTGGCACAGGCAAGAAGGAATCAGAAGGATAATCTTAGATAAGACTTAAAATGAGACTGTAAGTTGACAAGTGGGAAAAGTTTAAAATGGCTAATCTGGATAAGATCGGGAATGGATTTACAGTGGGCAGAGAACTAAAGGCCCAAACATCCTGATCCTACACTGGCTAGTGCTGCAGGAGCACAGTACACCTCCCACACGAGGGGCTGCCATTCCCCTGTGTGTTTTCAGAAAAGTGAAAAGTTACAGATAAAACAGTAAGTGCCATTTCACTGGCATCAGTCTCAAAACTGTGTATTTTGTGCACTCGTGGGCCCTTAAAAAAAAAGCCACAGATGCAGAAAAATGTATTAAAAAATCATGACAAACCACACACAAAGATTTTTTTCAATGGCTTCCAGCTCTTTGCTTGTATCTGGCACTACATAATGTTCTGTTTATATGCTGAATGAAATCATATTTCACAACAAAAGTAAAAAGATGTACAGGCCATTACTATACTTCTGCGAGAACTGATCTCCAACATTATAAGCAGTGTTAGAGAAAACTGTGGGGTGAAATAAAATTTCCAACTTATTAATCTAGTTCTGTAAATATACAAGCAAAAACATCCCACCAGGCTTATGAGTTGTATCTCTACTGCTGACTTCATCCAGCCTATATACCCAGAAGTTAACGAGAACTCCAAAATCTGATTAAGTTATGCCCTCAGGACAGTCTACCTCCAAAGTCCTTCTTCCACTAGACAGATGCACATTTAGCCCATTTCCTCCACTAAAAAAATTGTAATAGCATTTCCACCCCAGGCCTGAAGATAACAAAAAAGTTGCTACTAGTAGTGCCCTGAGAACACATACATCTTGTATAAATAATGGGGGTTAGAATACTTTTGAGGACCAGGATCACACTGGATCAACATGTTGTATGTTTTCCTCTAGTTTGCAAGTGGGGAGCAATAAGTTTCAAAAGCACAATATTCGTCATTTTCAGAAATTATCACATGTGCTATTTCCAGAAAAAAATGATTTGACCTGTTTGGCTGTAGCATCCTCACCTAAGTTTTCAAAGAGAACCAGTTCTTTTTTTTCTGAAAATCTGTACCTCTCTTGCTCCAGGAAAAATTTCTCCTGTGCTGACAACCTGGTCTCTTTCAGTGCACTGACCTCCATTTCAGATACTTCGGTAGTTTCCTCGGTATCATTGTTCATTTGAGGAAAAATAGAAAATATCTCTAACCTCTCTCAGAGTTTTCAATCCTCAAACGACCTTCATGTATCTTTTTAATCATATTTCCCTGTAACACCTTTCAGATCATCATCCTGGTGCCCTTAAACAAATCCTGTTGCAGTATTGAGAACTTCTCCTTAATCCTAAAAGAGACTGGGGCACATAAACTTCTGGCCAAGAGGTTCACTGGTTTTCTAAAATGACAATTTCTTAATTATGTTATCAGGACAATTCTGTATTTTCTTGATATGAGAAAGGTTGTTGGGATTTTTTTTCTTTAATCGGATTGACATATCCTTGATTGTGCGTATCTTTCCTATAAATCTTTCTTACAAATGCGTAAGAGTATAACTGCAGTCACTAGACCTCCTCGTCTACTATTCAGTTTGTAAATCGTACATTTGCAGTTGGACAATAAAAATAATCCCTCTATGGCTGGCAGGCATCTGCCCACTGCCTCCTGGAAACTGCAATGAATGGCTTGCAGTCAATTTCAGCTAATACAGGCCTCCAACAAATACAACCTAGAAATTTTTCATCACCATGAGCTAAACTAGAACATCTTTCTCAACTTGTATATACTGAGATTCAGCTTTTGCTGCAGCTATGACACATAACTCACTAGCCTCCAGGTTTGAAGACGTTATATAGATAAATTCTCTAGTACCTGCTCTGGTAGTTTCATGTTTAACATACCTACTCTCTGTTAAGACCCTAGTCATTAGTTGCCATTTATTTCTCTAACTCTTCATGAGAACATTTATCCTACCTCTATCAGGCGTCTTCGGATGAATCTAATCTCAGGTTGTTGATCAGGACAGTCAAAAAAAGCCATCTGCTCACCAAACTGCACACTCCCTCAGTTCCTTAGGGTAGGCACATTATTGACAGCTGGAATTTTCTTTAGATCGATCTGTATAATTTCCTAGTTACTGTCTATCCCAATGAATTTACATACTCCCTCGCTATGGCAAGCGTCCTTATTAGCTTCTCCAGCACCATCCCAAAATACAATTTCTCAGTAGATGCCAAAGACAACACAAATTGGTGCTATTTCTTCAAACTGCCAAAGAGATGGTTGATGACATATCCACACTTTCTTTCCTCAAGAGTGTAAGCCAGAATTTTGCTGATGCCTTAATTATAGACAGATACTTGGAATTAGTCAATAGTTCTTGTAAGGCAATGGAGATTTTTTTCTCTTTGCATGTTGGTTTAATCATGTGGGCCCTACATGCAGGTGTAGGGAGCCATCTGCCACTCTCTTGATTCTTCCAGTTCCTGCGTGACTCCCAGAGCCTACTCAGTTCCCTCTTTATATCTGCTCTTTAAGGAAAAAGAAACTCTTCTCGAAGGAGGGACAAGAACTACATGCCTTTGCCACCCCCATCCTCAGGGACCTTCTTCAGTTCCAAAGGGACTTTCACAAACTTATCTTCAATTATTCAGTTTTCCTCCAACAGATCCATGATCTTGATGCAACCAACAGCCTGACAAAGCTGCATGCAACAGTGGTGAGCTTTCCTCTATCGCTTTGAGAAATTTTATCCTTTCTTCATTGTTATTTACCCAACAAGGACTGGTGGCTGTATATATTAAGTGTTGGCTGAACCCATTAATTTCTTCTGTCTCTTCTTGTGTGTCTCAACTCAATATGGAGCCCATGCAGTCAAATGGAAGTTTTGGAACAATTTTGTAGTAAAAAAAACCCCAAAAAACTCTGGAAACAAAATAAAGTTCATAGCTCGACAGTAAGATATGAGTGGTACGTAACATCAAATGTATCATTTATTCATGGTATATAGCAAGGGTCTACTGAATTATCCCCAAGTACAATGATTTTCTAAAGAATTCATAATTTATCAACTGATTGCAGAAGCTTGGCAAAATTTTGGTTCCTGAGGTGATGAGAACACAGCCAAGTCATTAGCTGAAAGTGTCTTTTCCCATATTACAGGCTTTGTACTTTGTTTAGCCGAATGTCTCGCTGGACCACTATCTGAGACGGTCAAGCAACTTGCCTTTGGAATCAGTATGTTTAATGGAAGTCTTGAAAACCAAAAAACCTGCATCCCAAAAGCCATTGTTTAACCTCCTGCCATAATAATTTGTTAATACTCAACTGACATACTTATGAGGGGAAGACGGAATGGGACAGTTTCTCCCTCCTGAAGTACCATTCTAGTGGCAAAGCCCATTACAGGCTGATTATAAACCCACCTCTCATTGTCATACAAGCAAGTAAAAACTCCTTATTCTTTTGCATGTCAAGGTTTAAGTCACATTGACAACCAGAATTTGCTCTCAAATTTTTCAATACTTTAATCTCTTTTTGGGTTAAAAAATAAGAACAGCTTTATATTCCCAAATTTTTGTGAAGCGTCTGATGTGTCTTTGTGTCCCTCTGTCAACCCAATGAAATCACATTATATCACAAAATCCAAAACTTAAGTAGATTTTACTGACTATGCTCCAGGCAGCTTCACTGTTCATTTTTAATCCATGTAGAGTGCTTAAATACCACAGTGATAAGTGTTTTATACAGGCACATAGATAGATTTTGACATTGGATCATGAAACAGACAGGCTTCAAGGGCAGCAATTGTAGAATCTCTAAGAAATTGCCATTGTTCAGGAAACAAGACATGATTGTCCATCATTGTAGTTGATAGAGAAAATAAAAACTTGTGGAATAAATATATTCTATGACAGCACCTGTCATTGGTGAATTCTTTTGCCCACCACATCAAAGATAGTGGATGATATATGGAAGACAGTGGATTTCTGCTGACAGTTTTCCACAACTTCCAAGCTGCTAATGGAGTACAGATACTGTTTTTCAGTTCTCTCTAGCCTAGCCCACACTTTAATTTAGTATTGATGTTTAATTTGTTCCTGTATTAGCAATCTGGTGACCCTTCAATCCCACTTACTAAGAATTTAACAAATTATGTCTTCACTTATTAATGGAAGAGGAAAAAGTAAAAGTGAAATAAACTGGGAAGCTCTATAAGCAAAAACTTTATTTTATTTTAGAGCTAGTTAAAGTTGCTAAGAGATGAAAGTACCTCCTGTTCCCTTTGTTTACAAGCAGCAAGAAGACTTGAAGTAAACAATTTAAAGTGCCATAAATTTTATACTACCCACAGTATAAGCACTACATTATGCCAAGGAAAAAGAAATATGAATTTCATCTCTGCATAGAGAATTTAGCCACTGCTCAGAACAAATGTTCCAATGCAATGTCAAAACATCAGTAAATAATGTCAAAAATAAAACTAGAGATACCCAAACTAATTCTTAGATTTTTCTTGAAAAAGAAAGGAGGAAAGAAAGAAGATATGCAAATACTGATTGCCATGTTCACTTTTTAAGACCTGGAATATGCACTTTCATTTCTAGCAAGTGTGTTCCTAACCCTTCGATTTTACAAAAGACAAAGCGAACAAAGTTCCAGCCAAACCAGAGAAGTTCTTCTGACCATCTGTTTGCTAATTCCAAAAATAACCAACATCTCTAATCTGAAAGCTATGACAACTAACAAAGTGAACTATGATGATGTAAATGCCCGCTTTACCAACTATTTCACTGTTGGGTTACTTTAGTGGTGTCAGGTTCTTTTGCAGTTCCAGATCATCTGTTCAGAAATTGCACAGCAAAATAAACATTAGGAAAGGTGCCACCCATAATACATTAATTTTGTATCTAATTCATTAAAATTCTCATTTAAATGAAGCTGAAGCATAGTTAACTCTCTGTCAAAACAGATTTTCACAACATGAATGGACCAGGACTAAGTTCTAGACAATCTGCAACTGCTGTACAGAGATACTGTTACTTCTGCTTTGGAAGGTTGATTTTTCCAGTATAGCAGACGTCTGATTTGATGGCCATTTTATATGTTGACAACTTCAGCTTAAAAGGGCTTTGATTTTGATTTTCTTTATATCAAAGTAAAAAATACAACAGGCAGAATGACTGAAATGCTCATTGGAAGGGAACACTGTAGTTCATTAGGTCTAATCTCCCACTCAAAACTAGATCAAGTTAGCTGTCCATTTGTCCAGCCAAGTCTTAAAAATCTCCAAGAATGGAGATGTTGCAACAATCTGAGTACTTGTTCTTATGGAATACTTTCCTCCTCCCAGGAATAAAGTTTTTCTTTCCTCATCTGAATTTGTGTCCACTGCGTCTTTACCATGGCTTAATCCCAGCCAGCAACTAAGTACCCTGCAGCCCACCTTGCTCACCCCTCCCCTGCAGTGGGAGAAGAATCAGAAAGAAAAGGTAAACTTTGTGGGTTAATATAAGAATCATTTAATAACTAAAACAAAATAGAATACAGTATTAAAACTAATAAGACTAACAATAATAATAAAAACTGTGATGAGAAGAAGGGAGAGGGTGTGGGGTGGAGAAAGAGAAATTAACTCCAAGAGAAACATGTGAAGCACAATAAATTGGCTCACCACCCACTGACTGAGGTCCATCCCATTCCCCAGCAGTGATCAGCCCCTCCCAGTCAATTCCCCACAGTTTATGTACTGAGCATGATGTTCTATGATATGGAACATCCCTTTGACCAGTTTGGGTCACCTGTGTGTCCCCTCCTGGTTTCTTATGCATCTGCTCGCTGGCAAGAGCATGAGAAGCTGAAAAATCCCTGACTTTGAGTAAGCAGCACTCAGCAACAACTAAAACATCAGCATGTTACCTACATTATTCTCTATATACTAAATCCAAAACACAGCACTGTACCGGCTACTAGGAAGAAAATTAACTGCATCCCAGCCAAAACCAGGAGAGCCTTGCTTTATCATTTGCCATTCCTGGGAAGACACTGGCTCTGTTGTCTTTGCCATTCAAAAAAGCAGATGACAGTTACTATTTGCTCACTCTACTGCCTCCTTTCCACCAGACTAAATTAATAGAATTCTTCAATTTTAACTCATCATCCATGCTTTCTTGGTTTCTGAACATCTTAGTGCCCTTCACCAGACCTCCCTGGTTTCTCAACGCTCCTGTAGAACTAGGAAGCCTACACTGAATATAATATTCTCATGCAGCCTCAACATGGCTGCATTGAGGAAATCAAGAACATCCCTCAGCCTGGTAACTACACTTCTTATACTGGGCTACAAGAAGACGATTGTCTTATTCTGCTGGCTCATACTCAGCTTTTTGCTTAGTACCTTAACCCCCAGATCTTTCCCCAATGGGCTCCTATGCGAAGAGGCAGGTCCTGATCTGCACTGACTATGGACTACTCTGCTTCAGATGCGGAATTTTTCCTTGCTGAACTTCATGACAATACTGTAAGCCCAGTTCTCAAGTTTCTCAGGGTCCCTCTATGGAAGTTCTGCCATCTCAGAACACATTCATGTTCCCAGTGGCCATCAAGGCATTACTTTCCAGTCAAAACCAGAAAATCCTTTCTACGTCATTAGGAACCCAACAGATAGAGTAGTACAAGGTGCAAGGTAGATAGGACCACTGGAGGAAAAATCAATGACATGAAAAAGAAAAGGCAATTCTAGACAAGCACGGCTCTAGATGGACTCTCCTTATAAAAGGTGAAGAAATCAGGAGAACAGTAGGAATAATGCTTCCCTCCCCACTTTAATCACAGTATGACAACGTTATGAAGGGCTGCCTGTGGAGGAGATGGAACTAGTCGATGTCACCTCAGTCTCCTGGGATGAACATGGTGTTACACGACACCTTAACCCCTTGCTCTTTCTATCAGCTCCTCTCTTGGAAAGGGGTGTCACTTAGAATATAAAATTTATTTACAAATTAATTAACTTTCGCCAGTGACTGAAGAATTAGATATCCATTAACGGGGATTCTGTCTGAGTGATGGATACTCAGAACACTGGAAGAATAAAATACTAGCCCTTTTTGCCTCCCAAATCTGAATGCTCAGCAATCACACCACCTCTCCCTTCATCAGTCTTTTTCCCCTGCACTGTCAACCCTTCTTTCTTCAAAGCCAATAGAATTTGCTTTAGTAGACGAAGGTACATGTGTACTGAAGAGAGTATTTGATCTCTGAAAACAGCTCATCAACTCATTAAATATAGGCCCATTGCACAGAGAGCTGTGAAAGGCAAAGCAGAGTTGGTGGTGAGGACATGGGATTAGCTGAGAATTAGGCTGAAGTCTCTGATGAATAAAACAGTTTCTGATTTCAAGAACTGAAGCAGGGAAAAACCTGCACACGAGTTCATGGCGCAAGCTGTATATTATGTGGGTTGGAAGTTTCATTTTGTTCTATCTCATGTAAAACACAAGCTGTTTGTTAGAGGGACTGTATTTGCACAGCCAGGGAGATGTTACAGAATACAGGCTTGCATGTGGGAAGAACAGGTGACTGTTCTGATGGTGCTAACGAATCTGAAAATAAATTATGGGTGTGATGCAGTGCTCACAGAGCAAGGGCTACTGTTTATTCCTGGAAACAAAGAGTGCTGTAGAACTCAGTCTCGACAGAAAGACAGAGGGGAGCTCATGGCTCAGTTCTTAGTCATGCAAAAACGCATCAGGTGGCAAGCAATGCAAAAACAGGCCTTCATCATACTACTTCTTTTTCATGTTCCCTTTCTGGAGCAGGAAGCCTTAATGAGCTTAATTCTACTATGCAACTCATTTAAGCAGCAAAGCAGAGGCCCAGACAATTTAAGCGATCAGCAATTCATTTAGAGCAGACCTTACAGATTAGTGACACTTCAAGGATATAGCAGATTACAAATAAAAATAAGCTGTACTTGCCTTGAAGACCAAAATAAAATAAAGAAAAATCCAAATTTCTTTATCAAAGAGAACATTCATTATTTAGTGGAACAAAATTCATCTTCATAACATCATCTGTCCAACAAAACATCTGATACTTGTGAGGGTTTGCTTATATCAGCTACAGAACTCATAAATTTTGAGGCATTTTTGCAAGAGGTGTCGTTATTTGCCATAATGTCCTTACCATGCTTAGATATCAATAATTAGATTTTTCCCTCTTTGAAATCTGTCTATGATTTGAAATGGTTACAATTATTTTTCTTTATTTCCTGTTCTATATTGTTAGCAGAAGTCAAGATGTGTTATAAGACAGTTTCTGTGTTCTACTTTAGAGCTATGTAATGAAACTTCGTTTATCTAATATCTGCACTTTCTTATTTAGTGGAAAGTATTTATGTGTTATTCTTTTTACATTTAGAAAGGTCATTCAAACAGCAGTTGGGTAGGCAGCAACTGACAAATAATGATGCTGTACTGGAAATGGAGTGGACAGAAAAAAGTCGACCAAATGTCAATATTCAGCACACCGCAATGAGTGAAGCAGCACAGGTAAGGCTGACCTTGGAGATCCATAGTTGGTTATAGCTATGAGACTTTATTCCTGGGGCATAAAGATTATACAGATAAACTTCAGCAAATGTAGTCACAGTTAGTCTCCCATTGTCTATCCTTCCTCTCTGCTGGCAACAACCGTGTGGCAAGAGGCAAGCGCCGCAATGCCACATGCTCTCCGGCAGCCATTGGCAATTCAAATATCTGTAAAACTGCACTGCAGTCCATCAGATGGGCTTGTGAGGTGAGATCCCTTTATCAAAGATGAGCAATACAGTGAATATATAAATGACTTAAGCTCTAGCTAGAGCTTATTCCCAGGCATCTCACAAGCCTGGACACAGACACAGCCCTTTGCTTCCTGTCAATTGAAAACAGGATGCATTAGCACTGAAGTCCACTGCAGGGAGAAAAGGCATGGAAAGAATGGAGACATTTTCTGCAGGTCATGCCGCTAGGACAGCAAAAACCTTGATGCTTTAAGCTCTTACACAGGCAAATCTTCAGCAGCTTCCAAACATTTTTAATATAATTTAGGAACTATATTTACCTAACATGAACTGGAAGCTGTTAGAGTCTGTCCTTTATCAACCGCACTTTGGTAAAACTGAATTAATGTTATTGTTTATAGGAATATTCCCCAACATTTCTCCAGAGTACCAGAGGCCATTCAGTAAGATTAAAAGAAATGATACTCTTGACCTGAAGAATGGTAAAAATGTACAGAGAAACATGAGATCCGGTGCCAGGTCAGTGATAGAAGTACAGAAAATAAAGAAGATATTTTCCAATTTATCAGGCCTTTGCTGTACAGGCTGGTAAAGTAGCTAATGTGTCAGTGAATGTGTTAAGAAGCAAGGGAAACACAATTATACTTTCTAGAGTAATGTCAGCCAATAACAATTTCCATGGTGACAGACTAAGTCATCACTTGCAGAGGTTTTTGAGGCAGGAAGAGAGGATGAGGTGATAGTCTGATAAGCTGTCAATAGTAGTTCATTATGTATTTTTGACCATCAGCCCCTTGTAGGGAGGGAAAAGCAGCCACCCAGCCAGGGCAGGTATATAATCTGATTGATGCTTCACATAAGTGGCTTTCAAAAACTTGACTGAGCATGAAATCTCATCATTAAATTTTATGTCCTGAGTGAGTGGGGAAAAGAGAAAAAGAAGGAAAGAGACCAAACCAAAGGGAGCCACAGCTGACAGAAGGATGGCAAATTTACAGCCAAGCATCTACTTAAGCATGATTTCCAAAGCTAATCATCCAACACCAAAACAGGCTTCTGCTTCTCAAGGAAGTTAAAGAGGCTCACCCACCCTCCCTGTGCAGACACATAAAAGAAACCAAGAGCAATAAAATCAAAACCCATGGAATTCCTGGAATCCAAGTATCAGCTGTCTGTTTTACCAAAGACTCTTAAAGCACTGTGGAATAGTCAGGCACAACTAATGCGGGGTAGTTATATCAATTAATTCCATTTTTAACCTTCTGTTTTTCTGGGGTTATATAGAAAAAGAACTGTTTAAGCAGTATATGAACTTCACAATTTCTGTCTTCTTATCTAGTTGATACGAGATGAATCAGAGTGAAGAGGGAACATGGACATAAACAACACTGGATCCATAAGACCCTTCCTGCCAAAGACAGGAGTTGTTAAAACTTCAGGAACCAAAAAAACCTGTCAAGATTACAGCATATTCTTACATAGCCAAGTCCCAAAGGACTGGGAAAGAGTAGAATATTTCAGCAATATTCATTCTGATTTGAAAACAAATTGGTCTGCCTTGTTTTGCTCTCCCTTTTGTCTTCTTTTTTGTGCAATTATTCTAGCTAATGAATTTACTGGCAGAAATGTTCACAGAAAGAGCAAATTTTAGTGGTCATTGGAGATTATTTGTGAAGAGTGAATTTAAAAATTTTAGTCATTAGCATTCACTGCGTAAATGTGCTTCAAAGGCCTAGGTTCGTTCCATCAGGGACCAGCACTGCTCTAGGTAACCAATATGTGCAATCGCAGCTAATCAGTCAGATCTGATTTCAAATATTCACAATAAACAGATCATGAACAAGCTGCAAGCGAAAAATTATTCATAGAAATTATTTGACAAATGATTGTCAATACCGAATAATTCAAGAAGATCCCACATTGTTCATAAACAATTCCCAGAGAGAAAGGAGGGTGAAGTTTGTTTTATAAGTTCATGATGGATTCTACAACTAGGGCTGCTCAAAACACTGGTGGAGAGGGGTAGCCTCAGCCCCTCATAGTCCCTTCTGAAACATGAACGTTTGAATGGCCATATCACAGGAGAAAGCACTGTTTTTTTGAATGTCCCATTTGCAGCTAGCCAAGTAAACGAGGAACTGTGAAGGACACCAGCTAGAATTAATGGCATTGCTAACTGTGCAGCCTGTGACATGAAACAACTCTTCAATGACTGACAGTCATTTCTGCTGGTGTTTGGCTTCAGCAAATAGTTTGACAGAGGCTGGAAAGATTATTCTACTTGCTTCCTTCCCAATCTTCTGTCCATGTGTTACTGATCCTTCCATTAGGGCCAAAAAAGGTTCAGTTCCCCCATTCTCCGTTATTAAGCATTCACTTCTGAGAAGAAACTTAGCTGCTAATCTTCCTGAACCAAACAACAGTATTGTGGGTTTATTTTAATTTATAAATAAACGAAAAATAAGCTGTCCAGCTTATACAGGGAAGCAGACTACATACTAAGATGTGAGTCTAAACCCTCTACCCTCTGTCAGCATGCTATACCAGATGAGTTAAAGAAGATAAAAACTGTCATTTAGTATTTATTGGCATGTCATTTCTTTGAAAACATATGATCCCTAGCATTCCACCACAACTGTATCCAGATCTCCAAGCATCACCTGTCCAGTACTGGGGTCTGCACCTGAAGACTTGACTGAACAAGAGTCATTGAGCACAGCACTAAGAAAACTATGACGTTTAAGAAATGTGACGCAGGAATATAGAAGGAAAAAGAAAAAAAAGAAAAAGAAAAAAAAAGAGAAAAGAAAAAGTTAAAAACCAAGAATGACTTATTTAGTCTAGGAAAACCTGAGGTATGACATGATAACAGTCTCTCATTATGTAAAATGCAGCAAAGACAACGGTGATCAATTGTTCTCCATGTCTGCTGAGGATAGAACAGGACGTAATTAATTTAATTTGCAACTGAACAGAATAAGATTAAATGTTCAAAAGAAATTTCTATTTGTAAGAGTAAGAACTAGAAGTTCACTACCTCAGGCAGTTACGCAACCTCTCTACCAGGAGATTTTTTTTTTTATTTTTTTTTTATTTTTTTTTTTTTTTTTTTTTGAAATACAGGTTTGAGAAACTTTTGTCACAATAGCAAAGGCAACTTGATCACTCCTTGAACTGCAGGATGGACTTCTCAAAAGCCAAATACTCTCATGGCCTCTTAAAGCACTCCTTTTGTGAAAGCCTTGACCTGCCTTACAGGAGACCCCCTGAAGTACCAAAGATACACCTGAGCATGAGGAGTGCTCCACAGTGGATAGAGAGATTATTATTGTTGCAGTCCAAGCCACAATGTTTTAGTCTCCTTCTCCAAACCACTTCTGTCTGCTTTGTCTTACTGTAAGGAGTGCGCTTTTCAGATGTAATGCAAAGGGTCACCTTGACACCTAAAAAAAATGCCTGCCGTAGAATTTGAAGATGAATTAGATTTATCTACAGGATGTTTTAAATGTAAATTTTGCATGACTGGAAATAAAAGGATGTTTTATAGAAGCACCTATTCCTATTCCTTCCTCACCAAATCAATGAGGAGAAGCACCTTAGATCCCAGGAAGAAAGAAGATTAAACTTAAGAGAATGAAAGATTGCAAATCTCATGTACCAGTGCAATTTTTTTGGCATAGATTTAACTGCTGACACACACAGGAGACTACAGGCATACTGTAGCTGCTGTTCAAAGCCTTACCATGCCTGCATGTGGGTGACTGGTGCTCTGAAGAGCCATTCACCAACACACTAGCCCTAGTGAAGACTTTTCTCCAGACTTTTAAAAAACCCCCTTACTGCTCATTGAACACAGTTTGCCAAAGTAACATTATACGCTGTTTTTCTAACAATGAGAGCACTGCTTTTAAATCTTTTTCTCTTTTGCAAGTCTGGCTAACCAAATGTTCTCAAGTCTAGAAGACCTATCAGAGCTACAAGCTCTCAGGTTTTGCCCTTCCCATGCTCCACTATTTTTGAACCCACTTGCAGACCATGAAGAAAACAAGTGCCATTACCGTGCCTCTCATAGGATGTTACCTGAATATTTCCAGCCTCACATATGAAGTCCTTGTTTACAAAGAGTGTTAAGAGCAACATCCCACGGCCTGTGAGGAATTGCAGATGAGCACTATCCCTCTGGTGAACTCAGTTTTGCCCTGAGTCAGGGATGAAAAAGTTATTGCTGAATTCCCACTCATGAGAGTCCCTGTCTTGTTTCTCCACAAGTCAGACGCTGTTTGTGTAAAATTGGAAGTGGACACTCACAGAAACAAAAGTCTTGTTTCTCTGCCTCCCCTGCTGCACTCTCTGTCACCTCGCTACCAGTTTCAGGTGGTGCATCAATCAAAAAAATCCATAGGAGGTAAGTGGGAAGAAAAAAGGCTGAAGAGATAGATCACCTCCACAAATCCAGTTCCTGTATTCCTCAGGCTTTTAACTTTATTTTTTAATTTTCAGATCTAGTTCAAGTCAGTTAGTTTTTATTTATCATATAAGCAAGAAGCTCATTAGACCAACTCTACCATTTCCAGTCAATCAGATAGAATGCAGCTGTCTATACATTGGAAACCAAGGGTCCAACTCTTAACAGGACTAAGGATTTCACCCTGACATTTTTACTTACATTCGTTGAAAGCAATACTGTACAAGCTGTATGAAATGGCTGTAAAATCCAAGCCTGGATACCACGACCTTGTCTGCCTCGTCCCCCACCTACATCAGTATCAAGTTCAATTGAACTGGTAGCAATTTTCCTGTAAAAGTTGACAGTGCTATAGACAATGCTTCCGAGTGCTTCCAGGTCTAATGGGTAAAACGTTATTCTCCCTGCAATAATTATGGGTTCTACAGTACTTTGAGGAAAATTGCTGTGGACAATACATAAACACTTCAATGCTGTGATCACTTGATGACTGGTGCAATGACTTTTGGGTGAACAGGTTCAATGACACAATAGTTATGGAATGGCTGATAAAATTTGCATGATTTTCTAGCAATCCTGTACACTACTGTGATGTTACAGGAAACTGGAAAGAAATAACCCTCCTAAAATAACTTTCATAACTAATTAATTGTGTGGCAGAACCAAAAGCCAGAAGCAGCCCTTCCCTGCGGCTGTGTTACTGTCCAAGTCTACAGACAAGCTGGCGTGTGGGGGAGAGAGAGGAGGAAGGAGATAATGATTTATATGTAAGATCTTAGGAACGTTTCGGTGACATTAATACTTGACAAGCAAGGCACTTCTGATCCTAAGCACATCTGACAGGTATTTTTCAGCCAACTCAGAATTCACCAGAATGTTCCTACCAGCAACATTCCAATCTTCAAATGGCCTTCATACAGTCTAGAGAAAAAAGTATACTTTTGATGAAGGTGATGAAGTAAGATGTGCAAGTACCACACCTGTCAGTGACTGTACTAAAACTGTGCTGAACATGCCCCTGGTGTCATTGACCCATCCTCTAACCTGGTAGAGATAGGGACTGCCCTGCTGTCAGTCCTGGGATGTGCACCTAGCCTAGGTGGCAACCACCTCTAAACTGTTGTAGTCACTTATGGCCCAGCATCAGTCCCTGCTGAATGAAAAGCACGGTTGTTAAAGGCTGGAAGTTACAAAGCCGAGTGCACTGCAGCACATACAGCTACTCTGCTGAAAACTGTCTTCAGGTTTACCTCAGTGGATAAAACTCCAAGATGTTAGTTGGGGTAAAAGGAGTTGAGGAAATAAACCGTGTAAAATAAAAAGACATGACCTATTAAAAATGGCTTTCAGTACAAGACTGTTTTTTGTTTTGGTGGTAGCACACACCAAATACCTAGGCACAAGTGATAGTGATTGAACTCTTTGCTGTGGGTATCTGAAGCTTGCTCCTACTCCCATTGGTTTTCTCAGCCAGTGGCTCCTCTTTTGACCTAGAAAGGGCTACACCATGGACATTATTCACATGGATTCTCCAATCTTCAGTACTGCTGGGGTTCCTTTCCAAAAACTTTCTTATTTCTGGCACTGATCATTGACTTCTAACCCTCCTGAGTCTTGTAGAATTCCCTAGAGTTTCCTCATTCTATGAATTTTCTTTTTTTAAAAGACTTGAAAAAGAACAACAAAAATATCTGCTGAAGTGAATTATAACCATGTAAATCCCCTTTGGCTCAAACATGAGGTTTTTTTCAAGCTGAATAGAAAATACAGGTGGAGGAAGGGAAGTGTACCAGGATATAAAGATATATTAAGAGATATAAAGCAAACACTTGAGTCTTTGACACCAAATTCATTTATAAAGTTGTCTTTGTTTTGGGTTTGTTGTGATTTTTTATTCCCTTTCTCCCTAAGACCTCTGGAATCACAGAATTTAAATAAAAATTCTTACTATTGTGGTATCCAAATGACAACTTTAGAAAGACAGTGAAAACACAAAAGGATGGTAATATTATCAAGAGACTAAGATCTTCGGATCATTCAGCAGAGTATTCAGTATTCTCCCACGACATGGAAAGAGGGAACAGAAACAACCCCAGACAGAGGCCTTACAGTACATAGAAGCTCCTAGAGAGTTCAAGGGGAGACCAGGTCGTGGTTCTTCTCTCACCTCAGTTTTTTTGCCCATTGAAGGATTTATTGAATTCTTTTTGTTCTAATTTATTTCTATTTATTTTGACACCTAGCAAAAAGGGAAAGGAAAAGAATCTAGTAAGCTATAATAAATAATAACCTCTCTTTTTAGTTATTTCCCTTCAGTTATTGCACAACATCATTCATACTCTCTGAGGAATGAAATGGAAAAGAATTTTCTCAAAAGTTGTGATCACTTCTTCCATTGCTGACATAGTTTGGTCCCCAAACTATGCACGGTTGCTTACTTTGAATACCTATCTGTGATCATACTAATACCAAATGTCTCACTTTGCTCCTTACATTCAAAGGGAAGGTCCTGTCACTCACAGGACATGCTTGGCCTCTTGCACGTTTAACAGGTACCTGAATTTCATGCTGATTTCTAGATCCAGCCCTTGGTTTTTTTGAGGTGGAGTGACCCATCATATTTCCCTTTTGAGATAAGATGGTGCGAGGGCTCACAGAGCTTTCTTTATTCCCCTCTAACTTCTCATTTGCTTGCTCTAAAAACAGCCTCTTAGGAAGGAAAATGAAAATGCAGTATTGCTGCAAGCTACTATCAAAAAGGATCAATTTTACTCTCACCTCATTCTGGAAGTATAATTCCATTTATTTGAATGGAGCTACTCCAGGTTCTCTGTTGTGTGTACCTGTGTATGCGCATGTCTGAGAGACAGAATACATACGCCGGATCAGTTTATAGACCTTTCCAATTGCAGCATTTAATGCTGTACAAAATGTTCCACCCATACCTCACATTTGATGTATTCTAGAGGTCACAAACCTTTCCTCGCCTTCCATGAAGCACAGCTCTCTTAACTGTTGGGTCCTTATACTTTAGGCGCAACCCTCTCTTGATGAAAACAGATAAGCCCTAGGGCTGCTGGATAGCTGAAAGGTTAGTAATTACATTGGCCTCTCCTTTAGCATCTCCTCTCTTGTAACTGAGAGGGAGGTGTGACTTCAGCAAATCACAGAGTTACATGATCACCATGGAAACGAGGGATGAGCATCTCTTGTGATGAAGACAAATGACTGGCTCACTACCTCTGAAGTTCTGTTCCCTTTCCCCCTTCTTGTTTTGCATTAAATATCTAAAACTTTGGAATCTGAAACAAGTCAGGAATGTTAAATAGATGTAATAGCAACAGCTCAGGGCAATTGAGTAAAGAACAGTTTCTGTCCCTTCACAAAAGGCATTCACAGGTACCTTGAAAATACTATCCTGGCTCAAAAAAGTAGAGAATACTCTTGGTTTCCAAGACAGTCCAATGTTGGGAGAGCAAAGGGGACTGCAGGGCAGCAATACTTTTGATACATTTGAGCTGATTCTCTTCTAAATGGAATTTCATGTTCTCAGTATGGAGCAGCATAAGGTAAAAGCTGGTATTCGCAACCCACACATTGATAAAAGATTTCATGTGGCGTTAGGCAGCACTATTGTGATATTTCACTGGATATTTATACCTAACAAATAGTACTGGGAATTGGAAAGGCACAATGGCTTGTCTAGTTTTAGTGCCCTGATATTCCATACATTTCTTCCCCCTCTCCCATGTGATAATTGGAATTTTCCACTTCTTCCTCACGGGAATCCATAGAAATATTCAGATCATCTTTATTTCTGACAAGTGAACCTGTGTTCTTTTCAGATAAATGTCTAGTGCTGTAACACTCATGTTTCAAGAAGCTGAATCGCACTAGGCAGTGTAATGTGACCATAGTAAGAAAGAAACTAAGGCCTGCTTCAAAAAGTTTTAAGATGACAGGAAAATGGAAAGATGGAAGGGAAGAATAATGTGGGAGCTTTTTTACTTCACAATGTTGTACCTTCATTATGCAAGAGGCAGCTCAATGGTTTCTCAAGGTCTCATAAAATGTCCAGACCTACAACTGAAACCAAACCAGTAAGTCCTGGTTCTATTGTCTTAATTACATAATTAGCACATGTTTTAAATGAAGCTAATCACTAACATCATTCAACGCACAAAACTGAAATGAATGGAAGTACCACACACTACCACACTAGAAGGTGCCTACCCTTCAGTACCTACCAAAACTAGCTTGTTACCAGCAATGGTGTCGTTTCAGTTGTGAAGAACCACACATTTAATAATTCAACTCAACAGAAAGCAAATGAAATTTTCCACAAGAATACGATTCTTTTATGTCCTTTGACTTGTCTTTGGCTTTGCTTGTATGAATCCATATCCTGACTCCTGTCTGCATCCATTACAGAATTGGCTTCATTGTGTAACAGTAAGTAGCAGGTGTATATAGAACGCAACGCTCACAGTGCTATAGGTATTGACCTATTCTACATGGATGTGCATTACCTGAAGACACAGAGAACTCCTAAGGTGAAATGAGACCTTTGGTGGAGTAAAGGATATATATGAGTTAGTTTTGATGCTTCAATGCTTTCAGAAGAATGAGGATGTCTCGTTTCCATCACATAACATGATTACTAATTTACTGATGCTTATTTTTGCCTCTCAAAAGCCTGGCACATCTGCAGCAATGGAAGGCAGGTTTTATTTCTTTGAGAACATATGCTGCTGCACTAGTACTGAACCATAAGCTCTAGTAACTCATGACGTTACACAGCTTGGATTCTCAGCTCAACAATGCAGCTTCTGTATACACGCAAAGCCATGTAATTACAATATATTATGTTGATGCTTCAGACATGCAGAACTGACCTAACTGCAAGGGAACTAATACATGCAAGTTATTAGAGCAAAAACATTTTTCCACAAATGTGTGCATGTTATATAGGATGACTTCATTTGTCTATTCACTTTCAACAGTCTCCAGCTAGTGAATTTCCTGCCAAGAGTCTTCACATAAAAAGTGACTTTTCAAGGATATAGGAAGTTTGTAATTCATTATAAACAGTGTAATATCCCTTGCGAAGAACAGGGTCACTGGGTGACCTAGGACTGCAATCCCAGCTAATAGGGGTAATAAGACACATAGTAAACTGATGGAAAACACACCATTAGTTAAATATTATTCCAGCCCCGTAAATGTCTTTATGGATGTTAGCTAGCAAGTAGCTCTGAATGACAACCAACTCTGAGGAAATCTTAAACTTGTCAAATCAAAACTTGTCAAACCCAGCGGTTCATACGACTCCAAAACAGGCAACAGTTGACTGACATGAAGAGGTCATCATAAAATCAGTCATCCCTCACTAAAAGGCAGATACTCACAAGCCTTCCCAACCTTCTGAAATGATTTAATAACAACAAAATCATATTTAGGAGCATACAGAAGGTTCACTGAAATCTATCAAGATTTGTCTCAACTTGAATAGGCTTAAAACTCAGCCACTGATTAACTTTAAAGCTGTCGGGAATCTACAAGGACAGGTATTTTCTCTGGCATGTGTCTACGTCATCAGTATGGGAACAGCTTTTTCTGTACCACTGCTTAAACTGATTTAAATGTAATGCCATGGTATAGTGGTAGGAGGAGGAACAAAATAATCCAAGGATTAACTCCTGAAAGAGCGGCAGGGACTTTGCCATACCTCATACTGCCATGTTCTCCAACAGGAAAGGAGAAAACAATCAACAAGAGAAAGACAAGTTCATCCCAATCCTACAAATTTCTTGTTGCTGGCAACTTTATATACAGTTCGTCCACCTTCTGGGACCTGCCTGTGCTGATCTTAAGACTCATGGACAGAGCTGTGCTAGGGCCCCAAAGGCTTTCTACAAGAAAGCAAACATATCTTACCTTTGTATAGGAAGACTGCACAAGCCCAAAAACTCATGATAATTACTCAAGGCAGACTCTTAAGAGCCTGCAGAAAACAACACCATTACTAGAGTGTTCATCCCATCAGTTGCTTCCCATTTCCCTGCTGCTCAAGTGTCAGTTGTACTAGTGTTTATAGATGAGTGATGGGGGATCTATCCCAGTGTGATCCAGAAAGCAAGGTCTGGGCAAAACCCTTCTATCTAGATTTTCTATTTAGGAGCCCCCAGAGACCCCTCCATTCAGGAGACCTTGAGCCTCTCCATAGTTAGCCATTCAGCAGCACCAGGAGGATGGAATGCACTGAGTTGCACTAATCCAGGTACTCCAGGAATTACTAGTCCACACAATTTGGTTTGGCTGCATCTACTTCTGCCATACAAGAAAAATTGGGTTCCCTACAAATGCCTAAATGTTGTTGCTTCTTTCTTTTATCTTAGGGTAAAATACCCATTTTCTGTGAAGAGTCAGAGGTAATATTGCAATACACACTTGCAGTAGCAATCACCACATTGTTCTAGTGGAAATTTCTAGTAACCTGAGAACTGAGTGACAGGTACACCAGTTACTACCCATCCAAGAGCTTAGGCAGCTTGACAAATTCAGAGCACAAGTGGAGAAATTGATGCACAACCCAGGTCTCACAGTGTTAAATTCTTTGCTGCTTTAACTATCATTCAGTGCTGAAGTCTGGAAAAATGCCAGCAAGGTCCCTTAAGGGCCCATTAGAAAGAAGGAATAGAGGTGGTATGAAGTCCAAAAGCACCTGCCACTTTGCCCTGCTCAGCATACTTGGAGACTGGATTTTTTTTTGCTTGGCTAAGTTTTCTTCAGACAGACAAAACATACTTCTCTAACAACCCCACCCCCCCCTTATTCCATATGTAGCAGAGAAAATCAAGGTGGATCATAACTGGGCCCTTTTCTCTCTGACTGTGTTTGCCTGTGAATTGTTTTAATATGCACTAAGGAGCTGCTTTCTTTGTGATTCATTTTCCTGCTTGCTCCCAGCAATGCCCCCTTGCTTAGACACTTTGATGCACTAACATCTACACACAGTTTGCCAGCAGCACCTACACAAGCACAAACATTTCAAGACCTCAAAAGACTGACCTAGAGACATTTTATTCTTAAAATTGACATTTTAGCAGAACACCAGGAGCAGGAGTCCTGCTTGGAGTGCCTTATTTCCATCTTCTTGCAGCGCCTAGATTTAAAGGGACAAGGGAATATTTAAAGCACCCCCTTTCAGCCTAATCTCATCACTTACATTTTCTGACTGTCATTTGCTAGCTCACGTTGAGATAGGTCCATTTATTCAGTCCTTCGCACTGGACTTCATTAAGCTGTGGAAGTTATAAATAACCAGACTGCAGGATCGGTCTCATTAAAAATTAAAGTCCCTTAAAAAAATCTGGACTATTCATATTATTGCAAGAAAATCCGCTAAATGTTTTTTCTTTTTTTAATGAGAAAATACGCAAATTAAGCCACTCAAGTGTCTTCTTTCTCTGCAGCTTTGATTTTAATTTTTAAAAGTGCAAAACTAAAAAAATGTTTTGAAGCTAAGGAACTTCACTACTGCCACAAAAAAATGCTTTTTATTCCCTTGTAAAAAGAGACAGCTTCAGAATTATTTCCCTCTAATCTCTTCATCACAGAAATAATGATCTTTTCTTGGATTTAAAAATTACTTTGTAGCATTTTCAACCTACACAGTTCTCAGTTGTGCTACTGCATGAAGTCTCATAACAAGAGAAAAAGTAGCTTGCTGCAGTGAAACAAATTAATCTACTTCTCCTACCCTACTTGAGTACCTTAACAAAAACTACACTGACAGCACAAGTTTAGAAAGAGCATAAGAATTCATTTCCCATAATGATCTTAGGGGAATAAGTACCATAATCTGGGATTTATATTTTGAAGCAACTCTTTTGAATCTCCATTCATGCGACAAATTATTGTCAATAAAAAAAAACAAACCCAAAACCAACCCAACAAAAAAACCCCATCCCCTAAAAATAATAAGTATTAATAATATTAACATCTTTTTTTCTAGTAATTTTCCTTCTTAATTTTTAAATTCAGGTTGAGACTATAAATATGTAATATTTCTAGATATTTTTTCCTGCAACAAGAGCAGCAGAAAATGGTTTCTTATTTTGCATACTTAAAAAAATAAATCAGAAGTTCTAACAAATACATTTCAGCTGTTGGGGTCTTTCAGGGCAGAAGGATGCTCACAAGGCTCATCATAAATTCATGGGCTGACAACAGAAAGCATGCTGCTTGACAGACACCACTTCCCAGGCAAATGAAGAACAATATTTGACACCATTGGAAATGCTTCTGAGACACGCCTTAGGGTAGAAAACTGTCTGCAAAGGGGAGGGGCAAATATAGGAATCTGGACACTACATTTTACGAGTTATTTTTCACCCTCTAGGACAGAGCCAGTGCAGAAGGAGCAGCGGTTACACTGCCAGAGAACAGCAGGGCCAGATTTTGCCAGAAGCAAGAAACAATTCAGTGAGGAAGAAAATGATCCCCTCTCTTCCATCTTCCCCCAGGCTTCCTCACAATTTCTCCACTTAGAGAAACCAGGCTCCCAGGGACAGAAATACCAATATAATCTTCAGTCCCTTAAAAGTAAAGACTATCTACCCAAGTGTCAGGGGGAGAAAGAAAATTCCAGCCATTTTCAAAAGTTGGTGATAATTCTTGTTCCTAGGCCATTTGTAATGATGCCTCATTTTCTTCCAATGCCACATAACTTCTCTATTATCTACTGGCATTACAGCTGTTGATTTTTTGTTTTCGCTGATGGGATTGTGCAGGGACTTTTTAAATCCAGTGCCCAACAAGAGCTACAGGAGAGACTGCCATAAAAGTGACCATAGATTATTCTTAAATTGCATCTGCTAAGTCCTACCCAGTGGCTTTGAAACTTCCAGCAGAAAAGTATTAATGGTAATAGTAATAGAAGAGATATCTACAATTGGCCCTCTTGGACAAGCTATGTGCAACATATCCTCTATAATAAGGAGCTCTGCTTTGAGCCAAGGCATCAACCTTAATAAGCTATGCTACTCCTACTGATGCTGTTAAGAGGGTGTTCGGACAGTTCATTAAACACCATTTTTTTCCCAGGGCTGGAAATCTAGCTGTACTAAATATATTTGCTGTGAAAACGGCAGGCTCAGCAACACATCTGGGGGAAAATTGTTAGAGAAAGGATTAAATTTCATTAGAATTTGGGGGGTTTTTTTTGTTTTTTCATTTTTTTTTTTTTTTTTTTTTTTTTTTTTTTTTTAATAGTACGTGTAGTTTGACAAGGCAGTGCTCCTGTCTAAGCAGCCCGCAGAACTGCTTACCACACAGTGCTATTGCAAGGTAGTTGCTTCCACAGCAGCAACTAGCTAGGAGGAAAAGCACAGAACAGTTTGGCTAAGGAGAGAAAAAGGAAGCTACAGGCAATGTAACAGAACCTACCACTCCTGCCACGTGGATTCCAATAGTATGATTATTTTTAAGCCCATGCTGTGTAGATGGCTTTCAGGTCTTTTCAGAACAAACAGCCTCAACCTGTACCATAGGAACTCGACAGCAGGTGGCTAGAAAGGGGTGATGATACCTGTGCTAGACGGGACTAAAGCACATGCCCTGCAGAGAGCATTTTAGTCTACCTGAAAAGGGCCCATGAATGATCTGCGAACTGCACATGGCTGGCTTGAAATTCCAGAAGAGTGAATATGCCCCTGGACAGAGACACTGGGCAGAAGACGGGCAGGCAGAGGGTTATGATAGCTATGGAAACAAAGGAGGAGACCAGGCCACTCTCACTGGGGCTTACACATGCCACCCCAACAGTGATCCTAAGGAGAAAGCACAGATCACTATGTCATTCTTTACAAACAACAGTAACTCTTCAGAAAGGAAGAGGGAGCTGGATGATTCAGGAACTCTCACAATGTGTTTCAGGCTCTAAAGAGAAGCAGATGCTGCTTCCTCTCTCTACTTGCTCTTCTCCTCTTTCAAAAATAAGGAGCCCTGCAAAATCATTCTTTCCACACAGAACAAATAGTTCATTAGTCTTTGCCTTTATGAGAGTGGGTGAATAGATTTTGTACCTTGTCTGATCAACCTTCGTGCCAATTTTTCAAGGCTGCCTTGCTGGAACAGATGCAATAATGTTTTACTATACAACACAGAAACCAGATGTATACTCAGCATACACTGAATTAACACTGGTACAAATCCCCTGACTGATTGCACTGAAGGCTGCACTGTTTCTGCCACAGCCCTTGCAATCTCCTTAGTCAAGAAATGGATGAGGGCTGAGAGGCGAGGGAGGGTGTAAGCAAAGATGTAAATATATTATGTCCAGCTTGGATGCTGACAGTTTCAGTCACCTTTGATTTAGTTTCCCCACCCACAAAGAGAGAATGGAAACATCAGCATCAGCTCCTGGATTTCCCTGGTAGTTTGCAAGTACACACAGCTCCTCAGAGGGGATCGCGAGGGAAATGGATGGGACTGCCTTAGTACAAGCTTTAAATAATCAACATATTATGACTGTACAGGCAGGCTCTAAAATGGCTCCAGTGGGAAATGGATGGGAAGACTAAAGGAGAGTAAAGAAACAGAGATGTGAAAAGGAGCAGACGAGAGGGAGGTGAAGTAATGGGAAAACGAAAGCAAAAGTTTTGCAACATTGGTTGCACCAGCTCTTTGGCAGGGGTTCTATGAACCTCGATGCACAGCTCAGCCTGGCCACTTCCAAAGATGGATTAGCAAATTAATGTAAGCAGAGCATAAAGTTGCTGACTGTGGTGGTGTTGAGTCACCTTGGGCCTCATCAGCATTGCTAAACATTGCCCGTAACCTTTCCATTATCACTAAGGGTCTGCACAGCACCAGGACCCAACTGCTCCAATAATTTCAATTACTTTCCCTGACAAATTTTATGTTTCATGTATTTTACTGGCCTGATAATTATGATTTCTCTCATTTCTCGCTATCGAGCTTAATGGGTTCCAGCACGAGTGTACGGTTTCAGAAATGAAGTTCCACTTGAATTCACAAGTTATTATCTACTTTCGCTAATGGAATTGGAAAAAAGAGAAAGAGCGGGAAAGAGATAAAGGATGAGTAGAGAAGGGAAGGCACAGAGGAAGAGACAGATGCATGCACAAAAAAAAAAAAAAAAGATTAAAGGAAAGCATATTGACAAACAAAAAAACAAGGGACAAAGAATAGAGACTGAGTTAAGACAAAGATGAAGCACAAGGAGGAAGCAAACCAAAAAGAATGCATGGGAGAATGAGATAAAGACTGAGACAGAGAGAGACAGACACAGAAAAATGGGCATATAAACAAATGAGAAAGAGCTGTGTAAGGATCAGCACAAATGAGAGTGGAAAAAACAGCACAAATGAGAATGGAAAAAACAGCAACATTAAGAGCATCAAAAATGCTTTCTTGCATCATGACTAAAAAGTTGATAGGTTATCTCAAACCTTGAGCAGCGAGCAGAGATCTCAGCTCTGCACCTTCTCCCATCAACTGCAGAAAAAATGATTAATATCGCAAAAATAATCTTGCTGGCAATGGTAGATGTCCCAATTAGAGTTAGCTGGAAATTAATCTTTGTAAGAGCGTTAAAGATCTTGGGGGGTGGAAAAAAAAGTTCAAAATGTGCTCCTTTTTCTATCACGGACCTGTCCTTCAAGAATATTTAATCAAATTTGTTGTCTCTACTGACAAAGTTGTCACTGCTCTTCCTTTTGATCATCCCTAGAGTGTCAAACAGGTATACAGAGTGTGCTGGAGCTACCATTATTTGCACATAATCATCATCAGAGTCGTTTAAAAAAGGAATAAAGAAGCTAAAGTAGCAATTAAGTACCAATCTCCGGCATAGCCTTTCAGCAGTAACTGGTGTCTTCCATTTATACCTCTGAAAATATCTACCTATATTCAAATTCCCACATCACCTCCTTCCCCACCTGTAGACAGACACTCAGCATGGAAATACTGCTCTAATGTCAGCAAAGAGAGAATTTGCAGAAGTGATGTTACAGAGGTGAGAGCAGGATTTGTCAGTCCAACTTTTTCTTTTGCCTAAAATAGGTGAGTATACCTATCAGGAAAACTTTTGAAGCTGAAAACCAATGAAAGATTTTCAGTAAGCTGGAGGAAGTTGCTAAAAGAAAACAGGCATTCCTTAATATTTTTCAGATCACAGCAAAAAGTCTTACAGAATTAATGACCCACATTACCGGAGATGTTTATGGAGACAATGTTCAACTCTCCTGCCAAAGCCCAAAGGCACAGGGACACAAATAACCTGGTTTGGGATACAGTGCTTATTCAGGATGCAGACCATCTGCAACAGGGGTAATATCGCTGGAGCACTGAGATGAAGAGCATACATCCAGTATGTCATCATACACTGTCATTGTCATGGTTCACTGGTGGAAAGGTGCTGCTCTGAAAATAACTTACAAGCAAACCTTCAATGTCATGAGCTTATACATGGCCTTGAGTAGGACAGAAAAGTGAATACAATGAACAGAGCTATAACAGGCAATATATATCTTAAGGATTTTTTTTTTTTTTTTCAGATCTTCAGGCAGATGTGTGAGGTAATAACCAAAACCAAAAAATCAATACTCAAAATTTCTTCCCAAGCAAACATTCTAAAAATTTACTTTAGGTCAGTCTTCTTTTCTCCCCCAAGATTAATGCACTCAAAGTTCTCATGATAAAATGTCATCCTAAACAAGAACAATCATCAAAACAGTATTCAAAATAATCTGAAATTAATTCCAAATTATCCTTCAAAATCAGTTTTGAGAAAAAATAATTTTGTAATGAAAGAAATTTTAAAGAAAGTTTTTCTGACCATTGGATTTTTGTTCTGTTGACAATACTTGAGCTATTTTCAGTAAACCTGCTGATTTTCCTCCATGTGTGATGGCATTTGGTCAGGCACTACAAAAATATATTTGTACCAATCTATGTCGCTGGCAATTTAAGAATGAGCAACAACCAGTAGGGAGGAATTCTGGGTAGATAAGACTTCAAATGTGGAAGAAAATGTAGATATTACACAAGAGTTGATGATGACATAGTGAGGTCACCATACCTATAAGGAGTAAAGCACATAGAATTTCTTACCCCACAATGCAAAGGCTGAGGATATCCAACTTTAAAGCTATGTAGCAACAGCTTAGCCAGAAGGACTTTGTAAACGCTCAAGAGCAGCCTTTACAACAGTGGCTTTAAAAGCTAAATTCATCAAGACTAACACACCTACCCATTGATAGTTTCACAGGAGAGTTAACGATGTAGCAAAGTCCACACCAAATACTTGGTGACAACATACATGGTGTCCCAGGAACCCAGATCATCCCTGGTGAACAGAATAATGAGCACCCAGTTTCTCAAGAGCACAGAGGAAACTGAATAGACCTTTCCATTCCTGTCCCAGGAAGGGGAAGAGATCTCTATAGAGTCAGGCTTGCAACATCTCTGGAGAAAATGAGGAAGGCAGGGGCAGCTCTGGCTTTATTCACTGATGCACATCCTTTCTCAATACCATGACAAAGGCAGTGGCAGGGTGGTGGCCATGCTCTGCCAAGTAACTGGTTGAGGTTGTGGTTGTTTGGATGCCCTGGAAATCTTGTGGGGCGGTGCAATTCTGTTTAGCTCATGTTTTTGACTAGTTCCAATAAACACATTTTGTCTGAATAAGTACAGAAAGGGCTGGAACCACATCTCAGGGTTCAAAATGAACTCTACAACTTCTCTGAGATTCACAGAACCACACGATTTGGATTTTCCTGAGCTCGATTAATCATTGCTTTTTATCTTCCTCCACCAGTAGCCAACATTGTTGTTAATTTAGCTTTCTAGCCCAAGAGATTTACATTATCAGGTGAACTTTTAAGACTGTGCACATAAGAGCAGAAGTCTTTAAAATATTTACTGGGGTTGTCAGTAGCACCTATAGAGCCAGTGTAAGGGAAACACATACTTCATTCCTCCCATTCTTGCCTGTATACCAAAACCTCTCTGTGCACTCTTGTGAAAGACAGGTTTCTAGCACTGTACTAAGAGTCAGAGAATTTGGATTCTGTTCCCTATTCTGTCAGCAGTGACTGCAGCACTGCCTCAGTTTCCCTGCCTAGGGAGGAGAATGATCTTTTGTGTAAAGAAAAAAAAATGAAAAAAAGTTTTAATGTTATTGACCCTTAAGCTTTTCCTTTGTATGCTGAAGAATTTCTACCCTTATTGTAAGTCTCCTTGTCAAGACTCCCCTAAATAATACAAACATAGCTTCCAGCTTCTCTGGTTTTCCACACAAGGATCTCACCTTGCTGCAACTGCTTAAGGTGCAAGTGTTCAGAAGAACTTAGCTATCAATTTTCCATCAACTTCAATGAGGACACATTATCTGTCGATTTACTCTAAGGGCTGTAAAACTAACCTCGGGCTCCAGAGTCTCTCTATGTTGTCCTTTGGATACATTTGTGAAGGACTTTGTTCTCAGTACTTTGGTTCAGAAAATCTTATTAACTAAGTGCATATACATTTGCAGAAACTTCCTTCATTCCTCTAGCCACTTCTAATAAAATGCTACTTAAGGTATGTAAAAGAAAACCATACTTTTAGAGGACAGGAAGCAACTTCATCCCTGTAACCCTATGCTTGCACTTAACCTGAAAGCTTAGTGCACCAGTCAGTGGTGAGCTCCCAGGATAAAGCCTTCTCAGAGGACAGGTAGACATTTTACCATCTTTTGATTCACAATCTCTTTCACAACATTGTTGCCTGTATTACTGTGGTCTCTAGTGAACAAAGTCTAGTGAAGTAGAAAAGCAACGAAGCAAAAAGCAGAGCCTCCTGTGTTTTACAGTAATTGCTAGCCCAAAACACTAGGAGGAGGGGACAGGGATCTACACCTGTATTTGCATATTGATAAGAAATTAAGAGATACCTACAAGCAGAGATGGCTACAGGTACCTGAAGACAAGCATACGTCCGTATCAGAACAGAGGTAGCCAGGAAAACTTAAGATTCTTCATAGGGACTACTTTTATTTAAAAATCTAGCATTAAACAGCCAGAAAAAACTACTGTCTGTTGGAATCGGACATCAGCTATTAACAGATGGAGATTCAGAGGGAATGAGCAGCAAGCCATGGATGGTAGAAGCTGAAAGGAATTCCTCTCTCTGATAAAACAGGAGGCCTGGCCTTAAGAAGACTGTTTGCAGTTATCTCGCCCTGTCTCCTGTCGGCGGGAGTGAGTGGACTCTCTTGATTTGTTGCCATCCTGTGGAGGCCCTGTATTCCTCCAGGTGGCTCATATATGAGAAATGCTTGATCTATTGCAAAATGTAGCTAATTAGTTGTCTAAGCCCTAACTAACATAAATTGTCCCTATTAGCATATCTTGCCTCCCTATTAACATACCCTGCCTTTCAGTTCTATATGTTGTCACGGGTGTATTCAATAAAGGTTCCAGCTTTTTGCCCCCAAGATGGGACTGTGTAGTTTTTGACCGTCACAACTATCTGCAATCATACAGATATCATGT
Organism: Grallaria varia; assembly: GCA_013396735.1. Taxonomy (NCBI): domain Eukaryota; kingdom Metazoa; phylum Chordata; class Aves; order Passeriformes; family Formicariidae; genus Grallaria; species Grallaria varia. The sequence continues at coordinate 49,292 of VWZG01012139.1, forward strand.
AAAGCATAAGTGTTAATTTTACACCCTCCAACATAAGTAATTTAAAGACTTGCATTCATGTTCTGTTCTATTTTGAGAACTGTTGGGAATTCTCGAGGAAGCTACTTCATTCACATCACAAAATTATTACTTGGAGGGCCAGAAAGAGTTACTTTGTTTGTTGCAGTAATTTTCAGTCCTTCAGTACACATCGGCTACCTGGGGGATGCAATTTAATTATGGAGTTTGGCCCTTCTCAGGATTCTTGTGCGACCTTGTCAGAAAGTAATTAATGATATGTGACCTGCAGATTTAAAAAGAGTATGTGACTTCTTCTGTCTCTGCCTCTCCAACTGGCCCTGACAGAGGGAGGTTTATATGAAAGAGTAAGAACACCAGTGCACTAACAACACATAGCTGTTCCTCCCAGCTCTGCGAAAAATGTGTAAACAAAATCTTTTGGAGAAGCTCTTGTGCCCTATTTCTTCTGGTCTCTAAACATTAATCCAGAACTCTGTTTTCTAGATGAAGTTAGAAGAATACAGTTTTAGCCAAATGGATACCTAAAGGGAAAAGAGCAAAATCAAAACCCGCTGAATTTCAGAAGGAGCAATTAATAATGAGTGATTGTGTGTGAACACCATGTGTGTGGACATGTTGGAGACACGATAAGACATTCTGACAAGCAGAATAGGAGGGTAAGTATCATCCTTTTCTTCCTCCCCTTTATTCTCCTTATGTGAGGAACAAATTGTTTCCTTCCAACTAGTTGCATCCAGCCCCAAATACTGAGAAAGCACTTTGTTCATTGTGCTGGGACTGGCATAGCAACCTGCCCACATACAACAGCTCCAAAGCAGAGATGGTGGGAGCAATGGGCACACTGCACATAGAAGTGTGAGACAACAGTTTAGTAATTGCTCCCCAGTGACCAGCCAGGGATGCAACAAGGTAGAAAACCAGGCAGGAAAAACAAAGCTCTTGGCAAGTATTTCTGAAGCCAGTCTTATCATTCCACTAAAAATGAAGTTTTTATAAGACACCTGGCTGACAAAATTTTGTCTCTTCAGCTCAGATTTTTCCTCTAGAGCTGTCAGATTAAGAGGCTCTGCACTTTCATGCAGAGTCTGTGATCATGAGGTGAAGAACAGGCTTGAAGCCACTTGGGAGTGGAAGACAGCATGATCATGCACACATCTTGGATACTCTTGTGAAAAATAAGAAAAAAATAAATATGGGAAAAAAATAATAAAAAAAAAGGACTACCAGCCCATAGAGAATTATGGGTGTTGGATCCTGAAACTTACTTTTTCTAGTCTTCACCGTTTCCTGCCTCTGTGACTGCACATAAAATAAGAACAGGAATGGAATCTTTTACCATCAAATCTTGATCTGGTGACAGTTTTCTCCACTTGATGGTTGAAAGTGCTTCTGAGTTTCAGGCTTTCTTTCATCTTGTTTGCAAACAGAATGACATTTCTATCATTTCAGCCATTTGCCCTCATCATCAAGATGGTGATGACAGCCATTTCCCAAAACTGTGAGGCTAAGAGAAAATGGGAATGACAAATTTGGAAAGATAGCTGTGCATGTAAAAGTTTAATCAATAGAGAAACAAGGTGCTGCTGTGTTCAGGAAAGCTGCTCAGCTCCCTAAACCATTCAGAAAGAGGCATCAGGGAGCTTCAAGTCACTGTAAGGCCTTTTCTGTATCCCCGAGCCAGCAGCTGTAAGACAGTTTTAACCTGTGCTTTGTCACATAGATGTAATACACAATGATTATGTTTCTCTATACTGGATAGACCCGTAGAGAGGTATTAATATGCCATTAATTAATTACCACTACTACAGATAGCTAATAAAATGTCCTATAATTCAAGTTTAAGAAGTCTGCTTTAGGTAGCTGAAGGACAAGAGTATAATTCCAGCTCCCATTTTTTGTCTATATGAATGGGATCCATCAGATATGCTTAGAGTCAGAGACCACTTCTGAGCAGTTTTTCCAGCAGGGGGAATTGAGCCCTCACCATGCAGAAAAAGGACAATGATGCATTAGAGCAAGACCTTAGGTGAAGCACTTAACCTCTTTGTGCCTCATTTCCCCCCCATCTGTGGAAACAGAAATGGCATTTACCTAACTAGCAGGGGTACTGTGCTGCTTAAGTCATTACTGTTTCACTGTGACTTTGAGAGCCTTGGATAAAAGGTGCTAAGAATCAGCAGGGAGAGGAATGACACACAGGGACATTACATATAGGCTGGTGCAACAAATTAGCTCTGTTAATTCAAAGACACACTACTAATTTATATGGATATTTATTATGAAGGCTATTTTTGTTGGTGGTTTGGACTTTGGGGATATGCGTATATATGTGTTTAACGTGATGTATTACTACTCCCAGGAAATTTTCTGTTAACCGACAGGACAGGGAACAACACTTGCTTTCCATACCCTATTCCACAGACATGTCCAAATGCTGATATAGAGGGACTCTCTCCAGGCCAGAGAACAGATCTCAGGCTTGGTCCTTCTGTCAGGACTCTTCGAGGGAGAGTTCACAAGTTGGGGATATGCAGATTACACAGATGCCCATGAGGTTAACCAAAGCCCACAGAAATCAATAAAATCGGTGAAAGGATTTGTTTTTGGCCCAGCATTCCCTGATTCAAGAATAAGGAACTGATGTGAAGCCCACATATTCTCCTGAGACACTACCATGAAGCAACTAACAACATTTCCTAGGCTGCATTCGCATCTGTGACACAGGAGGGAAAAGCCACCATACTCATATTACCACTCCCTAATGCCATCTCACTTCCCAGCTTGTGTTTTAAACCCTAATGCCCTGCCCAGCACTAGCTGTGGGAAAGTTGGCTGACACCTGCAGTATCAGTTGCTCATTTGCCACTTTCGTGCCTTAAAAGTACAAATTGTAATGGCTTAATTTCTACATGATGCAAACTAGGGGCTAGAACTGTGGGAACTTGCACCATTCAGAGAAAACTTGACATATCTCAAAACATGGGCTTGATTCCCATCCTTTGCTGCTAAAACACTGGTCTGACTCCAAGGGCTCCAAAGGGACATGTTCATGTTCCATGCTTAACATCAGTCAGAAGAGAAATTGAGCCCTCTATACTTTTAAATCCCCTTCCAATGTCTCTTTCTGCTTGGGAAAAATACCTTCCACGCTTGGGTGAGAGAATGCTCTGTGTGTGGCTAGTGAGCACGCAGCTCATTACATTGCCCAAACTTCTCACAGCAGTGCCTTATAAATCCAGAGATAGTCAGGACAGCATTTAAAAACAAGCTTTCACATTCCTTTATTTATCTGACAGGAATGGGAGGTCACAATGAGGCACGTTAGTAAAAGGTTCTGCAGAACAGAGTACTGTTTGATGTGCCAGAAACAACTGAGTGTTATGACCTCACTTTGGATAAACACTTTTTATACCACAGACATTTAGGTAGATAATGTTTGGCTATATTAAGTTATGAATAATTATATTAAAAGTACCAAAGAGGCAAGAAGGAATTGCAATTTGAACATTTCATCCCCTTGCTATTTGTGCTATAAATAAGTGTCCTAAAGACAGTCGTCACACCAAGTCTTCTTAAAAGCAATGTGGGTTTTTTACCTCTAAATCACTAATTTCTAAAGCTTAGAACCACACCCCTAGGGTTTTTTGCAGTTTTTTTGTCTTTGGCTGTGTTTTTGAATAAAAAAGAAACAATCTTCCCAATTTTTTAAAAATGAAAACAACATGAAGCAGTGCATCCTAATGACTTATGAATCAAATAGAGAAGGCTTAGGCTTACTGTGCTTTAAAACCACATGCTCTCAAAGCTCATGACGTCTCGGTTCCTTGGATGCCCAGCTTTTCAACTGAACTTCTGCTTGTGCATGTGCTTCTTTTCTGGATCTTTACTGCTATGGAATCTCAAAGAAGGACAAGATGGAAATTTTTTTTATTTAGCTACTTAGTTAATTTAGTTTTGTCAATATAACTATTCCTAATAACTATTTATTTAGTTACTTAGTTTCCTTGCTTTTTTTTATTTGATACGAGGACAAGGGAGATGCACTTGTGGAAAGTTAAGGATGTTTGCTTACCACATACAGACTCTGAAAATGTTTGCACTTCTGTGTGTCTTGAAGGGCCTGTGTAGTGCAAGCAGCCTTCCTCATTTGCATGTGAAGAGCACATGAAGCTAAGCAGCATCTCTGGCTGTGCATCGCCAAGTGCTCTCCTCCCTCTTTATGGGATTATGAAGTGCTCTCATAAACTGTCAGACTGACACCTGCAGCGAGCAGCACTTGGGAGTGTCCAAGCAGCAAGCGAGAGTGCTTTACCATGCCAGAAAGAAGGGAAAGAAAGCAGGGGAGCCCTTAAAAAGGAACAAAATTCATACTGAGACAGAGAGGTGCAATTAAGATTGGCTGGCATTGAAGGAGAATCTTTTTCTCCATTTTAATTTCTGAAGTGCTGAGGAAGTATAAAAAGCACATGTATTTGCATATCTGAAGCACAAGGTACCATTTCCTTTTCAAGGGAAGGGATGCCAGGGACTCCCATGTGCCCTCTTGCTGCTCCTGCCACAGTGTGCTCTCTAGCATCATATTATCAAACAGATTTCAATATTCAACAGTGAGAGCTTCCACTGTAACCTCTGCAATCCTAAGGATAAGGCAAAAGGGTTTTTTTATTTTTTTGGTTCGGTTTTGGGTGGGGATTTTTAATATTTTCACGAAGAAGCACTGCTTTCCAGACATCCTACCTCAGGGATCTTTTAAAGACTAAAATGCAAGCAAAGGTTATCAGCAGAAGAATTCACACAGGTCACTTTTACACAAAACTTTAAATCGCTCTGAAATTTATACTCACAACATATAGTGATAAAGGGTAGAAAGTTCAATATTTTTATGTAGAATTAAACGGGCACAAATAAAGATGTGAAGGGGCACACGGTAGGATCCACATGTCCCATAGTGTATGAACAACTCTTCTGGTATTTAGTGGAATTCTTGGTGTGGAGAAAACAAGTCCAGATGTGCCTGGCCTACAGGAATATGGGGTGTGAGTGGTGTGGTGGTGCTACCACTTCCAGTGCTGCATTACAGCTCAAATTCCTCAGTGGGGAGGAAGCATTTAGATCCTTCCCATAGTTAATCTGTTCATTTTGGAAGTGACTGACTCAAATTTAGCTGCTTGAGAAAAGCAAAGGAATGGTGGAAGGCAATAGAAGAGGCAAAATAAGTAACTGTCAAGCTCAAAGGTAGAAGTCTAAGACTTATGTTCACTTGTCATGAAAGATAACAAGGAAAGTTAGCATCACTGAGTAAAAAATTTTAGAAATGAGTCAATCTCTGGAGAAAAGAGCAAGTCAAAGTAGAAGAGTGACAACACATGCAGTTCTGTGGGGATTATTTAGACTGCATCTGAGTGACTGTTCTGCTGAAAGTTAGCTGAAAACACAGCTGTTTTAGGAAAAAATAACAAAGGAAACTGTAACGCAGAAAAAGCAGATACTACAGAGAGGTGAGAAAAAAACTTGAGTGTATGACTCTCCCAATTTGTCAGACCAATTCATAAACACATAGCTTCCTCCTTCCTCTTAGAATCCCATTTGTATTACCTGGATTCCGGCTTACCAGGGGAATACCTGAATCAGTGGATGCCAAAGCATAAATGAGGACACCCGTGAGAATGGAAACTGTGTCTATGGCCAAGTTCATGCATGTGAGAGCTAGTACAGGTACACAAGTGGTAGCAAGTACACATACATGCTATTTCAAATGCTTCACTTAGCAAATGAACTCCATAATATTCCCCCTGAAATAGGTTGCTCCCGGGTGTTTAACAAATGGTTGGTCATTTAATGGCCCGAGGCAAAGCCAAGGAAGGTTAACACACTGACAAAGAGGACATTAACTATGATAACAACTGTTTTCATGGAGGACCATTGCTATTATAAACCTTATTCAACACCATAATGCCAACAAACATTCCCTACTTTTTCCTCATCTTTCAAATAAAGTTAGCGTCTTCATGATGCAGCAGCGCAAGCAGCGCAGCCAAAATCTGAGACTTTCAACTTTTAATAATCACTTTTCTGTTTGTTCAGGTATAAGCAGTGTTGGACTTTGGCTGGAAGATATATCAGCATAGAGAAAACTTCATTTAAACAGGACTCTGTGAGCATTTTTTATCCTGGAGTAAGCAAAGGGAGCAAATTGTCTCTACAGGGCAGTTTGGTTGGCACAAAGAGTGCCCCATCCACGGAAACATTCAGGGTCAGGTTGGACAGGCCTCTGAGCAACCTGGTCTAGAAGAAAGTGTCCCTGCTTATGGCGGGCAGTTGCACTAGATGCCCTTGAAAGGTTCCTTCCAACCCAAACCATGCTAGGATTCTGTGATTCTCAGTTACATTTTGTTTGTTTTATAGGAATCACCAACAGATCTATGCAGGCACGTTGTGTTTTTGGGTTACCATGTACTGTCCACTTAAACCTTACTTTGCTAGAGAAGCATCTAAAATATATTACCTCAAGTAAAAGATGTACAGCCTTTTTTTTTTTTTTCCCCAGCATCTCCTGATGCCTAAGATATGCTTGACATTTGAAACAGAAAGTTCTGCTAGGAAAGAGACCCACCATATGGTATTTGTCTTGGAGGGTGCAGGGAAAGCTTCCAGCCACAGAGGCCATTAAAGATGGAAATCAGCAGGCAAAAGCTACAGATGTTAATGAGGTGCCATTATGGAATCACTTCACAGTATCCAGAAACTAAACAAAATGGAGGATTTATTTTTTTTTTTTTAAGAAGCAAAATAAAAAAGGTATCACAAGCACTACCCTTCAAATATTGCAGCTCAGTATCTCACAAGAATTCAAGAGTCCCAGCAAGAATTAAGCCATTAAGGGCTCAAAAAGATAAGTCTAATTAAAATCCTCAGTGCAGAGATCAGTGACCTGGCAATACTTGATCTTGTCAGCTCTACCCACCGGCTTCCCTCTGCTGGTGAAGGGCCTGGAGGCAAGTGGAATGGATGGAATCTGGCCACAGATTTGTCCTACAGGGTTGCGGAAAGTGAAAGCAGAATGTACCCACTATCACCCACACACTGGAGATGAAGCAATCAGTGAGACTTACAGAACCTAAATCTCAATTAGGCCTTGAAGTTTAAAAATGAGAACGACTGAGATCAGATGGCTGAAACATTTGTATCCAACCCATATGATAAATGTGTTTAATAATAGTTGTACTTTGAACTTTGCTATCTCCTTCTACTTTAAGATCTCAAAAGGTTTTGCAAGCATTAGAAATAAAGCCTCATAATACCTCTGCAAGGTCAGCACTATTATTCTCATTTGTAAAAGTAAAATAACTTGGCCAAGGTCACATACAGAGAGTCAGTAGCAGAGCTGGGAGTAAAACCTGTCTTTTTTGGCTCTTGACTACCTATATTTAAGGTGATCTGCAAAGGGAAAATATATGTGTATGTGCCTACCTTTTCTTTTCATTTTTATGATGAATAAAGAAGGTGTTAAGATTTTTTAAGAGTTCATATAAGCTGGCCTGAAGGACAACAATGGTACTTCAAACAAGAATGATGATACAGATTTCATTTTCAAGCACTTTGAAATCTGCAGAAAAAAATAGCTAAATTAAATGTTGGTTAATAAATAACAACAATAATGATAATAATAATCATCTGCTTTAGCACTAGCAGAATAGCTCCCTATGTGAGAACTGTATTTGAGAACAAAAGTAAGATGCCTCTGATACAATTACTCTATCTCATTTATGGCTATGCCACAGTGGTATAATTATAATTATTCCACTATTGTTCTACCAGTTCATTTCCCTGTGCAAAATAAGCCCTAAGGGATTCTTTTCCTGCTTCCATTCAACATTTGAAATTTATATTCTTTTTACCCTAGACATCCTCTGGTAGAAAATCCAAAAATTACAGCATTCCAGGAGACCTGGGGGCACAACTGCAGATTGCATGAAGTTGTAACTCTGACTCTGTAGATCACCTGAGGGATACGCTTTTAAAAAGTGAGAAGGAGGGATCTGTAAGAACACTGAGATAATTTTGTTTTGAACCACACTGAACTGAAATGAATAGGAAGCCATCAGAACAACAGCTTTCCAGGGAAACAAACAGACAAACCTCAAAACCCAACCCCCTTTCCTGTCCCCTCCATTTGAGTGGACTGTATGATTGACAGCTGCTCAGATGATCAGCCTCTCTAAAAACCCAGGGTTTAGTACTCTGACATTCCGAATGCATCTGTTCAGGCCGTAACTAAAACAACAAAGCACCACAAACTCAGCAGCCTCCAGCACATTTATCTTTTCTACATTAGATGAAAAGCTAAAGTACACTCATTTAAACAGGCGTCATATTTCATGTCAGACACCCAAATTGGAACACCAGTTTTAGCACTTATGAAGAAAATCTTACCTAATAAATCTGTGATATTCACAGAACAGCCACCTTTTCACCCAGAATTTTTTACTTACTGAAGTGTTCTGACCATAGTCAGTACAGAAAAACTAACAAAGTTGTATGATGTACCTCTATCCCATCCTTTGGCTCCTATTTCATAGCTTGTCTTCCTCTGTTATGCCTGGCCTTAGGTCACTATTATGAGATACAGCCACTGGATTGCATGCACTGTGGCTGCTCAGGTGATTAACTGCATTCCCACAGTGATGGAAGCCTCCTCGACTGTGGCTTTATTTCTATGCAAGGGAAAATTGAAGATTGGTAGGAAGGCAGCTACAACTTTGAAAAAACAGTGCAGCTTAGATCTTTATATTCATATGTTCAGACTTCAGCAGTCACACTTCTTCTGTACAATTCTGCATCTGTAATTGCACACTGTGTCCTTTCCATGTGATTTGCAGAGCTTTGCATTGTTAAGCTCACCTAATAATAAAAAAATGGCGACAAAATCCCCTGAGAAGTCTTGTTATAGGAGCTTGCTAAGACTGCTAGCAAAACCCTTCCCCTGAATTTCTGAGGCTAGGCATATGCACGTATATGCTTTCTGAAATGAAGGCAAAAAAAGTCTTGCTCTTTCATGATATCCATGCCTTGCCAGTAATTTCCCCTAGGTCACTGCATTTTAAGCACATAGAGGCAGCAGGAGTTAGAGACAGTCAAAAATGTTCACATATTGAAACACAAGTAAGAAAGGACAAGGCACATCCAGTTTAGAGGTGTTGCCTAGGAAAGCCCTCTGGCACCATTAGAAGAGGTTGTGTCCTGGAAGCTCTGGCACCACCACCGCGACAGCAGAACACCCACAAACACCTTCCATGGCAGGAAGCTTTGTGGGTAGCCTATGTCAAAAGGGGCTATGTGCTCACTGTATTTTGGTGCCACATGCCTTCATACTGTTGGCACAAGACACACACGAAGTGCAGACCAACAAGAAAACAATTGCAAATTAACTGAATGAAAATAAGTGAACTGGTCAGTATACAAGCAAACTTGCAAAGGATGGAAAACAAGGTTGCCAAAGTCCATTACCTGCTCAGTCAGAGCACCTGCACTATGTTTATTTGTGGAGTTAGTAACTGGATCCATTCTTCTATTATCTAAATATCTGGCAGTGGAGGAAAAATACCAGACTTTTAAAGGTTATTACATAGATATCTCTCTGATATTAGCAGAACTATTAACAATACCATGTTTCTGTCTTATTGCCATCAGTAGTACAATGTTGTACACTCAGTGTTCATTTTCCAAACCCAGCGCACACAACAGATCTAGCACTAAGAAATCATCTTCTCAAAAGTCTCAGGCCTTTTTCAGAAAGCTCATGCAGCTGCTGCTGGGAGCCACCACACATGCTTCAAAGCACTGGCATTTCATTTACCAGAAGAAGGAGACGGAAGGAGATAATCCATTCAACATGCATGAACACCAAATGGTTGTCAGAGAAAAAATAAAAAAAAAAAAAAAAGACGACTTCTATATCTGTAACTAACCTCAGTGCACTTGAGATGATCATTGAGAACTAAATTCATACTCTGTATTTTGATCTGGAAGGTCTCTGGATGATAAAGATGATGGTGTTACTAAACTAAATGCAGCAATGCACTGATTCCCACTTGCTGTGGAGGTCAGGTGATGAATGAGCAGGAACACAGACAGAAACATCCTTGTGATGGAGGGAATTCCCTAGAAGAAGTCTGATCTGGATATCAAAGAATGGGGGAGGGAGGATAAAAGAATCTAAGCAAAACACATCCAGTGTATTAACAAAGCTGCTTTTCACTACACACCTAAGGAGAGAAGTCTCTCTCTTAAGAGAAGGTGGTACAAAAGATGACATTCAATGAATGAAAATACAGCATCTACTTCAACAAAGCCATCTGAGTGCAAATAATTTGCAACATGATCCACTTATAAAGAAGGTGGAAACAGCAATAAGTCAGACAATTTCAAGAACAACCTGAGGTAAGAACCCAGATGCACAACACTTCCTTCACAGAGTGCTCTGCTGGCTGGGCAGGGCGTTCCTCTCTGTAGTTCCAAAGACTGAGTTCACTAGTCACTCAAAGCATTGACATCTCCTCAAAGGTGTAGCTATTTGCGGCATGGAAATGTAGTGTTACATCTCTGCATCAACACTCACACCATGCAGCTAATATTGGAGAACAGTTTACCAGGCAGCTTGGATCCCAAAGCAAACAACTGCCCTACACCATGTATGCTGTTCCTTTTAATCCTCCAGGGCCATCACTACTCCTCTGTTACAAAAGACAGAGCTTTGTCTGTATTTATCTAGGCTTTTATATGCTGGACACCACCACAGTGAAAACAATGGAGATGGGCTGTCTGCTGCACTGAAATCAACGCTCACTCTGGTCCCTGGGTCTCTTCTCCAGTCTGGTAGTACAGGAACGTGGTGCTATTACCTGTGCCGCTGTTTTCCAAGATAGAATCAGTAATGCAGGGATCCATCCCTTGAGCTAGAAATTTTGATTTCACATGGCAGGGAAGTGGAAGTATTTTACTCAGTAGAAGTGGTTTCTGCCTAAAGCTACTGGAATATGCATGCTCTCTCTGACCCCACAGCACCCTCTTTCAGCTTTCCTCTAGGGAAAAATGGATGAGATGTTTAGAAAGTAAAAGGGACATCCAGAGGTGGATAAAAAAAAGCAGGTTAACTGGTAAGGGGAATATTCGTAACAAGTGGGGAAGGAATGTGGTAGCTAAAGTTTGTCAGAAAATGTAAGAGTCAAACATTCTATTCTTGCAGCATCTGTAAACATGCATTTAATTTGCCCATTCATTTATTTTTAGTCTTTCTTGAAGAAATGTAAACATTGTGAGAGAGGAAGGAAAGAAGTTTTTTGCTTCTAAAACTGTGAAGGCTTTCTAAATTTTGAAATTCAGATTGCAGTGTAGGCAGAATTTTGGCACCATTGCCTTGAGGATTTAATTCTTCCTTAAGGGCAGAGAATGAATAGCCACAGTAAAGACTCACTCCCAGACATTGCCCCCGAAACCAACTTTGTCTCTCATTTGAAGGAACTGTTTCTGGTAGAATCACTGCAGTGTCTCCCTCCATTCAATTTGTGGCTACTGTGCTTTGGGACCAAGCAATGGTATTAAACCAGCAGTAGGAGCCAAATTTTTTTTGAAATATGTGGAAACGGTTATAGCAATGTGGACAAAGGCTTAGCAAGACTCCTTTCACTTGCCTACCTAAACTCCAAAACTGGTGGAAAGCATAATTTGACAGGGAGGAATGTGAGATTTTATGTCCTTAGAACCCCACTGTTCACAAAATATCAGAGATGTCACTAAGATTTTGAGGTTCTAACCAACATAATATCCAGCTCTGCATAAACAACAATTGTCACAGCAACATCAGCTTGAAGCACCTTTTGCTTTCATGCGTCATTTCCCACGGTGTATGTGAATTACCCCACCTTCATTCAGAGCTTGAGGTCTCCACCCTGATTACTTATCAGTGGATGTTGGTGCAGGGGTCAGAGCATAAGCAGACCTGCTACATTCTCTTCTATCTCCTCTTCCACTCCTGTAGAAGTAAGTTTGTGTGGATGCTTTTATGCTACTTGAAGGTTATTCTAGAGAAGACAACTTCTCAGCCAGCTGCTGAAGCTGGTTTCCTGACAGCACAAGCTAAAAGAAGCAAGACAGGGGATCCAGCCCTCTAGACAGTATGAAAAACCACATGAAATCTATTTTATGCTTATCATCTGGACAGACACCTCATAGTGGATACAGGCACTCAACAGAATCATCAGTAGATATACTGGCCTATTTTGCCCTTAGAAGCAAGGAAGAGTGGGAACACAGGTATTGAACATGCAGTTTGGGTTTATCCAGAGGTTACTGAACAGGAAACCTGAGTAATTTTTTCTTTCTCATAGTGGCCTGTGATTTGACCAACACGGTATAACTGTGCAATATCTAAATTAAATTCTTATTGAAGACAATCTTACTTCAAGCTAGACTTCTCTTTCCCTTCTCTCACTTCAAATTTCCAGAGCAGTTAAAATGAACACAGATGATCAATGCAGTTCAGCTGAAGTTCAGCACAGAGGCAGTTCCAAGCAGGAGACTAACTAAGCAAATCCAAAAGACCGCTATGTAACACACTTAGCCAGGAGATTGCCAAAAAGGCAGCTCTGGATTTCAGTGTACAGGCTATTGCCTCAGTTAATGTAAACTCAAATTTCCTTGTCTACAATGTTGTACCTTTTGCCCTTTCCAAATTAAAGTCAGGACAATGTTCCCCTTTTTCTTGCCCTTCTTCCCATTTTCTATTTCCTAAAATGAAATGAGCAAAACAAGAACTATCACAAATTAATAGTGAAAAAACCTACCAAACAAAAGNGGTTGGGGGAGGGGGTGGGCAGGAAACCTCAACTGATTAGACAGAAACCTTATTGAGTCTGTTCTAATGGCACAAATACTTCACATATGTTCTGAGGATAATGGCTTTTTGTTACAAGACCAGGGCAGCATAACAGCAGGGTAAGTCTTCATACATCACCTATTTAACACTTTCAACATGTGTTATTCTTATAGTTTCAGAAAAAAAACCAACAAAAAACTAGAATGGTAATTTGGAACATAGTCCAAAAGATGAAGAATCTGGATTTAATATCTAGTAGTGACTCCCTGAGGCACAGGGTGGTTATATGGTGTAAATGAACCATGATAGAGAGAACTTGCTCCAAAGATCAGTGATGCTGGGATAACAGGCAAGAAACAGCTACAAAGAGAGCAAACATGAATCGAAGAATGAAAAAACAATATTTTCTTTTTTTTTCAGAAGCTGAAAGGGCTTCCATTTCATTCCTGAACTGCTCTGCGAAAGAGANTCCTGACAGCACAAGCTAAAAGAAGCAAGACAGGGGATCCAGCCCTCTAGACAGTATGAAAAACCACATGAAATCTATTTTATGCTTATCATCTGGACAGACACCTCATAGTGGATACAGGCACTCAACAGAATCATCAGTAGATATACTGGCCTATTTTGCCCTTAGAAGCAAGGAAGAGTGGGAACACAGGTATTGAACATGCAGTTTGGGTTTATCCAGAGGTTACTGAACAGGAAACCTGAGTAATTTTTTCTTTCTCATAGTGGCCTGTGATTTGACCAACACGGTATAACTGTGCAATATCTAAATTAAATTCTTATTGAAGACAATCTTACTTCAAGCTAGACTTCTCTTTCCCTTCTCTCACTTCAAATTTCCAGAGCAGTTAAAATGAACACAGATGATCAATGCAGTTCAGCTGAAGTTCAGCACAGAGGCAGTTCCAAGCAGGAGACTAACTAAGCAAATCCAAAAGACCGCTATGTAACACACTTAGCCAGGAGATTGCCAAAAAGGCAGCTCTGGATTTCAGTGTACAGGCTATTGCCTCAGTTAATGTAAACTCAAATTTCCTTGTCTACAATGTTGTACCTTTTGCCCTTTCCAAATTAAAGTCAGGACAATGTTCCCCTTTTTCTTGCCCTTCTTCCCATTTTCTATTTCCTAAAATGAAATGAGCAAAACAAGAACTATCACAAATTAATAGTGAAAAAACCTACCAAACAAAAGTATCAGAGTATGGCAAATCATACAGTTAGATAGGAGAAGGTATAACAAAACCAGGGAAGGACAGGACCCACCTTTACCTGTCAAATGCTCCTCAGTTTTGCAGTATAATATCTTCATTCACCTCTATTCCATGCAAACCACTGTGCTATAACCATCTTATATCTTCATCAGAGCATCTATCAATCCTTGTTTTGGGGACAGCTCCTGAAAGTCCATCTAATTTTTGGTTTCCCATTATAAGGACATGCACAAAATACTCAGAGTTTCATCATGATTCTTCCAGCACCAGATCTTACCAGGGTGAANGTTATTCTTATAGTTTCAGAAAAAAAACCAACAAAAAACTAGAATGGTAATTTGGAACATAGTCCAAAAGATGAAGAATCTGGATTTAATATCTAGTAGTGACTCCCTGAGGCACAGGGTGGTTATATGGTGTAAATGAACCATGATAGAGAGAACTTGCTCCAAAGATCAGTGATGCTGGGATAACAGGCAAGAAACAGCTACAAAGAGAGCAAACATGAATTGAAGAATGAAAAAACAATATTTTCTTTTTTTTTCAGAAGCTGAAAGGGCTTCCATTTCATTCCTGAACTGCTCTGCGAAAGAGAAAAGACAATCATGATGCTTCCTTCAGGAAATCAAAGACTGAACTTAGAGGAAAGCAAGGAAGTTATTTTGATAACCATGCAGGATTTGAAGCACTTGTAAAAAAGATGGAGGCATCTCCAAAGTTCATTAACTCCTCAAGCAGTGTCCCAGGCCCAGCTTTGCTAGTGAACCCCCCATAGTAACGGGGAATGCTTTGGGTGTGCATCCCACACTGTCTCCTTAGAACTGCAAGGAGCCCACCAGATCCAAGCCCTGCTCCCCTCTTTCAGAAAGGCTACATTACAACAGGAAATACCACTCTGGTCAGTCATGGTCAACACATCTTTTCTCTTTAGATCTCTTTTTTCCTCTCCTTCCATTTGAGGTTTTTTTCTTTCTTTCTTTCTTTCTTTCTTTTAATATATGAAGGCAATATTTACAGCCAAGGCAGTGCTGAGTAAGATGCAGTGATTATGGCTGATTTTATCACAGCCGTATTACTTAGCTGCAAGGTGAAGCGCTGTGCTAAAATGGATCATGAATCCCTGAAATTGACTATCCGTCACCTTTATAATCCTGATGGAAAGGCAGGTCAGATCAGGCCTGACAACTTCCCATGCAAACGAGACTACAACAGTGACGTCTGCTTGCCTCAAGGCATTTATTTGTCTGGAGAGGAGGATGATGCCTTAGGGAACTGGACTAGAGAAAGAGAGAGAGGAGAAATCAACTTCTCCAACTGCCCCTGAAGGAATCAAGTGCAAATACAGGAGCCAAATTTGTGCACAGAAAGACTACTAGGAGTACTGACTGAAAGAATATCACAAGCAGCTAAGAATCAGGATTGCAGCATGAAGGCCTACCCCTAGGCTGAAGAACAGATTTCACTTTCAAAGTTAGAAAAATAAAATAACACCTCTCATCGGTGGGAATTTGCAACATAAGATGAAATCCGCAGATAGAGAAAGAAAAACTCTTTAAGATGTTTGAAGAGTCTACTCATAATTCCTTCAAATTCAGTGTTAGTGTCCTTCTCACAAAGTCAGATTTTAAAAGTGTCCTTTTTATAAGTTTGGAGACCAAATTCGTCAGGGTCTTATCAACGGCCATGACATGAGGCATCTATGCGACAAAGCCCACAGAGTGACAGAAGTGTTGACTCTCACAGGGGGTGATTATGTGGAGACAACCAGCACAGTTGAAGAAAAAATCAGTTAACTATCCCAGTAAATCTTCTTAACTGGCACATGGCCATGTTAAAGAAACTTCCCAGTCTGACCATTCACAGGACTCTGGCAGTCACATGCCCAGCACCAAAGACTTTCACTTCTGGGACCAAAGCTCCTTTGCAGTGTGTGGCTCCACTGAGCCCATGGGTGCCCCATTTGACTTTAGACACCCCACTCACACAGTCAGACCAGGTTTCCTCACCAGTTCAACTCCAGGTTTCCCTTAGCAGAGTCTTAGATGTCTTATTCAATAAAGCAAATTTAATCATGGTGCAGTAAGACAGAAGTGGCCTGATCTGGTGCCTCGGAGGAGAGACCGCTAACAAAGGCCCCCTGAGCTTTTATCCTCTCACAGTCTAGGCACGGAAAACCCTCACTCTTCCTCCTGAGTCTTCAGCTCCTACTGTGTCTCCAATGTCCATCCACCTGGCCTGTGCCACTGGTCTTCTGGCCCTTTGTTATGACAAGGGTTGGCAGTTCATGGCCTCTTGTCTCTGGCTCCTACCACCCGGAGCTCCATCTGCAGCTCTCACTGCAGCTTCACACTGAGCTACCTGCACCAAAAGTATTCCTCGGTAGCCACCCACAAGTGGGACTCTCTAGGAGAAAAGACTAACTGACATGTTATTTGCTGTTTCTAATGAGATTGATTGCTGTTTCAGGTAAACAGAACAACCAACTTCTTAAGCCAAGACTTGTTCTAAAGTATAAACACAAGTTATATCATTCATACATGTTCCAGGCTTGGGTGTCTCTCAGTACCACCAAACACTAAGGTGAGTGCTTGTTCTTGGCCCCCATGTTCTAGTCCCCACAAAGTCTCTTACAAATCAGGCATCCTAGCCACATTCATCAACATTACTGTTCCTTATTCCTGTCTAAGCAAAACGAGGATAATATCATGTGTGTCACAGAGCTACTACACTGTTGTTAAAAGTGGAGTAGACTCTTTAAGATCCACAGATAGATGGCATTAAAGAAAGGCAAAGACTACTTGCATCTTGCTCTCCTCACCTGTCCTTTCTTTCCTTTTCTCTAGTGCCTCTCCTGGGTAAGTCACATCCCAGCTAAACCTCTTAGTGAGTGATTACATTAGAGATAGTGCTAATTACCAAATGTCGTCTGTGTGGGACAATCTTATCAACACCCCACACTTCCTCCCCTGAGGTGAGGGGGCTTGATCCATTTCATAAAAGTATCCTAGTTATCTGCTTTAGCAAGCTCCATTCCCTCAGGCTTGAAGGTGGCTGGTTTTTTTTATTTTTTTTTTTAATCCCAAGTACAGATTCAAAGCTTTCCTGGTAGAACCTCTTGAAAGGAGGTGGTGCAATCCTAACAACAGGCTGCTGGGTGTTATCCTCTGCCTATAAAAGGAGTCAGTCTGGTCCCAAGGTGCTTTGTTTCACATAATGTGCTCATACCCTCACACACCCTGCAGCAAGAACTGCAGCTCTATTGCCTGTCACTGGGCAGAGGAGCTCCATACTTGCCCAGCAGCTGTGAACACCGACTTTTGAACATGGGGTAAGAAAAGGAGAGCAGAAGTAGCTGCGAGAATGCCCATAAATGCTTTGGTAAGGCAACTGAATCACAACTTAGTATCACCTGGTTGGTTTTTTTTCTAGGAGCACCATCTGATTAGGCTCTGCTGGTGCCATGCTCTTCTGCACTGCAGCGCTCCCTGCTAGCCCAGTTTGGGGCTCACCCCCCATTTCTGACAACTTAACATGGGGTAGACTCAGTGCTCCTGTGGTTTTCGTTACAGCACTGCTAGTTACCAAGGTTTTAACAGGGTAATTCCATCTCGCATTATAATCCAGAGGGTTGTTAGCTCCCTTATTAGTAGATGCTTCAGCTGTTTCTTTCTGGGGGTTTGGTTATTTTTGTGTTTGAAGGTTGTTAGTGTTTTGTTGGTTTTTGTTGTTTTTTTTTTTCCATATAATTTGTGTGCATATTACTTGCTGTCTCTGGAATTCATTTTGTTCCCTGCTAATGAAACCTCTGCGTCGCTAACAAAGCAGAAAATAAAAAAGGTAAATAGCACTCTCCAGAAAGAATTTGTTCTTGTTCTGTAAATTTTTGCTGAACAGCATCTCAGGGAATTTTCTCCCCAATAAGAGAAAAGAGAAGCAGAGGTGATTGAGAAGGGGCTAAAAATGCAGTCAGTTGATCTGGAAAGGAAATAATAATTATAGTCACACTGTGGACAAATAGGTACCCAGAAAGCTGTACCTGTGAAACTCCAGAAAGCACTTGAGCACAGGCAAGACATTCAATTGAACAGAAAGCATTGGTTGCAGAAAGATTTGAAAGGGAGATTAGTTTTTTACTTTCAATCCTTTGAAGCTATGCTAAGAGTCAATTGTCATTGCTGCAATCCAGCCTCAGAAAACAGAACAGGACACAGAAAATTAATGAGCAAATCTGCTCTGCTATAACACAGGGCCATAAGGTAGGTACAAACTGCATCTGAGGATGTTACTGTCAGTGAACGTGAAACAAGGAGATGAAAAAACTTAGGAAGAGGTGATGCCAGTTTTTCCTAGTATGTGTACTGCTACTTCCTGCTAGAGAAGAGCACAAGAGGTTGTACTAAAGGTAGTTTCTTTCTCACACAGGTGAGTCATCATGTTCACTTTCAAATAGCTGAATACAAGTCACGAGGCTGAAATTTTCCAAGAAATTAGGCTGTCGAAGAGACTTTCAATTTCATATTGAAGCTCCTAAATTAAAGGCTTGCAACTGAAAAACAAATCTGAATTTCCAGCTGCTTCCACTGATTTTACTGTCTGACATTCAGATCTCAGACTCTCTAATCCAAGCAGAGAGATAAAAACAATGCCAGAGGGAAAGAATGGAGAAGATGTTACATCCTTTCACCTGAATAGTCAAGTAATATGTCATCTCTGTGCCTTACTGCTTGAGAACAAACTGCAGAAATTAGTACCCTTCTTGATAAAACCAACTAATCAACCAACCTCAGATTCAGACAGAGTGAAACACACCAAAAAACAGGACTTATCTCTGAGATGACTCAACTGGTAGAAGTAGACAAGGGAATTAGATGGCCAAAAGCCTTGGGGCCCTAAGTCCCTTCGGCCACCTTTAAAATTGCATACACAGTGCTCCACACATGAACACACCTTAGTCCTATCACTCACTGGATTACTGGACCAGCCCTTGTATGGAAGATTAAACACAAACTGCTCTACTGCTAAAGCATATTTATTGAGCTTTATCCAGCATGTAATTTATACATCTCTTCTTGCAGAGTTGGAAAAACTCCATCAACAATAATAACGGCAACATTCAATTTCAATTGGTACGCTTTAAACCTAGAATAAGCAACCTATTATAACTATAAAAAGGTCTTTAGAAGTTATGCAAGGTATTAATTGAGCTGCTAGGAGACGATGAAGGTTGGTTTTGTAGTAACTCTACAGTGAAAAAGCATGCAGCAACTAGAAAAATCCTGGCAAGATAGCAGCACCATCTCAGGAGATGACTGCTGCAGCTGTACTAGTTATTTACATGAAGTCAATTCGAAGTGATTATTAAGAACATGAGGTTTATCGCTCAATATAAAAGGCCAGTTCATTATGTCCACACAAGTTACAGCTTAAATGGCAAACCTCAATAATTCAGTTTTTCTAATAGCAGTTTGGGATTTACTCGCCACACAATAACTGCATTAATTCTGAATTAATTTCTTAATGGAGATGTAATTGTCTTGAACTTCATCGAAGGGGCCAAAATATGCTCTCACCAGCGTAAATCCAGAGGAGCATCATGTGAGAGAGTGGGATGATTTCAACATAAGGAAACTTGAAGTCAACAGGCAGCTGAGTTTTACACTGGTATCAGAGAAAATGATATGGCCCAACCACCATTTGCATTTTTTATCTTTCAGTCCCAAATGACCCCTGTTTGCCTGGGCAATGTCCATACATGCACTGAACACAAATGGTATTATCTCCGTTTACTACCATTATTATAATAATTCATTTGAGATCTATACTTCATAACAAAAGGCTTCAAAGCATATTGATACAGGGAAAACTTTTCATTTAATAACAAAATGCTTTTAGGTCTGGGGTGAAGAAACCAGCTCATATAGATGGAGCAGCTCAAAAGGCAGCCAGCCACATTTCCATTTGGCTAAGACAGTCAAGCTGACACCTCCAACATAACAATCTCTGTAAGAACAATTTAAAGACAATGGCTTCAGAAGGTATTCACAAGAACTCAGATGCTATTGTGGCAGGCACCCTGGAAATCCTTATGGTTCCAATGGGAACAAAAAAGTGATCATTGCCACAGTCATAATATGGAGGACAATGGTGATGGCAAGAAACTGATGTAGGAAGAGTGCCTAGATAGCATGAACAGGGACTGATTAAACATATTTTAAATTTTTCAGTTGCCTATTTGACTGGACGAAGTCTTAGTGGCAGGAGGAAAGTTGAGAACAAAAAGCAGCAAAGCAATAAACTATCTGGAGAAATCAGTGAGACAGGTAAAAGTTACAGTGACAAGACTGCGAGTCACACAGGTTTCCACTGAGTGCCAAAGGCTGAATTCTAGCTCTGGAAGTCCTGAAACTGCAAGGAGTTCTTGCAGATTCATCCTATTCAAGGCCATACCAAGAAACATACCAAGTGTGATGGTAACACCTCTTACAATCCTGGCCAGACAGGTAAGTTGCAAACTCAGTCTGTGACAGTAAGCAAAGCTGACTGAGAAAACACAAACTAACACAGCCCCCAATGGCCTTACTCCAATTTAAGGCACATCATCTACCATTGTATACAAATACAATTTTTTCCTATTGCAAGCAAGCAAAGAGAGAATTTTCAGGTGTACATGTTGAGCTTTTTCCTAATAATAACCTTATGTGAATTTTCCATCCACTTTACATCCATTTACAACATTGATGACAGGGCACCACTGACAGCCCTGCTAATAGTCGATTTACTCTTTATCAAATGAGAAGAGTAGTCACAAACTGCATCCTGCTAAAATATCATGCACCTGCTCAACTGCTCCTTGAGGAACTCCTCCACAAACACTGCCCTGACACAACCTTGAAGGCATCTCATACAACAGCTGTGAGATGCTACAAACTGTCATGCCTCAGGGTGCCAGTGGCACAGGTGTACTGCACTAGAAGTCAGTGTTTTAAATTACTTAAGTCTGCCCTAGTTTCCCTTTAAGTCCATATGCAATGCTTACCCTCTTCAGGTAAATGTGACAGAGTTTTCAACAAATGATAGGCTCAAGACCTCTATTCAGACTTGAAGGATGGGGACAGTTAGTAGGAAGTGGACCAAGAAGAAGCAATTTGCTTCATATTGTGAGAAAAACAATATATGGACAAAAGAACTGCTTTTAAAAGTCTTTCTCCTTTTGATAGAAGAAAGCTAAGCAGCTTGTTTTGAGGTCTACTCATGAATACGGCAATATAATCCTTTACATCTCAGTAATACAAGACACACATGTAAGGAAACAGATATTCACTATCTTTTTTATGAAGACAATAAAATGCCATGAAGACTATTCCTCCTCTAGTGAGAGAAAGGCCTCAGTACAAAATGTACATGATGAGAGCAAAGCAGTCAGCATCAGAAGTTGTGTTAAGAGATCAAGAGACCCTGGCTTTTTGTATGCCTGAAAGGGGCATGGGTTTTCAGGTCAGTAAGCTGATCCTCCTTATCGATAAAGGTCATGCTGAAATTTAGCAGATCAATCATTAGAACTGTTGGAGATAAAGAAAAAAAAATCCCACCAGAGCAGTTATGTTTTTATCATAATCAGATCTCTCTATGGAAATTGTCAACTTCAATGAAATATTTGATGGCTAAACATTCAAGAGTTTCATTGCAATAGTCTCAGAACATTTTGTTTAGATCCAGTCTTTTGATTTTTATGTCATGTTAATATTTCATTTAATCTATTGCTTTCTATGTGAATTATTATTTACTCACTAGTTTAATACAATAAAAAAGTAAAAGTAAATAAATCAAAGGAAAATAGTGAGAGTTTAAAAAAAAACTTCAGTTTTGAGATCAAGAAAATTTCTCTGCTGGGAGAAAATTGAGATCTAAATTCAGAATTCATCTCAGTTTGTCCAGATAGGCTCAAATTTTAGCATCCACGGTTTAACTGTCCTGGCAGTCTAGCCATTTTAAGCTCTTCTGGTCATTGCATAATCTATGCCGGGCCAACTTGGGAAAGAAATAAAGCTTAGGAAAGAAAGGAAGATATAATATAGCTATACCTTAGAAAGAAAGGCAATTTGCTATAGCCTCTGGCATTCTTTGCTTATCACAGACATTTGCCTGTGGTCTCCTGATTCCCTGATATGCAAGATAGAATATAATTCATGTGTTAGGGTAGATTTGCCAAAAGCAGGTTACATCTGTGGTTCAGAACGTCACTGGTTTAAGTAATTTTTATGCTGTCTTTAGGTCCTTACACCACATCCATCACTACAGTATCTCAGCAGCTGGTCGTGTTCATCAGAAACAAAATCAATAAGCAGTCAAGATTGCATAAAATGGTAGCCAAAATTGTGTTCTTAAATTCACACTTTGGCAGAGAATAAATAGCTTGATCCTCCACACTGAAAGAGTGAAAATGATCAGGCAAGACCAAATGAACACACCACTCTGAATCTCCACAATAACTTACAAAATGCACCTACACATAACTACAAGACTAAGCCAAAGTACTAGGTATGGAACCAATAAAATTCTCCGGTTTCTTAAAACTGCTGGTGGTGGGTCCAGATCATACAACAGCCTTTTCTGGACTTCAGACCTATGAATCTGTGAATTTACAAAAAAGTAGTGCATACTTCAACCAAAATCACCCTGCATGTTTCAAGCTGTGGCAGCCTACAGACACATCCTAGGCAACACCCACACTTCAGCAGCAGAGCACTCCAAGCGCTTCTGCATTTTGAGGCAGAGGACGAAGTAGATGAGCTTCCAGGATCCCTGTAAACTATTTTCTCTGTGATCCTATAAACCTGCACAAACTAGCCACAAGGGATCTTTCATACATCTTGCCCAGCAGGATTAACCTGGACCAAGCTGATGGGAAGTTCCATCATTCACAGAAAAACATTCTATAAAAAATAATTCTTTTTACAAATACATTGCTAAAGGGAAGCTGGTACAAGTCTTTTGCTCTCTCCCATCTTTGCACATAAGGAGTGCTGAGGTTATTACTGGTTCATCAAATATTCCATTAAGACTGACAGTTCAAAAAGAGAAGTGCCATTTGCACAAGTTCTCGCTGAGCTCCAGCAGTCCTGTCAGTGTCACGGCTGGACTAAGATTTCGTAGTGAGCAAAAATGAAGTCAGAACCTCTTTAATATATAATTAGCAATAAGAGGAGTGTGAGGGCATTTGAATAATACATCTCATGGTCAGTTGAAGCTGTAGGAACCAAAAGGGAAAGGGCATAACAAGTCAAAGTGGCAAAAATCAGAACAAAAATGAGACTAATGTACTAATGCGGAGTGAGAGGTTCAGTTTTAAGCTGATAGTAAAAATAGAGCTTTGCGTTTCAAAATGCTTTGCTTTCAGAAATTTCCAAAATTAAGTCAAAGGCTGGTGAGAATAAATGCTCCCTTATGCAGAGGAAAGAGAAATGCAGAAGGGAGGACATGAAATTTCCAAAGGCCTTTCAGGGTGTGAGTGGCAGAGTTGAGAATGTCACCCATTCTCTAATGGCAGTAGAAACTGGCCACTCCCATCCTGTCCCTGACACAGAACACAGAAACAGAGAGAAAATGCTCAGCACTGCTAGTTTTCCCCATACACTGGATTAAAGAGTGGTGTTTGATACTAGTGTCTAGCTCACTGGTGCCAGGCTAGCCTAGGGCTACACTAGCAAATGTTATACTCACAATGCCTGAGAAATGCAGAGAAAAATGAGACCATGGAAATGATTAAGTGCTAATATCCACATTTTCAGCACCTCTAAATACAGATGTGTTTTTCATTTTGATACATATTCCTCTTTATAATCTCTACCTTGCCTATTTTTTTGATTCTTAGAAATACCTAGAACTGCAGATGAGACTTTGTTTAGAGACATCAGCTTAATATCTACAGCACTTGCAAACAGTGGCATATATATAACTTTTTCAGCAGAGCAGCTTTTCTGACCTTGACAGGTTCATGTAACATGCCTATCCACCAGCTCATCCCTCATATCTGTTTCCCTCGGGCATTCCCATCCTGATGCAGGCAATCCTTTTGTGGTTCCTGCAGCTACTGTACTTGGAAGGAACCGTGATGCCTCACAGGAAATTTTCAGCTCAAAACCACCACAGAAAGAGCAAAAAAAGTTTTGGGCCAAGGTAGAGTTAGAGGTGGAATCGAAGAGGGTGCCCCCTCTAAGATAAACCCTCAATACTAAATGAAGTAAAAAAGACATGCACAAAAATCCCTTCAGCTCCTCATTTAGAGGTAGAGCAGCAACAGGACACCATGGCCTGCAGCTGGAGCAGAGGATAAGCTATAGGCTATCACGGGCAGAAAATCCTTGGAGACAGGATCCCCTTTGTCATTAAGCGCACAAAACATATGAGGTAATGATTTCACTTGACAGCTTCTGAAATTTTTTTTTTCTTTTTTTTTAATAATACTTGCATGGGGTGCAGGGCACAATTCCCCATAACTGGAGGTAAACACAACACCTGCACTCTTCTCATAAAAACCAAACAAAAAAACCCCAAAAAACCAAACAAAACAACAAAACAAACAAACTCCACAAAAACCTACAGAAATGGGAACAAGTTAGATAGCCAGTTTCTTAAAGTGATCTTCAAATTTCTGGCTACATCCATGACTTTCAGTACCTCACAGCCTTCAAAAGCAAAAGGGGCCTCCAGGGATGAGCTGTAGATGAGAGGACAAAGAGCAGAGGGAAGGTGCAGCCAGTCACATCCACCTCCCACCCTGCTGGAGAGACCTGGACTCAGAGAAGCACCACATCAGGCTGAAATGAAGAAAATCCATTAAATGGATGTTTTCAAGTCACGGAATCTTCTTTCTTCTGAAAAAGATCATTGTTCCTGAAATTTCCAATTGTAAGATGTGGAGAGGCTGCAGTGCCAGAAGAATCTGACCCAGGTCCAGATGATGACTGAAGGACCCCAAGGGGACCTACAAGTCATAACGCTCTGCAAGCATGCAGACAATACAGAAGGAGCCCAGGGGAGAGGTCCTTGGTCATGACATGTACTTATAACCAAGAATAGGTGGTCATGTAAGAGAGACCTTAGAAAATTATACTGAAAATACATTTAAGTCTCTATAACCTATTTCTTCAGAATATTTCACAGGCATTATATTACCTTGCACAGACAGATGGAATTACAGGGACTGTGTAGGGAGGAAAAGTTCAAATAGAGAGGAAGGATAGAAATGTTATTAGGAATACAGGGATTTCAGGCAGATATACTGTATGTGCAGAGAGAGTGGGCTCAGGATGGGTCCTGAGCAGGGTCCCACAGCAGACCCTGACTGTGCTACTGAACATAAATATGGTTTGAAAGCAATTTTCTTAAATTCAGAGCTAAGGAAAATTGGCAGGTGCTGTGGAGTGCTCAAGTCAGACAAAGACATCTGCTGTGGATGTCAGTAATAGAGAGATAACTGTTTTCTGGGAGCAGAGGATAGGACAGAAACTTCATCTGGAGCAAAATTAGGAAACGTCACAAATGCAGAAATAAACTCTGAAATTTAACAGGGCTTCTCACTCAGAATTTCGAGAAAATTAGGCTCTGGGCCAAGAGTAAAACTGATCATATGTACACACATCATTGCATAAGCTTCTGAGCAATAATAAGTAAATGAGAACACTGGATAATTGAAGAAACTCTTGCTATAGTAAAGACTAATGGAATCACAAAGATCAATGGAAGAACATAATCTTCAGTTTCAAACTGTACATGAAGGACACACTAAGCTTTAGAGGTGAGTGGACTGTACTCCCACAGAATCCAGCAAAGTAATGCTTTGAGGTGTTCAGAAGTAAGCTCCAAAATATAAGCCCCAAAGCCTCAAATATAAGAATATCTTTTATACTAGCAAGGTTGCATTATCATCCTCTTGATCAAGAGAACAAAAAAATACAAAATGCATAATGTTGATGAACATCAAAGCAGTAATCAGTCTAATAAAGCAGAAAAAAGTAGATGACTTTGGTTATCTACTTACAAATAAGAGTCAGGTGTCATGTTGGGTGACAGTTTAGAAAAATAATTTCTTGCTGTGTTAAATAAATTATCACTTAGAACAGCTGACTCCAGAGCTCACAGAGACAGGAGACTATTTTCAGTGCAATTTGACACGAAAGGCAAAAGTCTCTTTGCAAAGCAACTATTGTTGATGCACTGAAAAACAATGACCACTTCACAAACAGGCTCATTGTCCTTCAGGGATTACATGCACACATCAAAATGAAATAATAAAAAAACCCAAACAAAACATGTGAGGTACCAAATTTTTTGAAAGGGGCTTGTAAAACTACCAAGGAAGCTGGTTGAAAAAGAAGTAACATCAGAAATGGTAAGGATTAAAGCCCTATCGTAAAGACAAGGGGGTTGGGGGAAATCATCCAGGACTCAGAAGGGTATTTCCAAATAAAAAAGGTATGAAGCTAGGATAGGAAGTGAAGAAACCCTTAAAATAAAACAGTTCCTTTAAACAGACAGGCAGAAGAAATTATGTGAACTACATAAGTATCCTGGCAGTAAAAAGAAATCCAGTCTTAGTGAGGCAAGCCAGAGAAACATAAGGAAAATTATCTCCTACTTATTCTTTATTACACTGTCTCTTTTCTATTGGAAGTTTCTAGAAATAAGGTAAATATTCAGAGCAGTCAATCAGGTCCCTTTCACTCCTGCATTTTATGATTTTTACCTGATATTGGGAGAGATCTTAATATCACACTTCTGCTGGGGCAAGGTTTCCATTCCACTGAAATTAATATGCTGGAGCCTCTAAAAATCCATTATGTTAGCTGAGTAACCAAAGCATCTGTGATGTCACCAAGATTCAGATTATGCAAAGAGGTTTTTGAAAAGTGATGTTATGGAAAAGTACAAATTTAGAAAAAAATAATCAAACAAAGAATTATATTAGATGCAGGCCAGGACTCAAGGGCACTTGGATTTGGATTTAGGGAGTACAGTTCTGGGACCATGTTAGGTAAGACTTCAGGCCAAACACACTGCCTTTCCTTACATTTCACAAGGAAATGACAAATAAAAATCCTATGGACCCCATGGGTAAGGCAGAGTCATATCAGACTCTTCATAGGAAGATAAGAATTTGTTGCTGGGAAAGGTATAGATGAATCAAGAATCCATGCAACTCCAAAGGTCTCCCCAAATATCATCATGAAATCTCACTGAAAATCCTAATAACATTTTCTTTATTAAAGGGAAATAAAAAGGAAAGGAATAAAAAAACCCACAAACCCCTCAGGAATGAAACAGCAAGAGCAATGTTCAGAACTAAACTCACGGTATTTGATTCTTTACAGCTGCCCAACATATTCCCCGCAGATAGTATAGGAGGGAACTGGGGGATATGGATGCCGTTAGCCATGATGCACTGAATGAAGGGAAGAGGTGAGAGGAAAGCTCACTTTCTAAATACAAGCAGAACCGATAAATCACAGTCTGGCTGGCATGGCAAACACCAGTCCCTCTGGCAGCTTTGTAATTACTCCCTAAATGTGGTCTCAACCCTCTTGATGTGGAGATAAATAACTTTATGTGCAAAGCAATTAAAGCCTCGGGCACCACTGCCGGCAAAGCGTGGTCACTGTGTGTCACTATCCATTTGCCAGGGAGGTGTACAACTGGTACTGAGTTTATTAAACCAGAGCACTGGCTTCCACACATCAACCTGCCAGAGACCGCCTTTGGATGGCCCTCGAACAATTGTTTCTACTTTCCAAAGCAATGAAACATCCTGGTTCAAGGGCTGAACCTGAAGGGAGCTGAGACCCTCCGAGCAGCGTGCTAGGCATTTTGCTCCTATCTGCTCTCCCAGAAGAGAGCGGTTTTCTGCTCTGTAAGTTTGATACCTACTGGGGAACCTCTGAAGGAATTATCAATCATCATGATTAGATTCCTCCTCTTCTCAGGAGAGATCATGCCCAGTTGAAACAAGAGCTATTGCTGAGATGGTAACAAATCACTCTGAGGCAGAGCCCTGCTTGCTGCATTTCTCTTCCCTGTATTCATGTGCATTTCTTTGCCCTTTTCCTAGATGGTCATGTATTCTCTAAATCTCCTGTCTATCCAAGGTAGTGAACACCTCCAGTTTTGTCTCACACTTGCTACCTACTTGTATTGACAGCCCTGGAAAGCAAACTTAGGAAGGTCCTCCTGCAATCACACACAGCTGGGCAAAACAGCAGTACACTATGAGACCTGAATCCTGTCCTTCCCTAAGGAGCTGCTGACCAACTCAGCTCAGAAGCACTGCATACTTCAGTATCCTCATTAAAAAAAATAAAAATCCTAGAAAAGCACCATGCAGAGAGCAAGCTGGAACACTAGACATGCCATGACTAGCTTGCATGACCCCAAAGCAGGCATCATATACCAAGCAAATCACCTGGTGGGGATGTCACTAGTCTGCAAAGGAGGCATGGACTACCTGTATCTGTCACAGCAAATCCAGACATCTTTCTGCCTGATTTCTAACATAAGGCACATGACTGGAATGACACTGCTATGGGCTGGACTGGTCTCCAGCCTACTCAAACAGTACTTCTCCAAGTGATGTGAAAAAGTAGGATAGCTTCTATTTTCAAGAAAAATATTTCAGTTTTGAAAAAACCTTTTTTTTCCTCTTCTCGTTTTAAAAAACCACCAAAAGAAAATAAATCAACACAACAGCCATTTCATTCAACTGTCTTCTTGGCAAAGAGATTTTTTTTTTTTTTTAAACCTCGTTTGTTGAAGACAGAACTTGGAAAATATAGGCTTTCTGATAAGAAGCAATATTCCTTCAAAGTCAGTTCTGATCAATAATCAAAGATGCTACTAGGGGGCACTGTGGCATTCAGAGGAGGTACAGCTCTGCTTCCCAATGACTGTTACTGTATCCATTCAATCTTTCACAATTTCTTGGGTAAAAGTACTGCTAAAGTCCAGTTTGGATAATTTCACTTTATCTAGTGACATACCTCTTAAACCTTAAAATGTGTACTATATATCCTCCCCTTTCCCCCATCCTCAACACAAAGCTCAACAAATGCTGGCTGCTTCTTCGTATGTGATTATGTTTCAGTGATCGAAGGAAATGAAACTTGTTTGTAGACCAATTTGAGAGGGTTCAGGACAATTGTGACAATGTAATGTAAGAGTTAAGAATTATAATAGTAATCATAATAATAACGATAATGAGTATTTCTCTTCCCACTGCAATGAACCCATCTGGAAGGCCTCAGTGTGAGGCTTCAGAAGTATCCAAAACTGTGATTAGAAAGAAATTCATTTCAGCAGGAAGGTGGAAGCTCAGAATGCCAAAGAAAGAAAAAAGGAAGAGAAAAATCCTTTCTAGTTTTGGCCAACAGACCTAATCGGAAATTCTTTTGAAATGTTATTCTCTGGAAGAGAGCTCAGTTAGCAATATTCTGCAAATGCTCAGCCCACTTCATCCATCTGCCAAGCTGAGAATGAATATTCATAGCAAGTTATTTTAATCATTGTGTTTTTCTTGATGTGACATAATTCTATATAATTTTTCCCCCCGGAAAAAAAAAATAAAACAACCTCTTTTTATGCTGTCAAGTCAGAAAGTTTTTTCTCCATCTGCAAGGAAAAAAAAAGGGATATTGGGTGGCTCATGCATGAGTTGTAGCAACATTCTCATCAAAGCTTCTCAAATCCCAGCACTAACAACCTAGCTAATGACACTGGTGAAAACACCAAGCGCTGGCTTTTACCTGCCCCTGCTGAACACAAGGGATTAATATTGCACACAAGGGATGACTGGGGTTAGAATACCAGACTTATTTAGGCTAAGAATGGGATCCATTGGCATCCCATACATGGGGGAGCAAGGAAGGCTGCAAAGGCAGAGTTGGGTTTGAGGTGCTGCAGTTGGAGGATGAGGGGAACAAACAGAGCTACTGTAGATACGTTCAGGGGATGCTTCTTGTAGTCGCACACCTTCATAAGCACATACTACATAAAAATGCTTTTACAATTTTTGATTGCTTCTTAAAATAAATCTTGTTCAACATCTAGAAAAAGTGCATATTTTTGGCAAAACTGCTCGAGAACAGACAGATTATAAATATTTTAAAGTCCACAGAAGTACCTTGGGAACAAATGGTGGGTTCTAAATGGTGCTTCTGGTTCCCAGTACATCAAGAGGACATTTTTTTACAGTTGAAAACCCTGAAGAAAATGTTGTTCCTGCAATAATCAAGAGTCTAAAATATTCAATATTTAACTGATGTAAGCATTTCCCAGGTGCCATACATTAGCTGCTGGGACAGGCAAGCTGGGTCACAGGGCTCAGCTTGGTAGGAAAAAAGAACACCACAATTAGATTTTCTTAAAAGCCAGGCATGGCACCCTTGCTTCTTGTTCTCTGTGTTGTTGCACCTTGGTGGCCTTCCTGCTCCTTGTTCTCGGGTACACCACACTGCAACCACCACTAGGCAAGTTTGTGCCCAATGACTGGTTCGTTACCTCCTGCCCCAGAGCACCCCAGATACCCCATGGGGTGGTCCCCAAAGTGCTGAGCCAAGCTGATCCCTGCATGGGATCAACATGAGGAGCTGCTTATTATAAGGACAATTGTGATTTGTTTCTAGTTACTACTCAAGTGCAGTCCATTTCCTTTGACATAGTTCCTTGAGCAGTCTAAAGGGGAAGAAGTAAATGTCATTTAGAGATGGGTTACAAGAACATAAATAAGTTAAGATTTCTTTCTTGCTGCTTCTGCTTCGTGCATCTTAGACAGATCTGCGTATGCGGGAGCCTTTGCCATATTAAAGGGCTATTAGCACGATTTGGCATGGGAAAGAAGGCATTTGTAGTCTTGATAGGACTCAGCTGAAGGCCAGTCTGTGGTAAAGCAGTTGCTTAGGCAAGTAGAAGGACGGGACGTGCAGGCAAGATAATGAGAAACCATATGTAAATGCTGTGATAGCCAGCCAGTTAGGATTAGTTATAGGGGCGTGAGAAGGCATGTACAGTAGTGGAATGAGTGTATATATCGGTAGAAGCTTAGAATAAAGTTGGATTTGAATGTGCATCATATTGATGTGTGTTGTTCATTCCCGCTCATAATACTAAGGCCTCGGCATGCGTATAGCTAAGAGCACATGCAGTCAGTTCCAATCACTCCTTCACTTCTAGTCAGTGCAGCAGTACAAGTCCTTAACATCAGGGGGGAAAAAAAATGGAGAAAGAGCAGGGAAGAAATGAGAGAAGCTGATCTGCATTTAGCTTTAATTAACTAGTGGGTATTCTGAAACACATTAATATATACCACCAACAGGCCCATGAAAGCATCCAGAAATCCCTAATTACATCATGTTGCCTGACTGCTGCCTGTCTTACATTCCTGACATACTGGCTCCCCTCTTTGGCCACGTTCTGCCAAACACTTTTCAGAAAACCAGTGTTCTCCACTTCCAGTACTGGAGACTGCTACTGAAAAATGCAGAATATCTATAATGTTACTTACGGTTGACAACTGCAGAAAGAGGTTGAAGTCCAATTGTCACTGCTTGCATTTGCCTGTTTCCATGCAGAGACTGGTAAACAAGAGTTATCTTCCATAACTGGTGGACAGCATGGGAGGGACAGCATAGGAACAAACTCACTGGAATAGACTCATTACCCTTATAACCGGCAAAGCTTTGCTGATGCCTCATGGAGGTCATGGGAACTTTGATAATGGGACCAGCTTTGAACCTGACCTAACAGGAACAAAAAATTACTAGCCTGACTTAAGGAAAGAAAAGGAATCTGTCTCAGAAGATAGGTTACAACCTAGCCCTTTCAGAACAATCCTTTAGATGACAATGGAGAAAACCTCAACAGAGCTCTACAAAGATTTAATAGGCTATCCGCACAATGGCTTTCTAAAAATACAGGACTGAGAAAGGAGGAGATTCTCCTAGGATGGCTCAAATTCTCTATTAAATACTAAGCAAAATTCCATAAAAACTCTCTAAATGTTAGCAATTTCCATTAGGGAAATCTTTAATGACGGAAGGCCAGTACCAGCCTAGAAATGAGTTCCTGGCTCCTTATTCAAATCTTGGTGGACAATGTCTGTATATACAGCTGAGCAGCTAACTCACGCCAGATAAGACAGCCAACAAACTCAGCTTCTTTCCATGACCAGAGGGCCATTGCTTTGAATTTGGTTTTGTTTATTTTTGTTTCCCAATTATGTTTGTTAAATTGTTCGCACTTTTTTCATAAATGGCTTCAACACACACTCTGTATTCCAAATTCAAATGGTACTGCTTAATTGCAATTGGTTAGATAAGTAATATTCTTCCTGCCTGTGCACTGAACCGCTTCTGTAGTGCTATGATAGCTTGCAGTGTGCGAATTAGTTAAGGAGAGTGCATACAATACATCTGAATGTCCTTAAGATTTTCAAGTGAGACCAGGAGAGAAAACGTGTGTACACGTGGGTTCTCCAGAAGCTAAAATGGGATAAGGGCAAAATCAGGGCTATCTTCTCATCCTGATATCACATTTTAAAATTTGCTCCTTGCCATCTTCCTACTGCTTTATTTTTTTTACTCTAAATGTGAACTGTTTGAAATTCATGACAAATACCTCCCAGCCACTTTCCTATTCTGATTCCAAAGACCATAATGTCTGATATTTTTAACAGTCTGGCAAGGGAGCACTTTTGGAAGGGGTGAATGCCTTTGCTATGAATTTTTATTTAATTAACTCTTTTTGTTCCAAACAAATTGTGAAACTTTTTGTTAAAAGTTCCTCAAAATGTTTTAGGTTTGAAAAAGCAACAAAAACCCCAAGCCAAACAAAAAACCACTACCATGTAACAGTGGAAATAATTTACAGGAGATCTGAATCAATTTCATTGTCACTCTTACCATGAATCATTTGCATGTTTAATTTTAGTCAGGTAAGAGTATGTACCAGTTTGTGTTCCATTTTAAAAGCTGAAATATTTTGAGTCATTTAGCAGTTGAGATGATAAAGAAATGCAGTGTTTCAGAATCTCTGAAATGAAACATCTCTATGATATCAAAAGAAAACCTTCCCATATGCCTAAATATTTCTCTCATAAAAATATAAGGATTTCATCTTTTATTCCATCTGCTTTTAGGGGGGGAAAAAAAAGTTTGTAAGTCTTAACACTTCCAAGTCAGATGAAACTCTGTTTTGACAAACTCCTGAAAACAGGCCTATAAATGTAGTTCAGACATTCCCTCCTGTTGTGGCAATTACTGACAAGACTACTTCAAAGAATCTGTCTCACAGAAACATGCGTATAATCTACTCCATCAAAGCAGACTCCTCCTTAAGGTGCCACTGTATTGCTTTATACACAATGTCTGAGCATCCAGCAGACCAAGGGAGTCCCACCTTAGCAGTGTAATGTCCAAATCATTTAGAATATTTAGAATATTTAGAAACACAACAGCTTCACATCATAGTGGGGGACAACATAACCATATCCATTCTGCCTGAAGGAAACAGAATGCAAAGATCTTATGCAGAAGTAGAATGAAGCTGCATACAGGGAGAGGGATATGTCAAGGAGAAAAGTGGAGAGAAAAAAGGATATTATTATGGTAAAAACATAGTATGTGCAGGTATGGCAAACTGATACACTGCTCTTAGCTTCCTTTTCCCTGGAAATCCTGTACTGAGCCCAAAGATGGTGAGACCTCACCCCTTCTATTCATTACTATGCTTAGTTTGAGTTCTTAAATTTCTGATCTCTTTGACCAAGCTTCCTCTCAAGGACTAAGGTATGAAATGGCCCTTGTCAGGCTCTCCGGAAAATATACGACACAGCAGGAGGTCCTTCGAGGCATCTGACATTCAGCCCTTGCTTCTCCTTCTGTGGGAGTGAAGAAGTTTCATCTATTCTTCTCTTTTACAAGCTCCCATTACTGCTCTATGTGGTTCAAGCGTTTGCCCAACATTGCAGGGATGGCTAATGAAAACAGCTGCCACCCTACACTACTGCCACCCTAAGCTCTGTTTTGAGTGAAATAAGACCACATTTATGGCCAGCTCACAGCGGGGCACTGCTGGCTAGTCCAACCCCATACTGAATCAGTGTGCTTTGGTTTAAGGGAAGCCCAACCCCATCACAGAGCTCAGCAAGGCCAGCAAAGCACAACGGAGGAACACAATGATTTAATGCCCTCTGTGCTCCTCCTGCTGCAGCCAAAATGCAAACAAGGCAGTTCAAATAGAGAGTGGGTATCTGCATTGTGGCCATCACTGAAAGAAATGTCAGTACAAGTAATCCCAATGCTTTTAAGAGGGTCACACTCATCACAGCACTGTGTGCTCCATGGCCACAGTGGTAATGGCACGGGCAAGAAGTTTGAAAATGAAAGCATGACCATCAGGTGTACCTAAACGAACTGTGGAGATCTAGCTGTCCTCTGTCACCAAGTGGAGATAGATCAACAACAACAGATGGGTACAACTTGCCTTACCATTTTTCTTTTCCATGAGATAAGAAAGACTGTCATCTCCTAAACCATCAAGACTGTATTTTTGACCAGCATGACCTTTGCAAGGAAAACCCCAGAACAGTCATTA
This sequence comes from Grallaria varia, assembly GCA_013396735.1. Lineage (NCBI taxonomy): Eukaryota > Metazoa > Chordata > Aves > Passeriformes > Formicariidae > Grallaria > Grallaria varia. Next base: position 84,044 of record VWZG01012139.1, read on the forward strand.
GCTGATCTGTGGCAGAGACAGGACAGCAAAACTTGGAAACCCACTGGGATGGGAGTCACACTTCGAAGCTGATACCAAGGGAGAAGTCTCTTCCTTCAGACTCAGAGACTAACAGTAACTTTGTAGGTAACCCAAACCTGCATGACAGAGACTCTCCACCCCAAGACCACCCTGTAGTGTGCAGTGCTGGCCCCTCCACCTTACATTTTGCTAGCTGGTGCACTATGATAACAGTCTCAGCTGTTGGAAAACAAACTGCAAGTGACAGATTGAACACATGACCATGCAAAAGCCCATCTCAGGAGGGACAATTAAAAACACACAGATAAATAAATGCCTTTTACTTTTCAACCCCTTTTCCTCTTTAACAAGGAACAAGACAGGAGTGAGTGCCTGTATGCTAGAATGCCCAGAAAATCAGCAATTAACAAGCATTCTGCTCTAGCCGGTCTGCGATTTCCTCCCTGTAACTGTGGCTAAATGTTTAAATACCTCACTCCCCCCACCTTCTCTGTGCTTGCAGTGGCTCTGACACATCTTCTGGCTTTCCATATCAAGGCGTCTTCCCTTTCTCATGTGTCTACCTGAAGTTTGGCCTAAGATAAATAGGGGTAGAGGGACATGGTGACCACCCAGCTCCGTTTAGGAGCACGTACTTTCGGATGAACTAACTGCTCCAAATGCGCATCAGCTAAAATGCATTTAGTCCCTAGTGCCACAGAGGGGTTTTATAGGCCATCTAGTTAGCAGCATCCTCAAGAAAGACACATTACATTACCATACCTGGCCAACAATAACATAATCCAGAGAATTCAAATGGGATTCTTCCCTAGGAAACTAAGTGCTAACCACATTACTGCGCAGATGCTCATTAACAAGCCTGTATCTGACAAAAGCTGCAGAAGTACTTTTCTGAGGAACAGGCTTAAGTAAAGGGTTTTGACTCAGGTTGGCACTCAGAATTAAATTGATAGAAAAACAGAGTCTCTCATTAAATTCCTACAACAATTCAAACATGAATGTTAAAAGTAAAATTTATGCAAACAAGCACTGGAGTAAAACACTCCAGTAGGCTTAGTGGAACACTCAGTATCATGGACACCTGTGACCTATTCATCTCCTTGGACACTCTTCCAATCCCAAGTTTTAAACGATCGACAGAGAAAAAGTTGCTGATGCTGTATGCTGATATAAGATGGTTTTCATTGCCCACTGCCTAGAAGCTGCAGATCAAACTTGGAAAAAATAAACTCTAACTACCAAAACAGAGTAAAATTTGATTACAGAGTGCAGACAGTGAATATCTTTTAAATTATATATAGGGAGGCCTCATAAATAATGAATGACTGAGCTTCAGTCTAAAAATGAAAGCATGACATAAAGAATCCACCAGGTAAATACAACCCCACTAAAAGAAAATCCTCCCCAAATACTTGCTAGCATAATCCTTCTTGGACAGCTGTATGGAAGCAAAGGCTAAGGCCCAACTTTGACAGCTGAATGGGCTAATTATATTGCAGCTCCGACATAGAACCCCCCCATCTCAAGTTTGGCAAACAAATGGCCTACATGCAATGAGCTTCAGCAACAACAGCTGCAGAACAGAACTGGGCTGATCTCCCTTGCCAATAGGTCTACAGAAAACAGCAGTCAGCCCTGATGCCAGTTCAACCAACCGAGCGAAAACAAACACCATCACATAGCGTCAGAGGATCCGAAATTAAATCCATATTGAAAACTTGACCTATTTCTATACCTTCCCATCTATTCATTTTATGTTGCTGCTCATCACCAGAACATCCTTTTCATGTAAGACCAACAGTAATAACAAAGTTCTGAGCTGGCTTTCATGGCTATGCTCCTACTAGTAAATTAAACACCACCTGGAAACATTCCCCAATCCTGGAGCCACCAGCATTGCTGAACTGCTAGAGTGGTTCCTGGCATAATTTTGGCCTGTGTCAACCAACACTGTGCCAAACAGTTCCCTGTCACATCAATGGCTTAGCATTCTCAAGAGACCCATTCCCAACAGGCAAATTGGACACAGTCAATCTGTTTGGGAGAATAAGAGATTTTAACAGACTCAGCGTGAGCCATTCCACAATAGCTGGCCTCAGTGTCAGGTTACAGTACAGAGTACATTTAGTTGTTGTTATTATATATGTAGGTACAAAATTCCTGGAGTTTGTCCTTTCCTCAGTTCCAAACTCCCACTGGGGCTGGGTATCTTCCCTGGACACCTGATGCTTGTTTAAACTAAGATTTCCTTGAAGACTGTGTATGGTACTTGAGGATCATGCTACAATGATGTGGGTACAGTTGATAAAACAGGTACAGCTGACAGAACAGTAGGAACAAAAAAAGAAGTCTTAGATTTGTTGATGGGCAACTTTGCATTCAATAGCAAGAATTTCAGGTTGGAATTTTTGTTACTGCTGTCCTCATTAAAGTATTCAGCTTTGGGGTTTATTCTGTCAAGGGTCCTTCTTCAAAGAACTTATCATCAACCCTAGGAGAAGTCTGGACCAGGACTCAATGGCCTGGTGTTTCCTCCCTCCAGATTCTGAGTCTAGCAGTGCTGTCCTGAGCTGAGCAGTGGCTCAGAATATTTTTGTGACTGCCCCTGGGTAGATAACACTGATAAAATACAGCACTGAATATAAAAGATGGTAGTATAAGTAAGCAATTATCATTTCACCAAGAGTTGCCTCATGTTGTGTCCAGGCAGATGAGTGCTAAAAGAGCTAAAGATACCAAAGCTACTTCAGTTTTGTGGAGGATGCTTTTATATTACCTTTTACATTTAATAAAAGGAGGGAATGACTCGCAGAAAGCAGAGCATGAGTCCTTCAAAAATCCCATGACATGGTTATCCATGTCATCTGTGAAGCTCTTTAGAATTGGAGGCAATTAAAATGACTCCAAATATCTACATTTAGGCAACTGAATCACTCCCCTGGTCTATCCCACAGCAGAGTCTGGAGACCAACTTTGCTGACCAAACGCAGATGTCTAGTCTGTCTTGGAAGCTGACTCACATGAACACACAGGCAGAAAAGTAGGTTATGAGAGCATAGACACCTGGATCACAGATAGATAACTGCATTTAGTGGTCTACAGTCTGAAGCTGAACTGCAATCTTGATTGTAGGTAAATAGAACAAACTTATTTTGAGAGGTCAGAGACACACAAAGCACTGGTATGAGGGTCACTGCAATACGCAGCGTACACCTAGGTCTAGTACATTCCCCACTCCCTCAAAAAAAAGCCACCTCCTTTAAAGGAAGGTCTGCAAATGAATCATTTTCATTTCAAACCAAGGTGAAAGATGAAATTTTTAAAGTTCCCACAGAAAAAGATCTCTGCAAAATCAAGATTAGAATTAAAATGTTTTATTAGAATGATGATGATTTTTTACATTTTAACAATATTGGCATTCTATATGTAGAAAACATCAAAACACTGCAACATGAAATACAAAACAATGTATAATATTGAGTAGAAAATTCTAAAAAAAGTCTGAGCATTTTAATAAAAATATTTTTTACGCTGCCCTGAAGAAATGTATCAGCATTACTGAAATAAATTGTGCAAGCTGAATCGACTATTTGGACACACATCTGTGAAAATTTTCATCCAAATCTCTGTTTGCCGCAAAAGACTTCAACCTCCAACAAAATGATGCTTTTGAATAGGGTTTTTTTCCTAACAAAAAACCCAAACAAACAAAACCCAAACAAACAAAAACCCCAAAACAAACAAAANCTGTACTCCATTACCAAGAAAAAAAAAAAGGCACTGATGAACTGACTGTGCTGTCAAACTACCAACATGGTGGTCACTGGTGTGGCATTGCCCGTGCCAGCAGCCAGCACATTAGGCAGAGCTAGGAGGTTTTTGCAAACCAGGAACAACCCTTCCCCACAGTCTGCCTGTATATGGCTTTACTGCTCTGATTGGTAAGAGAATTTACCCCATCGATGTAAATGGTGCTGTTCCAGGTGACTGCAGGGCATGCAAATATTCCCTACACTGCTCTATTTAATAGCACCAATGAAGCCATACAGATTGCTTTTGGAGAACTGCAGTTTGATAACTGTGACGTGTGAACACACGATCAACTGTGGCCAAAACTGAGATCAATGAGAATAAACTCATATTTCAGACTTGGAGGTGGAAAGCACAACAGTGTCCAAGGGGAAAAAAAAGTTCTATCTTATCCTGTTTAAAACACAAGCAGGATGAGAAATACTTTTGATCATTTATGTAAAAATGTTAAAAGATCTAAGAGAAATACAAAGGGGGTGGTGGGAGGAAAGAGAGGAGGGGAGAGACACTATCTAAGAGTTAAGAAACTAAAGATTATAATGCCAGAAAGAAAAGTGAGCTTCTTTGCCAACCTCTTGAATAGCGTGGTTTATAGGACTACCCTGAATTAGTTCATGCTTGGATAGAACATATGTTCTCAAGAAACAGCTAGTATTGATTTTAAAATTGCCAGTGATAGGGAATCCACCACATTCCCATGGTAAATTGTTCCAATGTTTAATTACTTTCACTGTTGAAAAAACTTGTGCTTCATTTCTAGTGTGAAATTGCCTGGCTTCAGGTTCCAGCCACCAGGTCTTTTTTCACATTGTTTGCTAGCTTGAAGTGACTTGTTATTAAAGTTTGGTTCTCTAAGTAGGTATTTACAAACTTCAGCCTCTTAGGCTTCCCACTGATAAACTAAAGAGTCTCTTCTCCAGAACCCTCAGCCTGTGAAGCATGGCCCCTCACATTACCATCATTTGCATGTCTAGCTTCTGAGACGCCTCTTCAGTTTAGCACTAGCTTTCTTTAAGTGGGGACACTAAAACGGAAGGCAGTATTTACAGTAGCCAAGCATCTGTCGAGTCCAGACATCATATATTACTCCCCTAGCGCACACCTGAGATACCCCAGTTTACCCTTCCAAGCTTCCAAATTACATCTTCACACTTAATTTTGCAAAAGGATTTACTTTCATCTAACTACTAGCATATTTTTTTCAAAATTTCTGCTTCTCAGAATAGGATCCTTTAGGTTAAAAACCTGGCTAACTGCTACTATCTTTTTGCATGCCTTTATACAGTGCTTCATAATCAACCACATGAAAACACACACAGCTTTTTCTTAAGCCAAGTTTAACAAGGAATCTGCAATTGCCCTGCATCTGTGATGTTGTCCTTTTTCATGGTTTGTCTGCAGAGTTTTATCATTTGTGTCACCAACAAACTTTCCTTCAGGTCGCTTTACATCTTATTCCTTGGAATTGATAAAAATAATAAATATGACAAGGAGCAAGAAGCAGTCTGCATAGGATTCTGAGATTACATGTTTGTGGCAATGATTCCCTGTTTGTGTCTGTATTTTCAGAGTGCCATTTAACCAGTTTTGAAATCTATTTAATACACAGCAAGTTAGTTTATATTAGTCTTGATCAAGATCCTATGAGGTACAACAACAAATGCTTTAAAAAGTCTAACCACATCTGCACTAGTACCTTTAGCAACAAATTTTATAATCTCATCAAAAAGATATCAGATTAGTTTGACAGGATTTATTTCCCATAAATCCATTTTGATTGACATTAATTGTATTTCCCTTCTTTAATTTTTTATTAATCAAATCCCATATCAGTTTTTCTATTATTTCACCTCAAAACAGTATCAGAATGACAGGACTATAATTACCTTAGGTTGTCCCATACATACCTTTTAAATCTGAAATCATATTTAAACACAAGCATTTTTCCCAGACTTCTGGCACTTCAAAACAAATGGCAAGCTGTGTGGAGAGTACCCAGGTCATGTCTCAAACTTTTGTTGACATATTACCTGCATTTCCTAACTGGCTGTAAGAATGGCTGTATTGATTCAGAAGCCATCTGTTTTGGCATCCTGCCTCCAGTAGCAGACATGGAAGAAAGAGTAAGAAGCCTCCGCCCAAGGGACCTTGCCCAACCTGCTCTCCCAGCCCACACAATAATTTGTGGCTCTGGGACCTCCTCGGGCAGGCACTGCACCTGCATCCTTCTGTGTACAGCCCCAGGGTTAGTCAAATTACTTGCTGAGGTAGTTTTAATTTCTAATCACCTTACTGTTCTGCGGCAGTGAATTCCCTGCCATAACTAGACATGACATGCCTTCTTATTTTAAATCTACTGACTGAGTATATCCTTTGATGACCTGTTCTCACACTGTAAGAAACAGGCAACAGCTGCTCTGTGATCACTTTCTCCATTTCAGTGGTGATTTTGCAGACCTGGGCCTTCTCTCAAGAGCCATAGGCAACTCCCTCTCTTTTCCCAGAGAAGTTTCTCCATGCGTATAGGTGACAATGCCTCTTGCCTTGGACACCTTTCCTCATCTCTTTCAGATGGGCACCGAAGCAGTGTTTGGTTTGTAAGATGCAGACAGGTCACAGATTTGCAGTGACATAGACATACATGTCGCTTCGTGTCTGGTTGTCCCATTTTCTAATTAATCGTTAGGTCTTTTGTCTTTTGCACTGCCTCTGAATGCTAATCTGATATCTTGACAGAGGTAGATATGTTTTCTCTCAATTTATTGTTTTGGAAGCAGCTCTTTATCTTCCTGAGCTATTCCTGCATTGCATTGTTTAGCTGACTGTCACTACATCTGGAATTTGCACTGCTGCCAACTCAAATTACAGTCATTGTGCTTAAGAAATGGCTCAAGACCTCAAACCCATTACCAAGCTCTTCCCTGGGCAAAGCATACCTGCCTCAAATACAGCCTTGAGATGAGCTGTGTTTATTCACTTCAGTCAGCACTGGTTTATCTTGCCATCGCAACACAACCGATGCTTGAACGGGAGGCGTGCGCGTCTCCGCCACCGTTTGGAATAGGCACGTCTTTGTGTGTTCCCCCTGGTTTTGGTGCAGTATGTCTTTAAAGATGTGCACGGTCAGGGCAATGGAGGCAACAGCCATTCCAGTGAGAAATTTTAAACCAGACTTCACCATGCACTGAACACCCTTACTGGAACAGATGTTTTCAGCTGCATTCATAAATGATTTGCCTATACAGCAGCCTTCTGGGGCTTGCATATACTATCTAGGGCCTTTATGCCTGGATGAGTGCAAAACTACCCATGTGCACAAATGATCCGTGTGTAGTTGTATCCCTACGGACCTGTGGTATTGTTGTTCTGTTTGCCTGTGCCTGTAATTCAACAGAAAGAGTGACCACTGCACTGACTTAACTGAGCTGATTTTGATGCTAAACATTATGCCGGAGGCCAGCAGCTGAGAAAGGTGAATGCAGGCTGAGAGGTAGATATAAGCTGATCCCTTGGCTGCTCTCATCCATCACATTTGCTCCTACTGGAAAGGATATGAGCAGATCTTTGTTCACAAACAGCTCTTTTTAAAATCTCTGGCAATTAGAGTACATCAGGCAGTGGATGTGCTGTAATGGAGAGAGAAGAACCTTCTGTTTTTCTCTCTGTCTTAATTGCCTGTGTATTTATGGGCTTTGGAAATGTTAGTGAAAAACTTCCTGGCACTGTGTGAATGCTTTTGCCTTCCTTCTCTGAATGACTGGTTTGTTCTTTCTATTCTGTTTCCTTCCTCTGTGAAGGCACTTTGCTCTCTGTGACCAGACAACTGCCCTCCCTTGCCACACAACCTCTCACTGCCACCTGGTATGCCATTCTGCAGATGCTCAAAGGAAACAAGTCCTATTAGCTTTTTATTCCTTATATAAAACTATCTCTGAGGGAAGGAAAAAGATCTAGTTCTACTTCCTGAGGGACCATCTTTGCCTCAGGGCAAATAGCAAGTCCAAGGGCAAAGGGAGTCCCATTAAACCAAAAGGCACCACTCAAAGTCAACCCCATTTGCAGTTGTTGCTGCCTCCAGCAGATTTCGCCAAGGGTCTTCATATAGCTGCAGTTCACTGAGAGGGTAAAGCCATGATGGTTCACAACTGGCACAATGCTTGCTTGTTGACCAGTCCTGCAGTGTAATTAGACTCAGCCCCAAAGGAGGATGAAGGAAAGAGGAGTTTGGCTTGGCGCAACACAATACCAACCTACATAAACTGTGGGCAGGGTCTGGGGAAGCCACTGGCAAAAATCCCATGAACTCAAATACCACCAGGATTTGCCTCTTGCCCTTGGCCCCTTTGTACATCAGGCTCATAAGCCCATTTGTTTGCAGTGAAGTCAGAGGAACCCTTTTGTCCTGCTCAATAGGAGGCTGTGACATTTGGATAAATAGTCAGACTTGTACCAAGTGATCCCTTAAATCCTGCCTGATAAACAAAGTAACAGCAGGATCTCAATACTGAAGTAGTTACAAAAGCCCCAAAGTAAGAGGTACTTTCCTGGATAGAATTCAATTACAGTCTTAACACTGGTTTTAATTGCCTTGACCTAACTTCTCCATGACACAATGGGCTAGCATGCTCAGCCAGCAACCTGCTGCTGAAGGCACTCAGCACAGAGGCAACTTGCTTTCTTTTTTGGTGAATTTGTAGATATTTCAACTATATCAAATATATACTTCACATCCCATGACATATCATTAATCTCTAATAGCATCTATACTTCGTATCATTCAAACAGTTTCAAAACTCTCAGCAAGAAGTTTTCAGAAAGTTTTCCTGAAATTAATCAGGAAATTAGCAATAAAGAATTACTTTAATCTCTTTTATTTGAAAGTTGTTACAAGTAGTATCTGAATGAATTAAATACAGAGCACATAAAAATAACGGAGCAATCACAAACAAAAAAAATCTTCTTTTTGGTTAATTTTTTTATTTTTTTGTTAGGGCAAGATATATTTTCTTTGGCACATACAACCTTCAAAGTCTTCCTTTTGGAAATAGAAGTTGTTTTTGTCAACCTTTTACTAAGAGCACACATCATTGAAAAACTATTAAAACTTCCATTTTTTTTTAAATAGAAACTTCAATCAGTTTTAAGTTTAGAGCTCTTCCAGGGTTAAGTACTTCACCCAGTGCAAGAAATAAGCATATTTAGGAACCAAAAGACTGTCTCCTAATCTGCTGTTTCCAAAAAGAGAAGCCTCAGCTCAGTGCTGCTTACCTTCTCAGGCCTGTGGTCATACAATATGGATTTGTTTGCTAAAGGCAGCTTAGGAAAGATAACTCACACCTTCAGTGCAAGGCAATAAAGTTAAGTGCAGCACCTTAGCTGTAAATGCCTTAGCACTAAACATCATCTACTACAGTTTGATTATCCACAGCCATCCCATCATTTGCGACTACTGCATCTCAGGAACCAGATCGGTCACATGTACGTCCTGCATACCATGGCTGTTTGTAACCTCTCCAGCTAAGTCCAAAGCGAGAAAATATGTGAAATAAAATGCACTCCCTTTTCAAAAAAACCCTCACAGACTTACCATCATCTCCCCTTTTCCTAGTTACGTTGCTGCCCTACTCTCTGAAACTAGCAGCTCTAGACAGGTCTGCCATGTTTCTATTCCTCGGGGAAAATAGAATGTTGGCAGGCTGACTGTCCCAGGAGGAGTTAAAAGCACTATCTAGGATGCTTGGAAGATTTCTAGGGATTACAAACAATAGGGAATGGAGCATTATGACTGCTCTAACTTTTAATATCCTTGTTTTAAAAGGTGTATACATTCAACTGTAGGCATGCTATACTCAGCTGACAGATACTAGAGAAGTTCCAATATGAAATTCCAAAGTTAAGAGAAGGCCACAGGTATAACAATAGGGCTTTTTTATAATGTAATCATGAGGAAATATTCAGTTTTTCTAAGGTAATGGGTTCTCTAGGATCCTGCAGTCCCTACAAGTAGCTCTTGCTTTGTCTCTGGTTCCCTGGAATTAAAAAATATCTAGGCTGACAAGAAAAACAAAGCTTTTTTTCCCCTCTTCCCTCTCAACTATTAACTATCAAACTTAAGCAAGGGAGCATGAACGTTTCACAACCCATTTCCCTTCAACAGCTCTCCATAATCTTAATGATCATTGCATAACTGAATATTAACTGTTTTCTTAATATCCCACAGCTGGGAAAAATAAGTGAATAAGGTAGGTTTGATGAAGTGTAGTAAAACTTTGTACTAATTAAAAAATATGTTTACCTCAATCTCCTACCGTTTCTTAAAGGAGTCTGAATTTACTTCCATGTGATCGAGGTGTGAACACTTTTCCAACAATGACAGTCACTGCCTTGAGTTTCATGGAAATCAGCTGAGGTATCAGTCTCAATGGTGCTGTGGCTGAACCAGAACACAGGAGCCTACATACATAATTGTTCACTTAAGAACCAGCATCTCCTCAAGAGGGAGTTCTGAATCACAGTGAGCCCAGATTAATTTAATAACATTGCACTGAAAAAAATCTTAACACAGGGCTGGACCAGACTTCTTCCACAAGCTACCCAAGAGGTAATGAGAGCAGGCTTTGGCTGGAATACCAACCCAGGGCCACAAACATGACAACCCTTACAGAGAATGTGTCTCCAGCAATGAATGAATTTCCATTATCAGTTTTAAGTTAAAGACCAAAATGGCTCCAGGTTCCCTAACACTGATCTATCTCAAATGCCTCTAGAATACTGAATGGTGAACACTGGACCCCTACAGGAAATCAGGGGTCGTTTTCTTTTTTGGTCAAAGCAATCAGAACTGGCTTTTTGAACCAATGTAAAACTGTCTCCCTCCAAAACAGTCATGTTAGATATCACCTCTTAAAAAGCTGCAGAAAAGCACACAGTCCAAGATGATCCTGGAGACCCACACAGAAGACAAAGATACTTCATAAAGTTTGTAAAGGGATTTTCTGCACTAATGTCAAGGGAATGGGTAGTTCTCCAGATTTAGAGTTTGACTTCCTACTTTTTCCCCCTGCATAACAAAGACCCAATGACACCCTCATCCAGGTCTGCTACTCAATCCACAATGGGGCTACACCCTCCCAACTTCCTATCCATGTAGGGAACCCAAACTCACCCAATATCTCCCCAAATCCTTCAAAAAATGAAGCGGGCACAGAAGGGTTTTTTTCATAATCATAACTGACTTCCTTTGTAACATATGTCTTGAAGTCTCAAGGCACCTTTCATTCTTTGGGAAAGGAGAAAGAGGTATGGAAGCTAAGATTAGAGGCGACCTCTGACAGCTGTGGCTCGCCCAACATCCCTGAAAATATCTAAAGGATAGCTAATGATGTAAACAAGTTTCTACGTGTTGGACTGCCCTGTTTCACTCATGAGGTCATGTTTTTTGAAGCTGACCTGGAGAAAGAAACAAGACAGTTGCTTTTCTCATGAATTATATCAGCAAGGTAGTGCACAACCACTTCTGCTAGACTAGCTCACCTATACTCTTCCTAAAGCAGGCTTGCAGAAGCCGGTCTTCATGAGAGGCCACACACATCTGTGCTACCTTTCTAAAAGAGCAAATTCAACGTATGTAAATCAGAACAGGCTCCACAGCACAGGAAACACAGCAAATACTTCACCATTTTGTGGAGAGGTTCCCAAAAGGATATAAATTTTTTGTTGAACAGAAACCAAACTGCAGCTTTAAAGAAAACCCCTATCTGCCAAGTTGAATGCTAAACCCACTATTAGTGACACAGCAGTAAGGTTTGACCGGGGGCTCTAAATCCAGTCCCCAGGCAGGTATTCTAAGCTGCATTACACACTTGCTTGTTAGCACAGGAGGCCAGAAATGAGCATTTTGGATGGGGAAGAGGAGGAAGAAGGGGCTGCTGGCTGAGCAGTGAGTAGGAGTACTGAAAAGGGCAGTGTAACCATGCGGAGAAGAGTTGAACCTTACTGTTGGCTCTGCAAGCAGCGCTTTGCCTTAAACTGCCTGCTTCTGCCCTAGAAGCAAGAGGCAGGGATGATGTGTCTTTGGGAATGGCGAGACCAAGTCTTGGTTAATAACAGGCATTACGAAAGGCACAAGGGCAACAGCAATCTAGTGGAAGAGGTATGCCTAGAATTGCTCGTCCTTTGTCTCATACCCCAGTACATTTCATCAGAAACCAGGAAGGTTTTGTGGCCCGGCGCTCTCTGGTGAACAGACCGATGAGCTAGCTCTGCCTCATCCCACTCTCCAGCTCCTCAAATTAAATCTAACAATTTTCTACATTTCAGATGTGTGACCATCTGTTTCAAACATTGTGCTAGACCTCACTGAGGGCATTCTAGAGAAATAATTTTCAGAAACCACGTGTCTTTCCTCTCTGTTCATTAAACAAGCAATTAAAAGTTTTTCAAATTATTTTTGCCCCCTGAAAAAATGCCAAGAGACTTATCTGGGTTACTTCCCACTCACAGCTACCTAAAGTCATATCTTATACACTCAAAACATCAATTTGAAAATCTGTCTACGTACCACAAAGCAAATGACACGGCTTTTCCAGAGTCCGTCTCACTAACTCGAAAATTTCACACTTGGTCCATTGGCCAGCCTTATTTCAGCCCCTTTCACATAGCCATGAATATTAAAAAAGAAGTAAACTGTAAAGAACACATTACACAAACCCACTTATATTGCAAATAAGTACAGTCTATTCAAAACTTGTGAGTCTTGAATTATCAGGTCAGTTCACGCCTGTGTCTGTATTCTCTATCAAGACAACCAGAAGCACACATTCAGCCTTGAAAACACAACAGGTGTTAACGAAATGTGAAATAAATGCTCAGTGGGGAATGGGATGTGCTTTTTGAGAGAATGTACTTCCCTGCTTGCCTCTGCAGCTTGAGGACTAGAAAATTATTTCATTTTCAACAGGAAGTAGAAATTCTCTTTTCTCCAGAAACCAAAAAGTTAAGTAAAACACCAAATGGTATGAGAATTACAAATAATTCAGCAGTTGGCAATACTGGATGGAGCATGACTGATACAGATGGAAGATTTAGTGGCCAAATTCTAACAAGTCTCTGCTGAGTATGTACGGACTGTGATTTTTCAGAAGACGCATTTTGGCCACATCTAGGTGGCTATGAACTAAGATTGCAAAAGGTAAATCCCTGACACCAATGTTATTTTACCTGCCAAATTCCAGTCTCTTCTCCAAACCACATAAATGTTGAACTTTCATTCAAAACATAAACATGAACCTTTTGTTTTTAATGAGCAAGACAACATATGTTTCCCTAATCTCTGGACTTTTTAGCTGAAATTTTCACAAATATTCAGCCCTTGGCTAATACTCCGCAGAAACTACTTCAAACCAAACAGATGCAGTTTGGCAAATTGATAAGCAATGGAAAATTACGTTGGATGATGGAAAATGTTAGGCACATTAGTGATAAGCAATTGTATCAGCTTTGCATAGGACGCGCCTGTCTCCAGCTGTCTCTCTGCAGACCAAATTCAAACATACATAGACAGGTACAGTTCATCTGTATTCTTTTTTTCTCCCCAGTCATTTGCAGCAGATGGGAACGCAACTTATTGTGTGTATTGACTGCATGTGTACATCATGCACTGGTATTATGCAGTAAAGTCACACAGAAAGCCATAGCATTTATTCTTGCTGTTGCTGCTGTCCCTGCTTTGTTAGCTGTGTTTTAGCAGGGAAGTGAAAGGTGATGGTAAAGGTGTAGAAGAGAGGATTGCAAGGGCTGGGCAGTGCAGTCTCCTGGCCTATTTTGGCTGCTTCTATTTTAGGTTCCTGGCCTTGGGAATTTCTCTTCTTCCACTGGCAGAGTGGCAGCAGAATCCCAGGCTCCCTCACCTCATTCTGACAGTGACTGCTGATGTTGTGACTTGCTTCCCAGGATGCTGTCTGTGAGGGGGCTGAGCAGCAGGGAAAAGAAGAATTTAGATAGGCAGAGGTCATAATTTAGAAATGAGGGAGGCTGAGGTCGGTCTTCCTGAGGGCAGTGGCAAGGTCTGTTTAGAAAGCAGCTTTGCCCAAGACCCACCAGAGAGAATTAAAACTTGGGAGACCTCATTCCCCTCTACTACTCAGCCACTGGTGTGCTGTGTGACAAGTCATAACTTTCACTGGCCTCAGATAAAAGTGGGAATGGGAGCAAACCATGGAATGAATATGCACACATAAATATGCAGGAAGGGGAGAAATTTAGCAAATGCTGTAGGTGCACTTATTTTTTCCAAAAGGGTCTTCCAAAAAAGAGCAACACTAACAATACATTATGTCTGCTCTATCTACTGCCCTGTAAAGAGTTTATGATCAAACATTTTCTACATTTTGTACCTTTCAATTCACAGAGCACAGCAGTTCCCTGCAATCCCTCTTCTGGTCCCCACATGCCCATCTCAGTTCCTGACTACCACTCTGCAATCCTCAGACTCAGTGATTTACTCTCCCTGCTCTCCTATACTGATCCAAACCCCTGCCTTCTATGCATGCCCAGCATCACACTCCTGTTTGCCACTTCTCCCTAGCACTCTCCATGTGCTGCAGTCTCTTTCCTTGCACACTGTGCTGTCCTCCCTCACGTTCCCAGTTGTACACATATACAAAACCCCTTCTGCCTATTAGGCACTTCCATTCTGCAAAACCTCACAATTAAAACTAATCCTTATCCTGAAAATAAGCTGAAAATGAAAGCAGTGCCTTAGAAATCCTTCTGTTTAATGAGCATCTCTGCTGTGTTCCTCGCCATTCCCTATTTTCTCGGTGCTCTTCTCCAAAAGAAATAAAGATCAGCCCCCCTGCAGCTCCTTACTGTAAACATTAATTCAGGAGGTCACTTACATATTAATGCTGACCCTGTTCTGGCACCTTTGCTGATACAGAGCAGTCCCCCAGCACTCCCATTAGCAGCAAGTGTTTTAAAAGAAGCTGACTCTTAATGTGGGTATGGGTGGTGGAAGCTGACCTCCATCACTTCTCCACCCTTCCTCGCCTATCTCTGAATGTGACCAGTGTTTGCGAGTACCAAATTACTGCATCAAGCGTGTGTGCCCTGCGCACACTTCTGTTTGTTTTACCCACCATGCAAATGCATGACTGTGGCCAAGGGAAGCACTGTGCCCACATAAATAAGAGCAGTCTCACAAAGCAACAAAAGTCCAAAACCTGCTGTTTTAAACAGCACTCAGGTACCAGAATCATGGACAACAAGGCAAAACGCAAGGTAGACATATCTCTTGCAAGCACACTTGCATGATGCTTACAACACCCATGCACAGACAGACATCCCCAATCCCAAAGGGATGCAAATCCACCCTTTTCCTTACCCCATGCCTCCTCACACTAGACTGCATTTGCCTGTTTGAATGCTGCTGAGATTGACAAGCGGCCAGCACCAGCAGCAGCTCTGTCCTTTTCCCTGCAGTGTCCCAGTGAGATACCTCAGCCCTGACCACAACACTGCTGCAGATATTTCCTGAAGATGAGTCTGAAATGTCAGCAGCCTTCGGCACCACACACATCCAAGGCAAATTAACAGGCGTTCATGACAGAGAGGAAAACTGAAAGCAGCAAGCTTGGAAAAACAACACTTGGGAAAATCCATTGGGGATGCACTTTACCTGCCAGGATTGAACGTAACCTCCTCCACCATCATTTTTAAAAAGCTGGCAGTTGGAAAAGCAAAACCTTTTCTCTCTGAGGATTATCACAGGGAAAGCTCACCTGAACATTAGCTACTCCACAACTTTGAACTTACTTTCAAGAATTTAGGAAACGCTTGATCTTGTACCAAAGAGAAAAAAACCTGCTCACTCTTGCCCACCTAATTGCACCTCCACTCCGGCATGCACACCGCAGCTCCTGATAAAATATTGGCCTTAACGGGGCAGAGCACCTGCAGAACTACAACTGGTAAGTGTGGGTCTCTGCTCTGGGACAGGTGGCGACCCACATTGCTGGCCATGGCAAGGCTTGCTTGAAACAAGGTCAGAGGGCATGACTCTGCAAAGACTCATGCCAAAACCCACGTCTGTGGGCAAATTGCACCTAGCTTTTACTCTGGAATGCTCGGGTTTGTTCTTTTTCAGGCAGAAATCACCCAGATAGAAGTGGGCAGTTTTGTGCTTGTTACATGGAAAACATAACAACAATGCAACTGAGGGTCATGACAAAACATGTAACACAGGGAGTGGCACTACCTGGGCTCATAAAGGATACCTTTGATGCTTCCATCAGAAAGCTTCCAGGACAGGGAGAGGTTTTGCCTGCTGTCGTGCAGGCTGTATATTTGCCAGGGCTTCCACTTTACATTGAAGAGTCCAGACTTGCTCATTAAATATACATATGCATATATTACATGGTAATGGGATTCTTTCTCAGATTTCAGTTGGGTTTATAGTATAAAATGAGGATTAAACATAGAGCAGTTAAGATACATGCCCATTTCCCGTCTGAACAAATCAGTCCAAGGTCCTATTCCTTTGACATAACACCAAAGCAATTTATTCTCCATACATTATTACAAATCCCCAGTTAGTCATTGGCTCTTGCCCTGCAGCCCTCACATATCTTGTGGCTCCCACACCTGCTTTGCCCTTGCCCCTCAGTTTTACCCCACAGTGTGCCCCAAGGATCCCACAGACCTCTGTCAATACACCATCCATTACAATAGTCCCTTCAGCTTTTCTTCAATTAAGACAACCAGTCATGCCTAATTGTGTTCAGTTCTGTGATGGTTTAGTGATGTGAATAAATGTCCCCTCAGGATGATGTTGCATATGCTCAAATCATTTACTTGTGATCTCAATACAAAGGGTATCTAGGTCCTTTGACATGAAAGGCTGCTACATACAACAGATATTTATCTGGGAAAAAGGCAGATGATTTGCTTTAGTAATGTATTTGTAACTACGATGTACCAAAAGCTCAGCATTTTTTAACAGGGGTGTGCATGTCCCTCTGTCTCCCACACCCCCTGCCAACCAGATGGATGCAGTTCAAACGGTGAACACACTCAGAAAATTGAATAGTAGCAACTAGGTATCCATCCCTTAGCGTTACTCATTCAGAAACATTTTTGATTTCACAGATTCATCGGGGATTTGGTCCCTGTACTCACACTCACTTCATCACATCCTGAGAGACCCACCTGGGCAGGGCCTCTCCATTGACAGTGCGGCTGCACTGCCCCTTTGAGTCTGCCCAAAAAGCCCACACTTCTCCCGCTCTGTTAAACAACCTGACCCAAGGGGAAGCAATCCAAGCTGCAGCCACTCTAGCAGCATGGGCTGCCTTCCCAAAACAGGGAGCATGCCAGAGTGACCGCCTGGCTTAATGAACTGAACAACTTTTGGGGCAGCAGTCACAAATCTGTCTTCCCAGGCTGTGTGCTCTGTTTGGCTGCTGAGCTCTACAGGCAACTACAGCTCCACGCTCAGTGTCCACATTAGACCTTCTCCCCAAATCTGTTTCCTGCGCTTGCCAATCACAGCAAAGACATTTTGAGGGGCTTTACCCCTGTACTCTGTCAAACCATCCCCTCTGTAGGACAAAGCTGCCAATTTCTCCCCCACAGACGTATATCCTCTGTTAATTTCTGGGAACACAGGTACTACCTCCCTCCAGACTTACACACTTGATCCTCCTAACCCATTCATGTACAAAGTTAATAGAAATAAATAAACCAATTTCTCCCATTGCAAGCTAGTGTATGAGAGCTTGCAGGGCAATCGCACACAATAATGCCACCACAAAACCCACAAGAAGCAAGGTGTGGTGGCTCCTCCTCACTTCTCCCATAGCCCCTATCCCCCAGTAGTTGGCAGGGATGAGTGGCTTTATGAGGTTAAAAGTAGCAATGAGGAAAATCTGGCATTCATATACCATGATCAATATTTACTGGAGCAATAAGAGAGTTCAGCAACTGCAGCGCTGGCATGATAGAGAAGCTGGAGAGAGGAAAATGACATTTAAAGTCTTCAGAGGCACATGACAATCAGCTAATGATTACTCAGGGACTATCAGATTTCTTTCTTCATTTGTTTTGCCAGAGTGGTGTAGTAGTTAAAACACAGAATAATAAGCTGGGCCTGTCCCTCGTCTGGGGAAGAAAATGTTTGTAACAAACACCTCTCTTTTTCATACCCAGGTTTGGAAGGGGAGTGTTGCTTGTTAAGGTGAATAGGAGCACAGTTCCCTGTTTCCAAGCTCCTCTACTGACATGGCATCCTGAGCAATGCCCTTTGTCCGATGGGGCTTCTGCAAGTGAACACTTTGTCACATATTCTCCTAATAAAATGGCCTTATTGCCAGAAATTTATCTGCTTTCTCAAGGTTTTTTTCAAGTCAGTTCATCAGCTAGGAGCGTTCTGGTGTTGTCCTGCAAGTAAAGTAAACCTTGGGCTCTTTTGGACTCAGCTGTAGTCTGTAAACCACACCACTTTTGCTGCACTCCATGGCCTCTCCAAAGCACCGTGAGGGGCCTCCAAGCAAAAATGTTTCCTGTAGTGTAATACAGACTTCATCAGATTAAAAAAATCCAAAAAACAATAACAACACACCAGGCAGGACAACTCCTCAACAAACAACCCTTTTTGTTATCTATTCTCAGTTAACAATGAACTCTCATACTAGTCCTGAAAACACAGGGATAGATTTTGATGTGCAAATAACAGAAAAAAATAGCTGAATTTGATAGATGAGGAGAAAGCAGAGGGGCAGGAGAGGCAAAGGATTTGAATGGTCCTATTGAAAGAATGCTCATAGTTCATCATAGCGCATCATGATCCCTTGCATCAGAATACAGGCTTAAGATTTGACATTTCCACATTGACATTTCCATTTGTGGGATAACATCAAAGTTCCCATGATAATTTAGCTCTTAGAAAACAACCCAAGTGTGTTAAGGATCTTTGCAAGGTCCTCTGACTTGCACATCATCTGCTTCCTCCTACATAAATTACACTGCTATTAGTATTGCACAATGAAGAGCATGAAACAAATTGAGCCTCTAGCCACTTCCAATAGATAAGGGTAGTTAACCCATATCTAAGCTGCATGAACATCTTTTGTGATGAAAACTAAATTCTTGGAACTCATCTGGAAGCCAGGGCCTTGCACGAATCACATTTTCACTCTCCCATCTGTCGACCTACAGCTGAGGCCAGCCATTGCTGCAGGCAGTGGGTAATCCCAGGAAAGAAACTGGGCATATAAAAATATGGCGAGGGCTATTTGGAAAGGAGAAAGTCAGGAGTCTTTAGAGGCTAATTAACTAATTACAAGAAAGAATAAAAGTCTCTGCCTTTTTTCCATAACTGCAGTGGTCTGGAATAGGAAAAGACAAGAGATGTCTCCAATATCCATTCCTGCCAGCTGAATTCACAGTGGAGCAAAGCTAAAAACCAGCATACTGGCATGGGTGGGTAAATGGGACACTTATCATCCAGGGTACACCTTTTTGGAGGGGTTAGCCAAAAAGAAAAGTGCTTGGACTAGGATGATCCAAGAAAGATACCACCAAATGAGAAAGACCTGAGAGCCGCTGGTGAGAAAGACTCAGTACTCAGAATAAAATACAATTGGAGCGGAAGAAGAGAGGCACAAAAAGCTCTTGCAGTAATCCCTCTCTTCTCCCCTGTGGTCTCTGTCTGATCAAATCCCAGCATAGTGGCAAAAAAAATTTGCATAGATCTGCAGATATAGAAAATAGCATACAGGCACTGGCTTTTCCAGTATCTTAAGAAACTTAGGCTGCACATAATCCCCCTGAAATTACAACTCCCCTCAACACACACAGAGACATACACCGTGTTCTCTCCGTTGATGCACAAATGAAGCTGAAGTATGTGGCTGCAGCACCCCTTTCCCCACCATGAGCTGTAGCTCCCTTCACTGGGCACCCCTCTTCCCACAGCCACTCCCCACCTTTTCCTTTTTCATTACACTCTTATCTTTGCTCTTTCCATGCATTAATCTCATTTCACATAATTTCCTTTTCTTTTCTCTCCATGCAAATTCCCTATAGTATCTTTCTTTGCTCCTCACAGTATCTGGCATGCGTGTGTCAGGTACCACTACGACTTTAAATGACTAGATGGAGTGGAGAAGTAACAAAGGTAAGATGACCATCTTGCCGAGATTAACCACTGGAATGATATGGAAAACCAGCACTGATCAGGTTTGCTGCCAGATGTGGAGCATAGGGCATGGGTTGCAGGAGTTCCAGCTTGTTCAATGATTCTGAGCAATTCTGAGTCAATTTCAATGATTTTTGCCTCAGTTACTCCACTTGCAAAAAAAACCCAGAAATTAATAGTAGCTACACTAATGATAGGAAGGGAGATGGAAAAGAACGGATTGCAGACATCCACAGAAACAAAGAAAAGGAGGAGTAGTGGGAGTTAGAAAGAAGTCAGAAGTTGCCTGGGGAATAAAAGGACAGATAGGAGGAAGGCAAGCTGCCTGGACTAACTAAGGTCACTATGAAGACACAATGGAAATCAGCCACAACAGTTCTTGCCAGTTTTGTGCTGCAGCTCTGGCTAGTTCAGTCTCAACACACAAACTAGTTTTTCACTGCATGGTGCCACTCCCTTCCAAGCCCTAATTAACATTCATCCTTGCAAAAAAACCTGTAGTGCCTTGTGAGCATCTCCAACTCCCAGATGGAAGGAGATGCTGACCCAATCAATTCACAATCCCAGATCCTCTGAGAGCACACAGCTAAACTAAACTCTAACATAGCAACCTCTCATAGTTTGCACCCTGAGCTCTCCAGCAAGGTCACTGCCTGTGTCCTTGCAGCTCCACTCCACGCATCCCACTGGCATCTCCTGTGCAAAAGTTGCCAGCAAGAGTCAGCGAGCAGTGGCGGCTGTGGGCTCCCAAGGGGCAGATGGTAATGCCATGCTGAAGGTAGTAGGAGGGGGAACTTATATCCAAGTCAATTAGGATTAATGCAATGTGGGAAAGTATTAGTTCTGGAGCTGTAGGTTTCTCCATTAAAGATTGAAGGCAGATTGGAAAGAGGGGGAGGAAAGCGAAGACAAGCTAGCAAAGACAGTGCCTTGGCTCCTAAGCCCTTTTCCTGTTTCTCTGTTTTTTTGGGAAGTGATGAGGTGTGGATCTAAGACATTACACTCTGGAGATTGTCAGTGGCTCCCAACGCCATTAAGGCAGCAGTTTTCTTGCTCTCCTTTCCATCTCTTTTGCTCAGTGTCATTACACATTGATGGTACCTTGGCCTGCTATCAATGGAAAACTAAAGACATTCTCCAAAATGAAACATCGTGGCATCAAAACCTTTACATTCAACTCTTTGGGCTGAAGAGAGCTCACTTTTAGTGATGTGGATGACAAGAACAACAGTAAGGTTAAGTGCCAGCTAGCCCTGTGAGAAAGGCAAGCAAACAGGTAGGAGGAGCAGGCAAATTAGATACACTAAGCATGCAGTGGTGATCTGCTCTCTGCTGTGCCTTCACAGCACTCTAACCAGCTTCTAGGGTCTCCAAAAGTATTAAAGATAAAGGAAATGGTGATCACAACCATACCATCAGATTCTCTTCAAAGCAGTGTAATTTGAATGCTAGAGCTGGGGAAGTACTCCTAAATCTGAGAAGCTGAAGGGCTCTGCTGTTCCTTTCGGTGCTGACCCCTGAAGGGTCATTTTTCCCTCTTTTGCTGTTTGCTCATACACCTGTACTAAGGTTCCAAAATTCACTGTGCCTCCCTGAGGCAATATCCCAGCTGGGTCAGTGCATAAAGGTACTGCAGCACTGCAGGCCAGTGTGAAACAGGCACAACAGGGTGCTCAGCCTGCAGAAGAGAAGGACCTGTCAATATTATTTGCCTGTAAAGTGCCACACATGCTGGAGGTGCTTTATAAATAAGTCAATAAACAAACAGCGCCAAATTACAAAGAAGAATGAATTATGGTCCCTCTTTCCTCTTTCTAAAGAAATAAATAAGAGTCAGAAATAGAAATTATACATATTTCAAAATCCAAAAGGAAACTGGGTTTTGACAATCTGGTGGTGCAGGGGAGGTCTCAAAGCAACCTTTTCCCTCTGAATAACAGTGGATATTGAAGATGCCTGCAAATTCATGATTTTAAGCATCCAGTTATATTTGCAGTAGCTATGCTAATTGCTAAAGCAGCCAATTATGTACACATGCATCTAATATGGTGGCAGAGCCCTTCGCATTCTGGCTTTGAATTGCTGCAGTTGGCAATTCCCACAGCCCCTTACCCTGCACTGTTTAAATATGTCTGATAGGTAATCCTCCAGAAGGAAGGACTATCTAAAACTTGATAAGTATGTGTACCTCTGGACTGGTGCCTTAAAGAGAAGCAAAAAAAAAATAAATAAAAAAAGTCCACAGTTCTGCATGGCTTTGTCCACACCAAGGAACGACAGTGTGTTACTGTTAAAATGTCAGCACTGTCTCCTGAAAAAAGCACAAAGTCCCAACCAAAACCAGGAACATCACAGGCTTTAAATCTTTAACTGCCATTGTTACTTTGACTCAGCATTGAAGAGGGATAAGGCAGAGAATGCAAAGATGTAGTGGGGAGTGGGGGGGTTTGTTTGTTTGGGGGGCGTTTATGGGGGGCAGTTGTTTTTTGGTTTTTGTTGGGTGGTTTTTTGGGGTTTTGTTTGGTTTTTTTTGGGGGGTGGGGTTGTATTATTATTGCGATGGAAAAAGAATTGTTGAGGTTTGAAATCCCTTATTTCTCTACAGTGTTTGCAACTCTAATATAGCAGCCTCAGCTGTTCCCTAGTGCTTACATAGAAACTACAGGTGTGCCCAAACATAAAACAGGAAAAGTATGGAAAGCTAAGTAGTAACAGGGACAAGAATGGAGCCTGCACTCACAATAGTCAGGGGCTTGTGACATTTTTCAGCACTCAGCCCTGGCAGTGAGCTACCATAGCACTGCCTTGCCTTGCTGCCCTGGTGCAGCATCTGCAAAGCCTGGGGCTGTGAGGAGATTCAGGAATTTACTTAGTCCAGTTAAAGCTCCTCTCCCAGTCCAGGCTTCCCCTCTGGTAAAGAAATCGTTAACATCCACCCTTCTTTGGGCCTGACTCCTGGGAGGCAGGCATTTCCAGCAGTCTTCTACATGGTTTAGGAACTACTGGCCTCTTTCTTTTAAGTTTGCTTCAGGAGTCTAGAATATGCCATTATTTCTTTTCCCTAAATAGTTTCAAAATACCCCAGATCAAAAAAAGCAACCTAGGGAAAGCAGGACTTACTACTGTTAAAACTGCCAGGAAGCTCAGCCTGCTTGTGGAAAGGACTGGCCTCAGAATTAAGACAGGACCATCAGAGATGTCAATGCACAGGAATGATTCCATTGCATAGCCAGCTGTAAAGCTTAGACGTGACTGTGCTGAATTCTCCTTCAAGGGAGTGAAAAGTGGAAACACTGTGCCTGGCTTTATTGTGCACACCCTGTGAAATGCACACGTAAACCTTCCCACCAAGAGCATTAACCAGGGAAAATGCTGGAGATTTACATAGTATTTTTACTTTGTAAAATCTAAGATGCCAGCAATAGATTAAGGAATCTTAAAACGTAGGTGTATACCTTGGTGGTACTACACAAAATCACAGTGGCCATGGAGGTGTGAATGAATTCAGATTGCTAACAGCGGACCAGATAGTGTGCATTAACCAAAAGAAAATAACACTGTCTCTTCTCATACCATTATTTATATACATGTTCATGTAGTTAAATTGCAAAAGCCTTCCTTTAAGGAAAATGACACACTGAGGATGTTTACTCTAGTTTTGTTATTACTTAAAATGCGTTTCTATTTGATTTCATTATTCAAAATATATTTTCTTTTTCCAGTTACACTTGGGAGACAGGTACAACTTACACGCATTCGCACTTTAGTGTTCTGACAACCAGAATCAGAGTTGTTGAAATATCCATTTCAAAACCTTCCTTAGTGCAATCAATCAAATCCTTTGCTGCAATATAGGGAAAATAAACAAGGCTATTGGACTGCAACTCCTGGTTGGGCGGATGGAGTGCAAAGCATGGAAGACTAATGGGGAGGCAACAGAGGAAGAGGAATGCCAGAAAGAAAGATTATTTCAATGGCTCAAAGAGCTTAAAGAGTCTTAGAGGGGATTAAAGAATAAAACAATATATTAAAATTGCAGGGAAGGAAAATCAGAAACTCAGTCATCTCAGTAGCCATAACAATGCATGGGCCATGTAGCACGAAAGCCTTTAGCGTCGCACTTATGAGGAAAGATAGAGACAGCAAGAAAACTCTGCTGTATTACTGCATATTCCTTCTGACCCTGAGAAGATTATATGCTCAACCCTTCTAATTCTACCCCTCTATTTTAGCCATAAGACTACCATCAATAAAAATGTTCACGCTTATAGACAGCCCCTCCTCCTGGGATGTGCTTGTTCCCACAAAGATTTCAAAATTCCTCAGAGATCATTGTGCAGAGTGATTGATTCCTATTCATGTAGTAGAGATGCTCCAAATGTTTTCTTTCAAGCCCTTGATTTTTCTAGTAAAATATTTCCAGGGAGCTGCAACCTGTCCTGGTTTTCAAAGGACCCTAGCTGAGACAACGTGTGTGTGTGGGGGGACAAAAGACGCATGAGCAGGGAGAACCCTGTTTTGCATATGCTGGCACCAACTGTATTCTTTAAAAGTGTCTATTTTTGGTTAGCCAAAAAGAGACCCCAAATCCCTCTAAGCAAGACTCAACAAGAGCATATGTTCAGAAGTACACTGACAATTAAATGAGAATTTCATGTCATCTCAGTACAACAGAAACAACTGAAAACTATTTGCCTGGTTCAAGAAATGAAAAACTAGCACCACTAAAACTGCAGAAAACTGTTACTGAAATTCTGACAAAACTTCCCATTTACAGTAGCACTGTGTATGTGTATTTTATATACATGCTTTTTTACTTCAAGCATGAAAAATGTCAGCCCAGAGGGAACTGTCTGAGAAAGTTACAAGCACGCATTGAGCTTGGTACCCGTTTGCTTACTGTGTTCAGATTTTTATTATTTTTTTTCTTCTAATATTTTTTGATGGAAGTGTTGCAGCTTTTTGCTTTCATTTAGAAAGAAAATGTGTAGCAGACATATTTGACATACCAGTGCTTGAGTTTTCAAGGGAGACTGCAGAAACACATGAAGAGAAAAATTCTATTCTGCAGTTCCCTGCTTACCACCATTTTTTTTCCTGCTTTCATGTCTAAGCTTATTGCCGGTGCTGCTTATGAGAGCTACTGAGAGTTCTTTTCCCTCTCTTCCATTCCAGATCTCCTTAGCTTGAGCTTACAGCTCTTGAAGTCTCTGTAAACAACCCCACCAGATCATGAATGTCCTTAAGAAATCGTTGCAAAAAGAAAGGGGCTATAATTACTAGCTGGAGAAAGGTGTTCAGTAGGCAGAAGGCATGTTTTGGAAACTTTTCTGAGATAAAGGGGATCATCTAGAACTTTCACAACAGAAGGAATGGTAAGAGAAAGCTAGGTGGGATCATCATTAACCAAACCACAGCATTAACTACTAGACCCTGGCAGGAGAAATGTAGCCTGAAAGCAAAGTACTTTACCATGGCATTTCAAAGTCTGCTTAAAAAGTGACATCTCTTAATATGCATCTATTTCACAAAAAACTCTGCAATTCTGTAACCTTCTAAATGCATTTTCTATATTGCAAAAATTAGCACAGGAGATAAATACATGTAAAGTATCCGGTTCTGTCTTGCCCTCTCCCTCTTGTCTCCTTTCTTTTCCTCTTGTTTTCCAAGAGTGATGGCCACTAGAACTCCTGCCATGGCATTCTCACCCAGGAGGTATCCAAACAGCAGTATGAGCTAGTCAATCCAAATCCTTGCTCAAGGGGGTAATGACACTTCAATCTTTTCCTTGCTGCACCCTACAGGCCCCATACATTAGTACAGAAAACAGGTTTACCAAGCAGAAGACAGGAGTCTGTCAGTATCGTAAAACAAGCTGTTATTTCTCCAGTGAGTGTCAGAAGAGGGTTAGAGAGAAGGGTGGGAGAGAAAGAAGGTACAAATTGTTTTACAGCCAAATCCTCTGTCTAATGCCTGTATGTCTGTTTGCTCCCTTTTTTCATTTTCCTCTTTTTCTTCCACCCTCCTACTTTTTCCCTCTTTGTGGGTGACAAATGCAAATCTGGGGTTTATCCTGCTTTGTTACAGCATGGGACACACATGCACAGTTCTATTTCACAGAAGACAGTATGTCCTCTCTAGCTCACGTGAAAGATGATCCTCCAAGACTCCTTCATCCCTAGTCTGATGCCCTGGCTTGAAGCCCCACCTTGGAATTATCTCCTGTATCCTTAAATTCCCTCTGCAGAGCTATTAGCGAACCTGTAGACAGAGCCACCATGTGAGGGGTATGCTGGCTGAGGTGGAATACAGTGTGAGATTGAATCTCCCACAGGTGGGTGGTGTGTGGTCTAACCTCCCACCAGAGTTAATGGAGTCTCAGTCCTTACAGGCAGTGAAGTCAAAAGGTTAATTCAGCTGATCAGGAGATGTCTGCTCTAGGATGAGTTGAATTAAGTTCCCAGCTTCAATTGACTGCACTGAATCTCTATGAGCTATAATGGGTACTTAGACACCAACTCACATCTAGATACTTACAAGAAGAATCCTAAATTTAGACATTTTAATTTGGAGCTGAACCTCATTCTAGGAGAAGAGAGAATCTCTGGCTCAGTTCCAGCTTCCTTGTGACCAAAAAGAAGAGATTTATGCCTCAAATCCTCTATTTTTGTGAAAGAGGAATGAGTTTTCATGTAGTGGGTACACAAAGAAATACCCAACACCACAGAACAACTCAGCAAAAGTTGCATCCAGTGGGATGGTGGGCTATCACAGAAAGCAGGCTATAGAGCACTGGAAGGGGACAGCTATCAAACCATGTCACCCGACAGAATAGTTCTCTACCTTGCAGGGCACCAAGGACACACTCACAGTGTCTGGTACAAATGCTGTTCCCAGCACCACCTGAGCTAGCTGTGATGTCCAAGATGAATTATGGAGTTAGGACAGGCCTGTGCTCAAGGAAGCCCTGCGGAGAGGCAGAGTTTATCAGCTCAGGTACAATGCCTTGCTATCACTCTGGTTTCTAAGACTGAGCAAGCCCTTCCCTGCATGACAGCATCTTCATGTGGTGTTGGTCTACTGCGGAACACAGCCATGCTTGTAAAATGCTGGTTGAGAAGGCTTACACATGTTAGAGCTCCTCCTTCAGTGTTTGCACGAGGCTTTGATGGTCCAGTGTTACCTTTTTTTTTTTTTTTTNNNNTTAACAAAATCAAACTGGTTAAAGGAGGCTGTGGGCCATGCTTAGAAAATACCCTGGAAATGGCTGTTATACTGAAAATAAGCTACTCCTTCAGATCTGGAAACGCAGGGGACAGGCTTTCTAGCTCTTCTATCCAAGAGCCCAGATAGAGCAGTGAAGCTCAGAGGCACATTAAAATGAAATAACAACATACAGCACTTAGGTCTTTTTCTCTCCAAAGTACTTCACAAGCTTTTATTAAATTAAGTCTCATCACACCCTTGGGACATAGGTGCAGTAAATACCTTCATGAGAGGTGAGCAAGTAAGACAGAGAAAACTCTCCACAAATACTCCTCTGACTGACTGTATGAATTGATTCATTTCAGTGACACCCTTGTGCTGTCATTTCCCACAGAATTCCAAGCAATCAAATTTTACTGCCACAAAGGGCTTGCAGGAAATGAACTGCAAAGCTGTACACAAGAGAATTTGCTTATGAAAGGCACATGAGCTGATCCCAGCAGAGAACAGGAGCAGCAGCTAAAACTGTGTCTCTCTGTGTTTGGGGTAATAATCCAAATGTTAAGCTATGCATTTTGAATCTATTTATGTATTTTAATTAAACAGCTAAATAAAACAGGGAAACCTCTAGCAAGCAGGTCAACTTTCAGGGTGTAAGCCAGTTTGCTTTCCACCACGCAAGTAATCTCCTTCTGTGGACATACTGACCAGCGTTCTGAGGACATGGAAAATAATGGATGGATTTGACAGTCACGGGTCAGACAAAAAGATGCTGGCAACTCATGAATCAGTGCTTTCTGTTTGGTGACTAGAACAATTTATTTCCTGGCAGGAACAGTCATCAAGACAAAAAGAGATACCTTAACACCTAATTTAAATTCAGAATGTCTTAATGTAAAAATATATAAAGGAAATATGTGACCACATAAAAAGCCAGTTGGAAGAAAAATGTTCCTGCAAGGAAGTGAAAATTACAGGTCTTGAAACACTGGAAGTGGGAGGGGTGGGAAGGCAGAAGGGCAGGGGAAGGCAGGGAAGCAAAAACTAGTAAAAACTCCGAAAGCCAAAACTCCACAAGAAAAACCCAACAGGAACAGCATGACATATTGAGATCTACCAAGTTTTCACTCTTCCCCAAGTCCAAGAAACTCAGAAAGAACACCTTAGAAGTAAACTTAGAGCTCAAGAATTGCTTGCAGAAATGGCTCAGTTTTGAATCATTCGATTTGAATAACTGCAAGTAGCAAATACATTTGAAAAATCCCAAATCCTTCTGTATGTGTTTTGTAAAAAGAAGCTACAATTTTCAAATGAATTGTAGAATCAATAGAATAATTTTGTTCGCCGTTATCAACTGTATTTTACAGATAGGAAAACTGAAGCAGAGAGAAACTAAAATTAGTAACCCCTTCAACACAAGAATAATTTTGCAAAGTTTTGTTTTAGATCTGAGACATTTTTGTTTTCTGTCCACCTTCTGTGCTCTGCAGCTTCCCAAGTCTGTTACTGGGTATGACATCAAAGGCCCTGATAACTTACAAGACACTGTGTTCTGAGCAGGGTCAAAGGAAGCAAAGTTCTCAAACTTGTTGGGTAATTTTCAAGACAAAAAAATTCATTCAAGTCCCCATTCGAAATTCGTATTCACTGCGGCAAAGTTATCCTCTTTCTGCTGCTTGTATTGAAGCAATTATGTTTTAAAAGGACTGTAGATAAAAAGAAGTAAACACTATTAATTTAATTTTTTTCCCCTCAAAAGATTTTTCTTGTCAAAACTATTTTTCAGTGAAATTTGGAGACTGACTCATCCAATGTGTTTCAAAGAAAGTATCTCTATTTAAATTGGAACATCAAATGCCTAGAAGTATAGAATCATACTCCAACTTACATAATCTACTGCATCATCAGTATGTACAAGATAATTTCTATTCTTTACTTCCAAACAAAGTATTTTGGAAGGAGGTAGGCCTTTATTTTGCTGAAAACAAAAATCTGAATTAAAGATTTTAATCATGGGTGAAGAAAAAAAGCCTTTTTTTTTTTTTAATAACTCTTTGGAAAACAAAACAAATGAAAAACAAAGTAAGGTCATCAACAGTGACAAGAACAAAACAATCTTTGGTCACCTCCAGACAACATAGCTTTTGTATAGATGCAGCCATCAGCAAACTCAGAAGGTGGTGCCCCTTGAAGTCTGGATCAGGTAAGTATTATTTTTTTTTTCAGCCTCAGGATTATTATTTTAACAAACCTATTTCCATCATCATGTCTCCTTTTTTGCTAGAAAAGATTAAAGAGCTTCAAAGTGCATAGGAAAAAGGTCCAATTCTTAAGAACACTGCAAGGTTACAGGGGACTGTCGGCTAATAATGCGTGTTGGTTTGGTAACAAGCTGAAGCAGAGAGCAGCGGGGGCACTGCTTCACAACTGCAGCTTTTTCAAAAGGCTCTGTTAAAAGTATTTCAGGAAGAGGGACATGTGAGTGAAATCTTTAAATGTGTCAACAGGGAGGCCAGACACTGAACTTCTGCCCACTCCAGAGCTGACACCATCCTTCAAAACAGAGGAGATTGACCTTTGCAGTTGAGAATCACTGAGTGGCAGCAGAAGGGTTCCTGCATTTGTTTCTGAGCCACTCGCAACGGGGAGAAGGGTCATTTGAGAAAGACAGGGAAAGAGAGACAAGGAATGGTCATTTGAAACCATGGTTGAATGAGGGAAGAAAAAAATCTCTTTCCCTAGAAACTGGATTGGAGAAGGAGGGTGGTAGGATATTGATTAACAGAGTTCTCCAATCAGTCCTTAACAAAGTCAAAAAGTGCTCAGAAGAGGACAAGCACAGTTCATTCTCCTATCCTGCTTTATGAGGAATGCAAGATCTGCTAGCCCACTCGAATGCAAAGACAAAGGTTCTGGCAAATCTTGCATCAGGCATTGGACATCCACCACATCACGTATCTCCTCTTCCTCCCTGAAGCCACATTAACCATGAGCACCATGTCCTGCTCCATTCTGTGAATTGCTCTCTATCACCAGGTATAGAAAATCACTACAATACAGCTTCTTCCCCTCTACTCTGACAAGTTCTACCAAGAGAAAACAAACCAACTAGTGAAGAGAAAAAAGGGCAGTTGTTGCACTGCAGCCATGAGAGCTGCTAGTGAAGAAATGAGAAAAGTCAGGATGCTTCAAACAATGGGGCTAAGTTTGAGATCATCCTGTATGGTCTGCCAATGAGCCCAAGCAATCAGGACACTGCCTTTCTTGGGAAGAAAGCATCATCTTGCTGATGTCCTTCTAAAGCAGATCCCTCCCTCTGCGCCTGATGTACAAGAGAAACCTCTCACTCCCAATTCCTGAACCAGAACCACACAATCACACACTTACACCAAGTGCAAGTATCCCAGATGGAGCTATGCGCTCTTCAAAGATAAAGTGTGGCCTCAGTTGCTTTGCTGGATCCGAATCTTAAAAGTTAGAGGACTGACCTCCCCAAAACTCAAGTCCTCAGCATGTACCAAAACAGAGGGAAAAGCCTGCACAGATGGAGGAAGATACAAAATCAAAGCATCTCCCAACTGTCACCATGTGACCTTGGACAGATTGTATACCTCTTGGTATTTTGTTCTCCTCTTCTTCTTCTACTCTAAGCACATTCCCACATCCACTACTGTAAAACTCAGATTGTAACACCTCTGTCAGTGATTGCATGAGGACTAATATAACTGATGCTTCCCAAATGTACAGCATCCCTCAGGTAGAAAAGTACTACTTAAAACATGAAGATGACCGGTAAGTTCATGCAAGCAAGCACCACGCTATGGCCATGGGGAAAAAGACCAGAAGACCACTGCCAGGGAAGAGAGAAGCAAATATGCCTTAAAGAGGAGCCTGTGCCAGCACTAGAAAATCAAGCAGACAGCAGAGCAGAAAGCTAATAAGGAGATTCAGCTGAAAACATCTTAGTTAAAACACCTACAAATGAACCAGGCAGCACAGGAGTCTGGGTATGTTCAAATAAAATTGGTAGGGAAAGGCTTTATTTTGTGGGGTTTTATGCTTTATTTAAAAACCTGAAAATCTTCCCTACAGCACCATGCTAAAAGGAAAAATAAAATCCCACCAATTTATTTAGACTAGTTTAATTGTTCCCTCTTCTTAGATGAAAACAAGCAACCCAGTCTCCTCCCCTATTATGAAAACATCACAGTTTTCCATTCTGTTTCAATCTGAATTTTGTCAGTAATTGATTTTGCTGATACAATGTCTCCCAACAGGAAAATTTTCTATTGTTATTTTCTAATCATCACCTCTAGTCTGTAGCTAGAGGTGAATGGAGAAATAGTGGGATTGAATTTTTACTACTGTAAGACTGCTCTACCTCCCTGAAGATGAGCGATTCCCTTCTACAAATTCAGAGTATGTTGAGAGAGCCTTAACATGAGGTTTAAATCCACAACATGCTCTGTTCTACTAATTTTAGGAAAGGACAGAGCTCTCTCTGCTAGAAAAAGGTACATACTCTGCATGATGCCCTTTGAACAATTTGATCGGTATCTTAAAAATCCTGCCCCAAACATCTTCCCTTCTCACAGCATTCAGCTTGCTCTGTGCCAGTAAGCTGCAGCCATCTATCCCAGAGGAGGCAGTTTACCATCAGTGTTGTTTCAAGATTTGACTTTTTTTAGGTGATTTAGGTAGAAAGAAAAGCTACAGAAATGAGAACCTCATGAATATTCTAACATTTTGTATTACTACGTATTAATCACTCTCCTCTACAGAGATCAGCCATTGCTGATTGAAGAGACTTGATTTTCTTTTCTTTAAAGGTATCTCCAGACCATCTTAAAGAGCTGAGCAGACTTGGAGAGATAAGAAGGAAAATATGCCTCTAAAGATGCTTAATGCTCAATTCTGAGCATGCAGAGACGCTCACAAACTCTAAACCCCACAAAGGACCAAGAGGTTCAGTTCCATTCAGTGTGTATATATTTACCCTTGTTCACAGCATTACAGTTTCCACTACAGTCCTTCCAAAAGAGATATAATAAGCAAGAAAGCTTTCTGTGACAAAGTGCCCTGGCACATTCATCCAACAGTTTAGCAGAACAATGCAGAGATGGAGTCTGTAGCCAGAGAAAACAGAGCCGTCGCTTAAAAGCTCTAATGTTAATAGCTGTTCTGCAAACCCCATCACAATAAAAAGAAAAAAAAAAAGGAGAATAATGAGGAAAAAAGGAATAGAACAGTGTGAGGGCCACAGAACTGTCTGAGACATTCAAGCAATAGAGGCAGTTCTAGAAGGAAATCACAGGACCCTTAATTTGGGGTCTTCCCTAGCAGTGAAGAAGGACATTGCAACAAGGATCTCAAGAAACAGCAGTGCAAATCACCCCACGATCTGCCCTCCTCACAGTCCACCTTTGCTCTGATATTATAGCAGCAAAATCGCTGGGGCATTCTGAGACACGCTGAAGCCGCAGCTCTGCGTGCAGGGCCACCATAATCCCATTACCCCTGGAAATGCAGTCTCAAGAGTGGCGGACTGTGAATGAGGCAGCAGAGCTGCTCTCCCCCTGGCCCCAAGGGAAAGAAGAAGACTGCAGGTACATTGACAGAGCACATAATAAATGCAGGTGCATGTAAGGAGGCTTACCAGCCCTGGGTTTAATCTAGCAGAGGTGCCACATTTACTCTAGTGCCCATGCTGCTCTGTTCTCATGTTGCTCGTTACCCATACTAACACCATGCTAATTAACCCTAGCACTGCTGCGGGCATAGCCTTCCCTGAAGCTGTGAGAGGAGAGGAAACAGAATGAAGGATTAGCAATGCTGCTGTGTGAAGCAAAGAGCAGCTTGCAGCAGCCAAGCTAAAATGAAAGGAAATGCTGGCTGTGTTTCAGTCAAGTGAGGTGGAAGAGCTGAAGCTGTTTGCACCAAGTATGACTTAGATACATTACGTATGATGTGGTAGAAAGATCCCTCCCTGTGTTCCCCAATCAGATTTGACAAGAAACCCAGTAAAATGCTGGGGCTGAGCCATTTGGGACATCAGGTTAGATTCTGCCAGCTGGCAGATAATGTCTAACATGTCCAGAAAAAATTTTAACTTTTATTATGTTTTGAACTGTTAAAGGCTACTCTCTGCCCAAATGCCTAATATAAGGTCCTGGTCTTCCCACTTACATTTTCAAGTATGTATCAAATATGACTACTTATTCCCCTCGGCTTAATTTAATCCCCTCTTTTTTTCTTTTTTTTTTTTTTTCTTTTGATACTCCCAGATCTGCACTTGCACAGCCACATCTGGGATCACTCCAGCCCAATCCATTTGTATCAGAAGCAGGGCCAATAACACCTCTGTGGAAAACCTTAAGTGTATTGCCCCTCAGCTGACAGTTTATGCAGAGAATGAGCAGGTAGTAAATGTTTCTTCAAACTTCCCAGACTGATAGTGAGCTCTTGCAAGCGATACCCCATGGAGAAAACGCCCTTTTTTGCCCCATCCCTGTCTCCTTTCAGCATGACACTACACTGCGGTCAGGATGCATTAGCCAGAGTCCCTGTGGGGCTCTTACTTCACACCCAGGTAAACCAACTGCTGCCAACTGCTGTGAGTATTTCCAGGATTACAGGGCAGCAGACAACTTGAAAAGGACTATCACAAACTAATGTTTACATTATGAACCCCATGTTCCCACCTTTTTAAGGCTCCCTACCATCTCCCTGTTTGTAAGCAACTAGAATTTGGGTTTCTTTGAACTGAGCTTACAGAACTCATATATAGTTGTTCCAGCAGCAGAATACATAACAAATACCATCAGCAAAACCAGGAGAACAAGCTAAGGAAACAATTGAATTAATGGCTGATATTTTTGCATCTCTGTAATCTTCCTCCCCTCCTTCCTTACAGGGGCCTCTGAAGGGAGCTGCCAGAGCCCTGACTGCAAGGGAGATGTTACACAGATGAGGAGACACTTCAGAATGACACGAACCTGTTTTATCTGTCAATCAAGATGGGGGATGAGCAGTCATTTAGCAACAGTGTCACTGAAATTATATTGCTTTGCTTTTGAAGTACATAAATATTTGATTCTCTCTTCCTTAACTTTCTGCTTTCCCCCTTGTTTTAAAACAGATTCTCACAGATTTTAAAATAGAACCATAGTTAGGGTTTGGCATTTTTTTCTCAGTCACGTTCAGCTGGTTTGAAAAATATCTGAGTGTCTCTGCCTGTAAGAGAATTGGCATATATCCTGCCTATGGCTGATAAGACGAAAAAAAAAAAAAAAACCCAAAAAAAGGGAAGACAGAGTATATTTGCACTGGAATATGGCATGTTCTGTCCCCATTAAGCTGTGGAGTTTTTCCTCTAAAATCTGATAAGGCCAGTTTCAGGGAAAGGTTGCAAGCCCCAAGCTCTCCCCACTTGCCATATGCCAGATGCCCCGTGCAATGCTGACGGGTAGCCAGGAGCCTGCTCTACCTGACCCAGGGGTGGGTGCCCTGAACTTGAGCTTTATGCACCTCTGAAGCACAAAAGCTGTTCTCAGCAAGAGCTCTGCCCCTTCAGAGGTCTCAGGGTCTGGTGCCAGGCTTCCAGAGGGTTAGTAACCCAAGGTGGGGAAGAAAACCATAACTACGTAAGTCATGTTAACTGAGTCAGGTGAACTTTGGCAACAGGAGGTTAGACAAGCCCCTAAAAATTTATCCCAACTGAAGCACAAAAAAGCTCATTTACTTTTAAAGTCTTGTCCTCATTACATACAGGACACACCTCTGGATATGCTTGTCTTATCCAGACCAAGGGTATAGGTCAGCTATTTACACAATACTCAGCTTCCTACATTTTGGAGGCTGGCTAAATACAAAGTAACTCTCTTTTTTGCCCAGTTTACATCGCAGAGAGTAGCCAATTGCTACTGCTGCTGCCTCAGCTCGGGTGATAAATTCTTTTGCTGCTGAGAGTTGTGTGTAACTGCTGTCCCCAGACTGGTGAGGGGGAATGCATCATTACACAGGTTATTTTTGTATGAGAACAAATCCTGTCTGTGCTGTGTCCTTAGGGATAACATTCTTGAGCTCCATACGAAAAATCTCACATCTTCGTAAAGGATTTGTAAATGTTAACCCAAGATTGTGAGGAGCTGCTGAATAAAACAGATGCTAGATGGTATCCATGGTCACACTAACAATGAAACAGGGTTTATCACTTAGAGTTTGCCCTCAAGGGTACAAAACTATTTAATGCTTTAGAGAAAAGAAACAAACAGAGTCTAAACCAAACCAGGTAAACCTAAAGATTTCTGCTTTGTGAGAATTCCTACTTCCGGAAATTTTGCAGAAATTGCCTGTTGAGAAATTTGGGAAATTTGCTGCTGAGCAAGAGGGTTGTGGAACAGGAATGCACAGCAAGGCCTCTTCAGGCTGCAGTTCCACTGTGGGTTCAACACGTCTGCAGCTTTGACTTTGCTCTGTCAGTCGACATACAGTCTTATCTGCTCCCTTCTCAAATCCATTCCTGGGAATTGATTAGCCCTGATACCCATTAAAACTATTACAGGGCAGCATTCTCTGAGACCATGGTGCTTCCAAAACTGTACTTCTGAACAGCTCACTTCATGATCTGGGTTCTGGCAGTCCTTGTATGATAAAGGACCATAAGTTTGCTGAAACCAGTAAGTTTCTGCAAAGGATTTTGATTTCAACAAAATGGTATTCACTAATGAGAACCTGTATCAGTGGAAAACTTCCAGTTGCTTCTCTCTCTGGAAGAAAATTGGGGAAAAAAGAAAAACACACTAATGCTTTTGTATGCAAAAAAAAAAAAAAAATGTTTCCAGTTAGAGGAAAAAAAAAAGAAAAAAAAAATCAAATATTTGTTCTTTTAACAGTAGAGACTTGGACCAGAGAGGAACAAGGTAATTTTACATGTGAACAAGCTGCTGCAGATAGCTTCCCTCGATAATAAGTAGAAATGAGTGAGAAGAAATAGATAGGGGAAGATCTATAATAGTGCAAAGAAATGTGTGATCAGCTAGGGAATTCCTTTTAGGAACCTTGTAGAGAATATTGTATTTGCCAGACCAGATCAGACTGCTGGGCCAATCAAGTGCAATTTAAGCATTAAGTGTAACAGCTTGATAAATCTGGGTCAATGCAGCTACACGCAGGTACAAGTTTAATACTACTTCATTAGCAGGACTGCAGCACCTAACATGGAGCATTTCTGCAGGTCCTGGAAAAGAGACACTATTGGCATTTATGAGATTGCACAATTAAATCAAAGAGTTGCTCTTAACAAGTGTCCAGAGATCGGTCTCACTTTACAATTTCTAGTCTGCAGCAGCAGACGGTGCTGAT
Organism: Grallaria varia; assembly: GCA_013396735.1. NCBI lineage: Eukaryota > Metazoa > Chordata > Aves > Passeriformes > Formicariidae > Grallaria > Grallaria varia. The sequence continues at coordinate 120,639 of VWZG01012139.1, forward strand.
GCTTCAAATATAAGTGGAAAACAGTACTGCAACGCTCCTCTGGCCAGCGTGTAACACCCTGCAGGGGGCTGGAAAGGGAAGAACTCTTCCTTTTTGAGCTCTTGCATTCAATCATCTTTCACTGGAAATGTATGGTCTTAGTGTGCAGCAGATTCGCAATTACTATTAAATGTTTGCAATACCCAGCGCTGACCTGTTGAAATCTGTCTTGGCACCTTTGGCTCTGCCACAACCTCACACAAAGTAGGATTTTATTTTTTCGCTTGCTCCAGGTTAGTACAGAGGAACTTTACCTCTGGGGCTTACTCAACAGCAGAGAAATCCCAGAATTTTAAGGTGTGCGTCTAGGATCTCATCTCTGCAGTGTGCACTGAGGGAGACAGCAAAATTCTTGACTGCATTGGCCAGCAACTGGGAGAGGGAGATCAAGAATGACTGTGGAAGACTCTGCACTCCTGAGACTATGGAGGCTCTTTATTATTAAAAAATGAAATTGGCAGTATCAACAACATTAGATCCCCTGTTCCTTCCCCCACAAATGGGAGTGGTACAGTTTTCTTCTGCTCCACTACTCACAACTCCAAGACTTATCCAGGCTTCCCACTGCATTAACCCCAGGGCATCTCAGCAGTTTCAGTAAAGGACCCTACACTTCAGGCTCTGAGTGTAGTTTAGAGTTATTCATATCAGCTGCAAACTTACTGCTACTACACAGGGACCTCTCCCAGGACCACGGTACTGCCATACATCAGAGCAGAACTAGTGGCAGCCTGTTGGATACTTCCAGCATAAAAAGTTGTGCACCACCTTCCAGATGAGCCATCACACTCACCAAATTGCAGTACCCTTCAATTTTGGCAGCCACCCAAGGCATACAGAGAACAGCAAGTAATATAATCACAAAAAAAGCAGAATGTGCTGTTGGACCCTAGCAAAGTCAGAGCAAAACCTGCTTGCAGCCAGGGTTGGATGGGGCACTGAGCAAACTGATCTAGCAGGGGTGGCATCTCTATCCATGGTGTAGGGCGTGGAACTAGATGATCTTTGAGGTCACTTCCATCCCAAGCTATTCTATGATTCAAGCCAAAATCTGTCTCTGCAGTTGCCCTGTCATAGATCTACCTGTTCTTTTTTCAGAAATGACTTTCAAGGGCTGCTAATGAAAACTCAGACTTAATATAAAAGCTCCATAGGCATGTAATAGATCTTTTAGAAAGGAAAAGTGGTCCAAGAGATCTAATCAGCTGAAAGGCAATTATTTACTGAGGCTGCCAGATGCAGATGAACTCTACAGAGCTCACTGGCTCCCAGGATGCCTGTCTAATCCGTCCAGCCTGCATTGCTGAAGTGCCACCAGACCAGGCCTCTGAGAATCCTGGCTAGCAGCCTTTCCACCTATTCACTGAGTGCTCCACTCTGGGTTTCTGTGACCTGACCATTATTATCCAAAACAATCCATCGGCTTGAGTTAGTCCTTATGGCCCTTTAGAGACAGCTTTGTCTATACAATTGCCCGTTTTTGGACATCATCTCTCTATGGAATATGAAGTTCAAAAGCTTCCATGTGCTTTGCTCTAACATACATGGTGATATCCTGGAAATTCATCTCTGTTGGAAAAGTATCTGACAAAGGAACAGTTGATAAAAGGAGAGAATGCTTCTTACTTCTCCTACCAGAATAATGAGAGCACTTAACCCCAAGGAAATACTACACTAGAGAAAGATGGCCTTGGTAATAATCAGAACAACAATTTGCAGACTAAAAATGCCATCTTGCACACACTTCTTCCAGGAAGCAGGACTGGAAGATTTTTCAGAGTGAATATGACATATAAGGGAGGATGAAAGAGCTTGGAAAAGCATGGAAAGAGGTACAGTAGGAGTGACAGGCATGTGGGAATACAAGCAAGGATGGAGTCTGAGCACTTGTTCTCAGCTCTGTCCCCCCAAAAGAATATCCCTTCCATGCCAACTATTATCCAGGTGTCTTATGTAAGTCAGATATCCTGTAGTCAAGTAGCAGAAAGGCTTTCATTTGCAAATACATGTGTGTTCATGCATGGACTGGGAATGGGACATGCTAAGAAGCAGCCAGAGGCAGAGCTAAACTTCGAGTTCAAAAAATAGCAGTGTGAGCAGGACAGGTTGGTGAGTGTGGGGCTAGCATGAGCTTGGATAGCACAGGAGGCCTCCAAGCAGGATAAGGAGACAAAAAATGGACCAAAGGTAGTATTGGTAGTATAGGGAGAAGTCTTAGCTTCACCCCCGTCCTTGCTCTTCTCACATTTTTCTCACTGTGGTTTCTGCTTTCACCTTGTATATCTCCCCAAACTACATGGTAAACAGTACTGCATCCCCATACCTGTGCTTCACTCCCTCAGTTCAAAGCCCACCTTCATCGTCGTGCCACGCTGATCCCAGACAAACCCCAAAAGGTACAGATCATTCAACTCTCGTGCGGATGTCACCTAATGAAGACATCTATAAATATGGACACATTAGAGCTCACCATCTGGCTGTGCCACTTGGATGGCTCTGTTCCCCACAGATCAGTGGGCATGGAGATTGCTGCAGCCAGCCAATTACTCCTCTAACTCCTGTTCCAGCCCTCACAGGCAGGGATGCCCTCAGCAATGCCGCTGGCAACAGAGACCACAGGCAAAGCAGTGTGCCATTCAAAGCAAAGCAGTCAGCTGAGTCCCATCATGCTGCCCCTCTACGCACCATTCCCAGGGCTGGCAGCACTGGCACGCTCACCAGCCTCTTTTCTCCTGAAGGTTCAGGTCTCATTTTTGCACCCCAATAGTACTGCAAGGGCAACAAACCCCCCCCCCCCCCCTTTCTCTCCTTGTCTGGGTATCACCAGCTTCAGCCTTACTATCAATCTCAACCACATTTTTCTCTTTTCTCATCTGCCTCTGACACACCTTTTCTTCAGCACTGGGCACAATTTTTCTGTCCACTAGTCAAAATGATAAATTGAAAATATTTTTTTCCAGGAAGACTCAAGACCTATCATTTAATTTTTGCTTGCTTGTTTTATTTTAGAAAACAATCTTTTCATATTGGCTGAAAGATTTCATTTGACCTACATGAAAAAAAGAAAAAAAAAAAAAGCCTTTACTTTGCAAAGTTGTTCTTGTTTTTTTTTTTTAAGGAAGTATTCCAAAACAAAACTGTCACTGCGAGACAAAAATAGTTTATCTTCTCCAAATAATTTTTCCCTTTTTCCCTTCCCAAAACCAAACATGACGCACAAAGAACGTAAGCCCTCCCCAAACCGTGTTTTGAAAGGCAAAATAACACTCCTGCTGACTTTCCGCCTTCCTACTCTTTTTCCCTATAATCTGTTCCCAAATATCATCACAGTTCCTGGACCAAGCTCTCAGAGAGGAACTTGTGAAGGAAAGTTCACTGAATTCTCACATAATATTTAACTCCCTCTATTACCACAGGACACCTGAGATGACTGTATTTTTTTTTTTTAAGTACGTGAATATTTCATATCCTCCCAACCTTCCTTCCTCCCCACCTTGATTATTCTCTGATTTTGAAACACCAGCTTGCATGCACTACTTAATAAAGCTGTTTTCAGAGCCACAAGCAGCTTGAAATGATCAGGCCTCTCAAAATGTATATAGCACGTAAGTGGCAGAGAGCAAGGGACAACCTCAGGAATTCATACAGGACAAAGGGCTACAGGGCAACCTTTCCCTTTGGAAAGCTTGGGTACCCTCAGCAAAGAAATCTGATCGTGGGAGCTGAGACACAGGGTCTCAAGACTATTCCCCAGCCATTCTATGCAAATAACTGAAGGGTCTGGCATAGCAAACTTTGCTCAGGAAAGTGTCTGAAAGTGCAGGGGCTGCAGCAGGTCAAAGCTGAAGGAAGTAATGCGATGGAAATATTGAAAGTTGCAATTTGGAAAAACAACCGCTGCTGCAGGGCAAGGGAGAGAATGAAAACACATACAGAATTTGTTATACATAGAGCCATATTAGATGACTAGAGGCATACACATGCGTACATACAAAAGAGTTCAGAGCATTTGGGTGACTCAGCAGCTGTATACAGACTGACATGGCCAGATCACACAAATCTTTCCTGAGGCCCACCAAGTGCAAGGCTCTGGCTCTGCCAGATTTTGAGAAGCCTGTTTTATGGGACATCTTTGAGAGAATGCACAGAAGCCCATTTGCTTTGAGTCATGGCATTTTTGCACCAAAACTTCAGTCAATCCAAAGGACAACTGAACACCTCTGTGTGTATAAGCCCAAGGCAAGCAGCTCTAACTGCAGGTCAGGAGGAGGGATGCTGCATGCCTCAGCCAAATCACAGTGTTGTTTCGCGTTCATGACTATGACACGACACTCAGGGCTGGGGCTGAGTTGCTTTTCATAGGATCGTTAAAGTTGGAAAGGATCTTCAACTCTGAGTCCAACCATTTTGGGCAATTGTATCCCTAAAAAGTTGTCTATTACATGAAGCAATAGACATTGATGGAGGTAACCACTTACGTCAGCTGAGGGTGCTACAGACCTGGCAGCTGTTACGACTGCTTGAGTGATGTGTCCTGGATTACTTGGAGGTGCTTCCCTGAACAGCTGAGAGAAAAGGAAATGAAGTGTGCCTCTGCACAGGTCAGGGGAGGCCACGCACCATAAATGTTGGTGCAGGTGGATGAATAGCTGTGCCCACAGATGCTCACAAGTAGGGCAAGGAGTAAACATGCGTATTTGAAAATTCATCCATCTCTATTACAAAAGTGAGTCATTGAACCCCAATACCACTTTTAACTTTGCAGAGGCTTATATCAGACATAGAAGGTTGTAAAAGGTTGTAAAAGGACTGCCCTCAAATCTTATGGCCAAGTGTCCTGAGGTTTGATAGAGGCTTCCAAGTTGATGTGGCACTCTTCTGGCAACTTGCATGTGGACTAGTAACAGGGGCATATGACAACTTCCCAAATTTGCCTGTGGGAGAAAGTCATGCTCTTACCTGATGGTGCATCTCTGAATCAAACCTCATTACCAATCATCTGCAGTAGATTTTGTGCTCTTATTACCTTGTAAAATCTCCCTGCACTGTCCACATCCCTTGCCTATAAAACCGCAGCAAAGATGAAAGCTGCTGTGACGTGGAAACTTTAACCAGATGGAGAAAAACATACAAAGAAGTGAAAAAGTTACAAATGTCTCCCAGCTTTTCCTGCCTTTCAATGAGGATTTCTAGCACCATGTTCCCAGGCCAATGCTGTTCATTCATTCTGTGAGGGAATAGGTGGAATTCTAACTGGGTTCTATGTGCAGGACAGGGGAAGACATTTTTAGATGAACTAAGGGAGACAGCCGAATGCAAACCTTTCAAAGGCAATAAGAAAGAGACCCTTGAACAATTTCCATATGCAGAAAACCTCACCCTACAAACAGCTTTACATTGCAAGGACACATTACACTCCAGTTGCCCCACAAGGCACAGGGTTTGCAAGTTCCATGCCTTAACATTATAAAGCCAAGATGACCCTCTTCTACTTCCCATGCATGAACCAAGCAAGAGGACTAACATGATACACATGCCAGCAGCTACGGAAAGCAGAGTAAAGACTACAGCATGATGAGTACTCTGACTGTAGTACACAGTGCGGTATTTATTTACTGCCTGTCAATGTCCAGCCTGGATGCGATGCTGCATCACCATAACCATTATAACTACTCATTAGACATTAACAGGACAGGGTTTTGTTGCAGTCAGGTCATCTGAGTTGATAGGAAAGGGGGCAGCAAACAGCAGTGGAGAAATCCAAAGTGAAAAGGAAGGAACAACAGTCATTTGCTGCAATGGTTACAGTCAGTAATGAGTTGGCTGCCTAGTGTGCATCACTACTGCTTTTTAGTAAGTGGAATTAGGACCAGAGCCATGTGTCAGGGGCTCCATACTGTCAGCTGTTAGCAGAGAGATTGATTTAACACAAATGACAACAGCATAAGCTTTGTCGAAGGAGAAATTCCCCTCCTAGCTCCCAGGCAGCCACAGCACAAAACAGTGGGACTGGTGACCAAACAGCCAGCATGGCTACTGACCCTTTGGCAAGACCCACACTGAAATGCAGCCTTATTAAATGAAACAGGCTTAACAGTGTGGAAGATTTTGAAAATGTCATGTACATGATGCACATGCAAAAAAGATTCAGAAATAACACTCTACCAATGAGGAAATGAAGTGGAGCATCTTAGGCATAATGTAAACCCTGCCTGAGAGCATGGGCAAGAATGGGGTTCCAAATGACCTTTGCTGCCCTGATTGCTTCTCCTAGTGATGGGGTGAGTGGGCAGATCCCTCTCCCAAGAAACATATTCTGTGGGAGAGAAAAGAGATCATCTGTCTGGTAGTCCAGAATGAGGATAGCAGAGAGAAAACCTTCAGGGAAAATTGCAGCCTTTCATCCCAGAATGAGCCTGGACTCCGAAATCAGCACACAATACATGAGATTGAACACTTGCAGGCCTGGGCCTGTTATTGAAGTAATCTTAGGCAGAAAACAAAAACCGAAGTGTGAACTTCTTGTTTACCTTAAGAAATAGATTACGGTTATTCTCCAACTTAGTTGACTGAAATTACCTAGAGAAGCTCAGTCACAAAAGTGCTGTCTGAAAAGTGTAAAAGTTGTAGAATACCTTTTCTCTGAGTTCTTTCTTCTCTGCATTCACCCCATCTACTCAGCAGATTAACATGACCGTTCACTACGTTTTAGCAAAGCTAAAAGACACTCATTTTTTTCAACTATGACCATTTTGCTGTGTCTTTCTTTTTGTGCACATATGATTTATGAAGCAAGCTTGACTTCCAGGTCCCAAGACAGACTATTGATTTGGAAGTGAAGGGGGAAGAAAAAACCCCAACCACCCCTATTTTCTGGATATGCAAAGTGACACAAACTTTCCTGGAGTAAAACCAAGCACAACTAGTCCCAGGGGGTCTGCGTACTCAGGCTCTATGCAAAATTGAATTATATTTAAAAACATCTGCGACCACATTTTGTTTTCAGGAAGCCTCCTGGCCATCCTTGGGAACTGAAGCTGGGGAGGTAAGGACTGGAGTTATATATAGGGAGGATGTCCAGAAAAAGCATGGGGGACAGAAGACAGAGGTCTCAAAATGGGACACTTTTTCTTTTTCCTCCAGAATTATGTTTCCTCAGATTTCCTCAGCTCAAAACACCAGCCTAATTCACATGAAGAAAGAGTAGAGCAGAAGGCAACTATAAGAAACTGATGCGTGGTTGTGGCGGTAGGTGCTAAAATACACACAGCCACGTGTCAGACTCACTTTTCTGATCTTGCCAGACTTGTGTGGAACAAAACTCTTGCAGAGGAGAGGGAAAAACAAAACAATCAAGACAGACAGACCAGCCTTCTTACAGCATGCGCTACATCGGGGGGAGATTTCAGGCTCCTTTGCCTCTGTCAGTGAAGAGGATTGGGGTTTTTTTCACATGGGGTGAGTGGGGAGGAAGCGCTGAGGCACACGCAGACATGCATGTGCCTCTGTAGAGCATCTTGGAAAGAGGGCGCAGTAGTCAATTTATTCTTCTGCCTGTTGTCAAACAGTTAATTGTGCTAAAACAGCTGGGCCAGACAATAGCATTTTTAATGGCCCAGCTTAAGCACGGTCGTGACAGAAATCATAATGTTTTTTAATCTCTCATTCCCCAGCCTTCCTGGAAATTCGTTTTTAATGACTTCAGTTGGCTTTCATTTCTGCTCCTGTTTTTAATTCAGATAAGTTCCTGAGTCATGCAACTTCTCTCTCCCAATCCCAGCGCTCCCTTGCAAGTGGAAGGCTGCAATGTTTCAAATGTAAAACTGATAACAGATGCTAACAAAACCAATGGGATAGCCTGGTTCACCAGTTCTTGCCACCTTTTTCTGGGACTGATCAAATATCCCACATGCTCAACAAGCAAGGACTGTGGACAAGGTTTAATCTCAAGGCACTTAATAACATAAATTCTCCCCTACGACCAAGATTCAAGTAGACATGTCTTCTTGTCACCCTCCTCACATGGACTATCTTCAAATACTTTAATACAAAGTAGTCAAATGAGATAATGGCAATCTTTGAGACTCAGGGTTCAGCTAATGGTTCCTGCATGGTATCACATCTGCATTTTCTGTTGCTTAAATAAAGGTAGGGGGGAAAAAAAATCACTGCATTTNGCCTATATAAGGATTAAAAAATATTTATCATTGACATTTCTAGCCATTAAAATATTTACAGCTTTTCACAGAAGACCTAAATTTACAACAAAGCTCTCCCAGTGCTTCCTCCCATCCTACAGCATCCCATGATCTCCCAGTCTAAGGTTCCCCTGATGCATATAATTCTGTATTCTTATCCCAGACACAACACAGTCACCATCACAATTCTGTGATCTAAATTTGTTCATTTTTCAATGCTCAGTTTTGTTTGCATCTATGACCTCACACTTCAATACTCTGTTTTAGACAATAGAATAAATATTCTATAAAGCATAATTTATTTTCATTGCTCCATATAAGGCCAAATTTGGCTCTTGGGTGCAATGCCTCCTCTTTTTGTTTATGCATCTCCTGTTGAAGAAAGCAAAATTCATACCTCCTCAATGAAATTTTCATGAACTATGCATTGCCCGGTGCTACATATTCAGCTATATTAACTACTGAAGTTTACATTCAGAAGCTTCCTCAGTCCGAAGAAGGGCAATATTTATTTTTATGTAATAAAAGAATTTAAATTTCCAGAAAATGCTATGGTCACCTCAAAATATGACCCGATAACCCAGAGGGAAATCATGATCCTAGAGCAGGAGGACCATATACATCATGCATGAATCAACTGTGTCACTTGGCTCTTATACAAGACAATATTTAAATGAGCCCCACAGAAACTGAACTCCTTATTGCTGAACACCTAAATGGTTGGTCTTACAAATTCAGCCCAAATGCTTCATTGGCAGTTGATGGGGCCCCCAGATGAATGATTGCACCCTTACACATCCATCCAGTGCTGAGCACCCCATTGCCCAAGTGAAACGTGGCAACTCCATATCCAGCATGAATGGCTGGGGGAGACGTAAGCAGCAGAGGTGAACTTAAAATGCAACTGCACTTTAAAACAAGATGGACTGGAGCCTGGGGTGCTGAGCACCATCCTGAACTTCCAGAGACAGTTCAGGATCAAAACTATGGGTAAATTAAAGGTGTAATTCAGCAATAAAGGGGAAAAAAAGTCAGGGAATTGAGTTTCTGAAAGATAACCTGGGTTGTTACTATCGGGTTCATCTATGTACTACCTAAAAATAGTTATCTATTACCAAGCCCCCAATTTCAGTGATTTAGGCCAGGTTTAGTAGGCATTCAGGGCCATATCCACATATGTTTGATTGGGGTTAAGTCAAAACAGTATCACCTGAAAATGGGCAGCATTAGCAAGACACTACCCATTAAAAATCTTTTCCTAAAGCTCACATCATCCAAATTGTAGCTTAATCAGGAATTACAGGAAGAGAAAGTTCAAAAAAATCCCAAAACAAACAATCCATTACAGACCCAGTGCTAGAAACTAGTCAACATCAATTACAGTTTAATAAAGAGCTCCTTTTCATCAAGCCATGAAAAAGACAAGAAGCCAGGTTCAGTGAATTTTTGCAAAGGAGGATGGCTGGTAGCTGATGCTCTTCAATGAAGGTGGCTGTCTTTGGCATTGAAGCATGCAATCCACTTAAAAAGACACCACGTGTCTTCCAAAGATCTACATCCTGGATGTCAACTTGGATGCTGACGTTTCCTTTTACAAAACCTCAAGGTGGAAATTTTACTAGTCCTGAAGCATGGGGAACACATAAACTCTATTTTTTGTTTTCTAGTAACACCCAGCAGGCTTCTAGTGCGAGCTTGCTGTTGCACTTCACCTACACGTGATCAGGTACAGACTGCCTGAAACAGGAGTAACTTAGAAAGACAAAGCTGCCAGGAAGTGGAAACAGAATAAGACATAAATCCCCAGTTTATAGACAAGAAAATATGACATGAAAAGGTTCACTGCTGTACACAAGATCACACTGTAAATTTGGGGCAGAGCTCACAACTACAAACAAGGCGAGGGCCCGTACTATGATAGCCATCCATAGCACTGAATCCATGGGGTGCTGAACAGGGAGAGAACCCAAGGAAGGCGAGAGCCTTGTGAAGGCAGCTCTTTTGAAAAGGCGTAACTGTATTTGAATCAGAGAAATGCATGACATGTTGGGCAAGCTATGGCCACCAACAGAAGTACAGGCATGAAAAAGGGGACCAAGAGATGATTAAATTAGGAGGCAGCTGATTTGGAAAAAAAAGCAACTCTGCCTCCTGTTGTGATAGAGAACCTGTGGGATCCACAGCCGCAGGAAGCTGTGAGCTCAGACACCTCACCTGGGTAATTTCAGGAGAAGTAACAACACTGAAAGATACGCTGAACAATTGTGAAGGGGAATTCAGGGCATCAGGGCCTGGAAAGGGAAGCAAAGAAATCCTTTCCCTGTTCTTGTATAGTGTTGTACAATTAGGCATGTGCACACGTTCTCCTTTGAAGTACATGGGATGGGCTGTATGTGCACTGCTGTGGGGCTGCGTGATGCAGGGAGGGATAGATGGGCCAAAGGAGTCTGATCCAAAAAGGGAAATTCTACCTTCCCCTCATTAAGAGAACAAATAAGAAAGGAGGATAAAGAAGGGGAAGAGCAGAGGAAGATAAAAAGAGAATAAAGGGAAGGGAAAGGAGAGAGGAGGGAAAAGAAATTTTAACAAGGCAGAATAGAGAGCTAGGATAAACAGAGGGGAAAGACAGATCTGAAAGGATTTGATTAAAAAAGCCATGATGCTTTTCTTCACTCAGCAGTGACACTGAAGACTGCATCTCTGTATCCGAAGGAGTAAAAGCGCATGGCAGGTCATGCAGCAAATGCCTGTGCCTGTTAAGGAGCACCGTCTGCCTCCCTCCCCACTCCAAACACACAGGATCTGAGCTCTCTGCCATTGCTTACCCTAGCAGGCAATGCAGGGACTAGTATTTGGTGCCACCAAGGTGGCCTCCTGTCAGTCGTCACAGCACCTTCTGCACCCCAGGGACTCCAGCCCATCCACTAGAACAGTTTTCTCTGCTCCCGACCTCCCCACAACTGACTGAAAGGGATCGTGGCAAGAGGGGGAAGACAGCAAGGGAAACAAAATAAATTAAGAGGAAGCTGGTGATTTCATACAGGATTTGTGGGGTGGATCCAAATCACTGCACACGGGCAGTAAGCAAAGTAAGGAAAGGAAAGGAGCAAGAGATTAAAGCAACCCAGCTACACACAAGTGAGCTGCTTGCATGGTTGAGTAAAACAAGGCAAAATTAAGACAAGCTTGTTCAGTCCTACAAGGTTGCACATGGACAATGCTGAGGCTGAGTTCAACACAATTCTGTCCTATGCTGCTCACAGAAAACAAAACTTGATTCCCTGTATTACAGGAAGTCTGGTTTCAAAATATGGAAGTGGAACCCACTTCACTCACTCAAATCAAATAGATTCAGGACCTCCCTTAAACAGCACAGGAGAAGGGCTGGAAGGGTAGATTTTTCTCCAACAGAAAGCAGAGGCAGAATTCAGCTCCACACCATGAAAATTCAATTGCCTCGTTTAGACCTTGGAAAGCTTGGTGACTTAATGTAACCTGTATTTACTGAAAGCACCACAGGAACTGCAATTTAAGGTTTTAAAAAGGGTCCATATGGGAAAATGCTCCCAACATCTATGAAATCCTTTTGCTACACAGGAATATCAGTACAGAACTAGCTAAAAAGGAAAAGTGCAACCTGCTGTATCACCACTTCTGTGTGATTCTGTCTCTTCTTACAACTTTCCCTCTGCTGAGGACCAACAGTGCTTGCACAGTGGAAAAAAATGGGATCATACAACAGAGTGAGATGATTGCAAGCATCTTCCACAGCCAGCCCTTTCCTTAAAGTCATTTCTATTTAGAGATAGCTGATCTCTTTACAGTTCTGCAGTTCTCTTCCCTAGCAGGCCTTTCATGCACATGAAAAGAAATATCTGATCAAATATATTCCTCTATCATGGCTTTGGAAATATTAGCAAGATTTAATTTATATATAATCATATCAGCAGAAAAGAGTTAATTGAAATATTGAATAACTACAACTTTAACAGGATTGGAACATAATGCTTCAGACGTACTAAGCAGATGATTTATCCACCATGCTATACAAATTTTAGTTAACAGTTGGGCAAAGACTTTACAGCTATTATTTTTAGCAATAGAAGGGTATTCCCTAGGTTGTGCCAAGGCCTGTGTGCTAAAAAGCATTGTGAAAGATCAGCTTATTGTGCATTTTCTTCTCCTATTAGAAGAAAGGGAGAAAAATGTGTCTGACATTGTTAATTGGAATCTTGTGATAATGCAGCAGTATGTGCACAGACAAATGAAATTTCAGTGCAAATTCACTGACCTTATCCAAGATATATCCAGGGAAGAAAATGGCTAAATGAATTGAATTCCGTGACATGAAGCATGTATTACATTCCCAGGTGTCATATTAATTGTGCATGTTACCAGCAGGACAGTTGTAAGATAGGTACAATATGCCTAAAATTGCTGTTGAGGTCAATTACATAGCAAAGAGATTAGCAATGAAACAGGCCTGAACTACAAGACACCATCTTCACCTTCAGACTTTGCACAAAATTATTTACAGAGATGAATTCTGCATACAGGGTTTCTTTCCTGCAGCCATGGGCCAAAGTCTCAGATGTCAATAAAAATCAAGACAGTCAGTGAAAATGTTGACTCTGACTGAAATTACACAGATGTGGACAATCTCCAGTCAACTAAATCAACGATTTTGCAAAGATGCACTTATGTTAAATCACAGACTAGCCTGGCAGAGCCTGGTGTTTATCACCAGATTGCAAGTAGGAAACGAACAGACAAATCTCAGATGAGATCCCAGGGAGTGGGAGTCATGTTACAAAATCAGTCACTCAGAAAGGCAGCACGTGGTACCAAACTCATGTTTCCTGCAGTTTTCTCTAGACACGGCTTTCAATTAATTCCCTTGGGACCACGCATTAGTCACATAGTTGTGTGGCATCTCTCTCCCCATCTCTGAAATAGAAAGAATAACACTTCCTTTCCACCAGGGACATATGCAGATAATCATCTCAACAGCTGTGATTAGACACAGTGATAATAGGGGCAAAAGTACTGGAGAGACCAAGGAAGACTGAACTACCCTCTGCAAAAGGAGAAAATTGATCCAGCCTGTGGTGGGTCTGGCTGAGGCAGAATTTGTTTCCCCATAGGAGCCCTCACAGCGCTGTGCTCTGCATTGGTGTTGATAACACACCCATGTTTTGGCTACCACCGAGCACAGCACTCACTGTTCAGTCAAGGGCAAGATCCTGGGAGGGGACACAAATAGGCCATCTGACCCACACTGACCAAAGGGATATTCCATACCATTTGACATCAACCCAGATATAAAAGCTGGGGCAAGGAGCAGGAAGGGCAGGTTTTCATTGTCTCTGATGGCTGCCTGCTGACAACTGTTACATGTGTAGGGGTCCTGCTCCTCAGAGATGTGGCCGACCATTGCTGCACGTGGGAAGTAGAGATTAATTGCTGCTTCTGCTTTGCATGTGAGCACATGCTGCTTTTGCTTTTTGTATAAACTGCCATATCACAACCCACAATTTGTGCTGTTGGTTTGGGGTTTGTTTTTTTGTTTGTTTATTTTTTGTTTTGTTTTTTTCCACCTTATTCTCTCCCCTGGATGGCTGGGAAGGGGAGTGATACAGTGGCTGAGTGGGCACCTGGCATTCAGCCAAGGTGAACCCATCACACAGCCACAGTAAGTGATGTGCCTGGCTTGGTATCCAGGAGTAAATTTCAAGCCCCTGTAAAAGCAAGGATAAAATACTTTGCTGCAGAAAGACATATGTGCAGAATTCATGGCCTTGTATAGATGTTCAATGCTTGCCATGTCTTCCATTCAAGTTTAGATATGGACATTTATTTGGAAATTACCACTGATGTGTACAGGTACACAGAAAGATGGAATAAAGATGCCTGGCCACACTAACCCCAGATCCTTTTGCTATCTTCTTTCATGGGCAAATCTCTGCAGTCATGGTCTCTCAGGAGAAGAAAAAGTGAAAGTCCTGTTAAAATAAGGATTGACTTAAACTTCTGAACAGAAGTTAAAATCAAACCCAGCCCCTTCCCTCCAACATTTCTGGTATTACGCTTACAAGGTTGCAAAGGACTCTTACTTTGCATTTACTATTAGAGACTTTCTACATCATGTGTGGAAAAGTTAACACAAGTATCTCCCTGCACTCACTATATATATTCAATTTTACTTTTTTTCCCCTGGGTCAAAAGATTTGGCTGCAAATTCTGAAGAAGTTGTATTTTACACGCTGATTCAAACCAGCCCTACATGTTCTTTAAGAGTTTTCAGAAAGTATAAAAACACCCAAGTATGTACAAAGACCTGAAATGTTAAGGCAGAGTTGTAGGGTACTAGAATTGTTCCAAGTTACTAAAGCTTCATCTACTCTCTTTCGCCCTGAACAGACAGGTCAAAGCCAGCAAAAGACTGGACATGTCTTTGTAGCTTTTCTGGTATGTTTCCAAAAATGCAGACTCTTGTTAGGGAAATCTCTGCAATGTCCAAGTTCCAGCTCATGAAATGATGATTTGCTTTCCCAGCGTACCTCCTGTGTTAGTGTGAATTCTGTCCCCAAATCCCCATGCTACTTACACAGGCAGAGCTTCAAGATGGTGCCCTCAAAATGATTGTGGCCCAATGCTCAGAAGAGATGACTTGCATGTAGGGAAGGGAGGCAGCATCTCAGACAGAAGAAAAACTGATTTTAAATGTTAAATAATCAAGAAAAAAAATCAGCAGAAAGTTTCCTGTCTAGCTCAAGATACCAAAGACATGTAGCAAATCAGTGGAGTTGGCAAAGGTGCAGGTATGGGAGAGGGAGGAAATTCAGAGCTAAGCTAGACCGCAGCTCTCCCAGCTGGGAAAGCTGGGGAAAGCAGCACCAGAGCACAGAGGGTGCAAAGAGCTGATCCCTTTCTTCAGCAGAAAACAGTGTGATAGTATGAGAAGAGTTGTAACACTACATAATAATTTAATAATAACTACTTATGATTTATCTAATTACTTATCTCTGTTCTATAATGTATTGCCTTACTATTTATTAGAAAGGAGCTAGATTTTAACAGAAGTGAATGGTCAGTGTCTCCCTTGGGCTATTGTTACAGGCTAGTTTCATTTTTTTTCCATGAAGATTATTCATAAATATACCATCAAAGTACCCACTGGGAGATGAAAAATCTGTTATGGATCCAAATTTCCCCAAGTGAGCCTGTGTGCTGTCACTAGCAATAGGAATGGAGAGAGGATCAGTCTCAGGTGAGAATGTCTCCAGACCAAAATGTGGCTTTTTTGCTAAATAGATTGAGAGTAGTCCCAGACTTGGAGGCAACAGTAGGAATGCTTTGCACCAGTCTGCTCTGCTTGTGCAGACACAATCAGAAAAAAAGCTACTGTTTTGGGGGTGTCTGTCCCAGTGGCTTTCACAGCTTCATTAACAAAGCTGAGAACTAAAACCTTTAATTTTACAACTGTCAGCAACATTTGAGCTTCTGCCAGTGTTCCCACCTTAGCCAGATCTCCCTACCTCTGCCATGCCAGCATTAATAGATTCATTCCTCCCAGTAATACTTCATGCCACTGATGACAATTTCCTGGGAACAAACTGAAACACTCTTTTCCCCAAGTCACACAAAAGGCGGCGCATTTACAGAAAAGGAACAACAAATCCCAAGATGAACACTACAGGACATCTGTATTCGGAAGAAGGGCAGATATTCATATCACTATAAAAAAACCCCCACAAATCCATACTTTACTTTTGTGCCCTCAAACCCATGTTCATGAAGCCTAGGTCTACAGTATTTACATTTGGCATGTTAACACAGCAAAGTCTTGCAGGAATAGACAGGGTGGGGATCTGGGGAGGCAAGACAGGCAGCCAATGTTCCTGCTACATTGAATGAGATCCCAAGAAGCTGTTTTCTTCTGTCTCCTCTTTTCTTTCACACTGTTGATCCCCTGAACGTCCAAGAAACAAGGTCTTGCAACATCTGTAACCAGCAGTTGCAGCTGGCATTGAAATGCCTTTAAAGCACTACCCCTTCTCTCAAATTATGGAGCTTCTTCCTACTTCTCCACCCATAAATCACACATGTAGGAGTTGTGGGAGAGCTGGCTTTGACTGCTGAGAACAGATGCAGGGTGAAACCAAAAATTACAGGAATGCATTCTCTGTGGGGCAATAATCCAGTCTAATCAACACTTCATCTCACACTTCAATCACATTGGTCACATCAGAGAACCACAGCACTGCAGCAGGGTCTGTGAACAAGTCCTGGATTTATGATATTGAACAACCAGGTTGCTCCAAAATCTCAAGATTCTTACTAGTGAACTATCAACCCATCAAATGACTCCCTGTGACCTCTGTCCTGTCCTCATCTCTTCCCATCTCAAGAAGAAAGACCAGCCTGTTCCCCCTCTCCTGGCAAAGGAAAAAGCCCCTGGGACTGAAATGTCACAGATTCTGAGGACATGATTAATAATTTAAATAGACAAAATTATATTCCACTGGTGACATTCAGCTCCGTGTCGACTCTGCCTCTCCCTTTCCCCTTCCCTCCCTGCCAGCCCCCAGCAGCTCTTCCCCCTGTGGACATGTGCCAGCCAGGGATCTGTTCCTTTCACTCCACTCTCTGCTAAATGTTTTTTATTCTCAACCACCTGCCCCAGGCCCTCTCATCAATTATTAATCAAGTGATCCATGAATATGCAAATCAGCCCACGCATTCATTTTATTAAATTAAATTTAAAAAAAANATGTACAGCAGCAGAATAGATGATGGGGTGAACTGCTCCAGGAAAGCGGTGATAGGTGCTGTCTAACAGGGAAGGAAGGAGTAGGATGAAATGGAACATGCACTATACCCCGCTAGCAAGACGATTACTTCTAGAGCCATTCACATGCTTATTTTAAAGTGATGCTCTGAAGGAAGGTGGGGGTTGAAAGATGAGTACATGCACATAGAAGGAAACTTTATCCTGCAGCAAATGAACAGGTGGAGGGCACAGCTCCTTTCTAATAATCCTTTCAGCTGGAGCACTGTGGAGCAGGACAGGCATTTATGAGACTGGATTGGTCCAGCTGGCCATGCACAAGGCATTTCCACCTGGCCTACAGCGCCAACTCAGCAAAACTGCAGCTGGGCTGCACCCATGTGAATACATAAGGGTAAGCCAAGGACACTGCCTCTAGTTAGGTGATCTGAGTGGGAACCACTGCTGCCACCTGTTTGGATCACACAGGAGAGGACTAATTTTCTTTGAAAATTATTTCTTCTCCCAGCTGTTAACATGCTGACCCCTTCTGTGCTAGGTGCTGAAAAGAACTCCCTCTCCATCAAGTTTCTGATTTGTATAGCATCTGGTCTCACCTCCACCCCACCCCGTATTCTCTCCACACCTTTATACAACAACTGGTCTTTTTGGGTCTCCTTAAATCAACAGTATTCCCTGGTGGACAGGGTACAAACTATGAGACTGGCCTGTCATTTCATCTACTGCAAGATAGTCCAAGTGCTGATGTCAGATCTGCACAAGCAAAAGCCAAAAACTCAAATCAGAGACTCCCATCCACAAAACACTGGATGTTGTGGGATGTCACCCACATGCTAAAGCATCTTTAAGTCTGTACAAAAGAAAGATAAGCATCTGGTCTGCTTTCTTGTCCCTAGTGGTGTGATTAGCACACCTCAATAGCTTTAAGATGACTCTCATTCCTGGTTCCTAACACTTTCCCATGAATGTCCCCTTAGATGTAGCTGAGACTGTCCTTGCCCCATGCAGACACCATACTCCCATCCCTCTAAACAGCTTGGCTTTCTCCCTTTGTGACAGCTTCACTGAGCTCCATGTAACTGGTTGAGTAATATTACATATTCACCTCCATGCAGGTTTGAGGGAGTTTAGTGCTGGCAGGTGGAAGGGGATCCCATTCTTACCCAGGAAATACACAGAACATGGGTAATAGCAGGACATATGCTTTCTCTTTCAAAAGAGACCAGCGCAAGTCTGAGATCAGTAGGTTATTCCAACTTGTTCTAAGCATTCCTACTAGAAGCTGACATGTTGGGGGGAGACATTTCTCCTTGTTCAGTAAATCCTCAGAGAACACTGATGCCACATTCTTTCAAAGCAGCCAACTTGTGACTCCTGAGCCACAAGCTGTTTCTGAGGCCATCACACTAAATTTCTCTGCAGAGACTGTGCCAGATCATGGCCACAGAAGCCAAATGGATGCTGGAGCTGGCAGCAGGTGCAGCCCTGTCCCGAGCAGGGCTTCAGAGAGGTGCTGCTATTACTGGATTGGGAGACTCCCATGTAGCTTCATCTCCCCATAGCGCTGTAAGATTTAGGAGATGAGTTTTCTACGCCCAGATCGTATCATGATTTTTAAATACAATTTGCAGAATCAGGAAAGATTGTTGCCTCCAGCACAGCCTGCAGACACACACACACGCTTTATGGCATTGCTGAACAACGGCCAGAGAAAGGTGATTGCATCAGCAGCTGGAAATTACGTGCTCACATGATTCCTTGGCCACTGCTATGCTTGCAGAGGTACCAGAGGTGGATGGGAGGGGAAGAATAGCTTTTTCACCCACTGATCCAAGACTGTTGGTTCATATTGAGGAGTAATTCTGGTTATACCCTCCTACTCCATAAAACAGCTAATCCTGCTGGAAAAAAACTCAGAGCTTAACAAGTATAAGGACAGGCCTTAACAGTACTAATTTCTCAGTAATATTTGTACAACAAAGATGTGAAAACATGCTGCAAGATAGGATTCACAGTATCAACACTGGTGCAAAAATCCCCAGTATGAGGCTTTTAAAAATTTCAGTAATGCCTGAACCTGGATGGTAACACACAAGAATCAGGATGGTGGGAGGGAGTTTAAACATGTCCCATGCTCTCAGCATATGCAGCTGCAGCTCCCCACAGAAGTACTTGGACTGGGACAGTTGGGGTGCCAACTCCAAGTGGGCAAAATTCCCTGTGCAAGCAACATATGCCCACCATAATCCCATAGGACTCAGTATCCATAAATGCTTTCCAGAGGTTAGCTTCTTCATTCCTTCAGGGCACCTCACAGCCCATGACTGTGTGCAGCATTCTCCTCTGATCCATTCAGGGAGAAAGAAGGATCCTGCTTTTTAACTGGTGAATGGGAGGGAAAATGAGAAAAAAAGAAAAGAACTCCCCTAATGTTACCAGTTAAATGTTAATTTGGAATGCGATTTTTTTTGTTTTCTGAATTGCTCTTAACTGTGTGCCAGTACACAGGTAAATTGTTCTTGGCTGAGAAAATGGCCTGTCTCTCTTCTCAGAGATTAACAGAGAGGACAGTGAATGGAGCAGCAAACAAGAAAACCATGCTCCTTTTACAAATAATTCAATGGTTTCCTGACTTCTTTTCTGTACATTTTTCAGCTGTAAATGAGTTTCTACTGCTCACTCTAGCTGAAGGCCATGCTTGCCATTGTTACTCCCTGTTTTCTTTTTAAACAAGGTGGAGGAAGGAAAGATAAGTAATTTGCTGCCATGGTGACTCCTAGTGAAATGAAATTGCTGTACTTCCCTCCTACCCCTCCTAAAGCTTCCCCCGGCCACCTGGCCACCTTCCTCAAGAACTCCGCTCATGTGGCATAGAAATGCCCGTGCTCCTCTGGCTCAAAGGGAGCCTGGCTCCTCAAATGATAGGCCAGACTTTTTCTGTTGCTGGGAAGGATTAAGGATTCTTGCTTGGTTCTCTGCCTAGAAGAAAAGCTGGCCTCCTACAACAAGGTCTAATCGACCCATCCAAAACTTTCAGTGTAGAAGTAGCGCCAGAACTGTAACCAGGGAGAATGAACCCCTATGTCAGTACACTTTTGTCCATCACAGTTAATAACGCTGTCAGCATAGGTCAAATGGATGCAAATGTGGTCCAGATAATTGCACATTCTTCTTCTGCAAGTCAATGACAAGAATAAAACAGTAGCTAGACTAAAAACCCTGCTTCTTTCTGCAGACAAATATATCATCAGCTACCAGTTGTCCATCTCTCTCACATGGAGAAACTGCTTCCCTAAACCCTGAACATGGATCCCTCTCACTGAACAAGGTTTTCCCAGAAGTCTGCAATGTAGGTCTTGCTTTCAGATTTGAGTGGTGGTAACACTTCACTCATAGTTCAGGTGTTCCAGCTATACAAAAAACATATTGCATTTTTCCTAGGTTTTCCCTATACAAAAGAGCCATGAGATGGATTATTAAAAGGGGGAGGGAGGGAGGGGAAAGAGGAGTGAAAAAGGTTTTGCCCTCTGAGTTGCACGGATTGCCATAATTTTTTCACAAAGAGCAAGGGAAGGTTTATCAACTCTTTATCAACTGCTGCTTCTCTGCCCTCTTAAGGCATCTTTCTCTCTTTTTTACTTAAAAATCATTCAACTACAAAGCATACTTTGTCCTCATTCCCTTTTTTTCCCAGTCTTAAGAGTATTTCCATGTTATGGTCCCAAAATGAGAAAGGAGATCCTAAATGTAGAAACAGAGCTCTCCTATACCAGTTTGATTCAAAAGGCTTCCCTTTATCTCAAAAATCATCGTTAAGATCTTGTGCTGCTAGAGAACTTAAAACTCACTGGCATTTTGAAGATTATTCCTCATGGTAAAGTAGTGGGAACATGGTTCTTGTCTGGAATTAACACAGCCTGTCATGTTTTCTTAAATATACAAAGACTTCACCTGCAGTGGAGGATCGTCTACTGATATTATTAATAATCATATCACAGATTAAAACATCTATTTGCTTGATTCATGGATCTTGGGTGAATGACAGGAATGAAAGACTTATGCCTGCCTTCTTTGCATTAGAAGTTTAATTTACTGCCTCCATAAAGAAATAGCACTCGTTTCTCCCTCTCCAAGATTCTTTCAGCTCATTTCAGAAGAAATGCACCCCATTCCTCATAGAGAATGATTCAAGTCTTAAAAACTCAAAAGCCTGCGTGCTTCTCCTGATGCCCAATTTGAAAACACTCTGAAAGAGTGTAATTCATTGAAAGCACAGGAAGAACTGCTAGAATGAAACACTGCTTTCTTAACTTTCAAGTATGGGGCTCTAAAAATGGGGACCTCAGTAACAACCAGCACTAGAAATCCCAGATGCTCTCCAGCCTTTTGTAGTTTGATGGTTTCCCCCACTCCCCATAGAAATCATCACTTGTCCACAGCATAACACAATAGGATTGCATTTTAGAATAGTTAACTATATTGCCACTTGCATATACAAACATCTAACAGCTCAAAACATTTGTGACTGATGCATGCTTTGAGTGGAGCAGATATCCCAGCATAATGCATGACTGTGGGAAACCTTTTCATGTATATGTCTCATTATAGCACATAATAGGCACATCTCTCCCATGAACAAGCTAAAAAAGGTGAAAGGAATTAATCCAGGAAACTAGTCACAGATAATCAATTTTAAAATTCAGCTAACAGGATGGGAAAAGAGAGGTCACTAAGACCACCACATTTAAGGCACTTAGGACAGATGATGGAAGTCTCTGAAGGAAGGTCCTCTGGACTGCATGGGAATGGTCTGCTTGAATAAGATCTGAGGAGATGCTCTCAAATGGGGAGTAGAGCTTCTGGCTTTCTTCAGTACCTATCTTTTGCATACCCACTGGCACATCAGGAATTTCAGCTGGAATATATATACACTTTCTTGAACACAGACTTAAGAGGCAAAGCGTTCAAAGTAACCCTAGAACACATCACAGATGGTAGATTTACTCACACATCCTTTTTCTGTCTCTAATTTCCAGGACATGAAGAACCTGAATTGGACTTCCATGTTCATAGCACGCATGTTACAAAAAACCTTTCTAGTAAAAGATTTGTTTTAGGCACAACTTTCTGAAAGATTATTCTTCTCTTTCTTTCCGCACCCCCCCCTTTTTTTTTTCTTTTCAATTTTCACTTCTTTCAGTCCTGAAAGTAATTAAGTTTCAATGGCAGCTAATTATAAGCAAAGAGAAATCAGAGGCTGTGTGACTGTCTGTTTGGTGCAAGCTCGGCAAAGTGTTTTTTAATTGGTAACCCTTTGCTGCGTGCATTTCAATCCATTTTGCGCTGTATTTATCATTCTAGATTCATATTATATCCATGACCTTTCATCTAATGACAGAAGCTCAAGCAGAGAAAAAAAATATTATTTTAACAAACAGACATTAGAGCTATGAAAGAGAGAGGGAAAAACTGGCAAGAGAAAGGAGGAATGGCATAAGGCAACAACGAAGCACACCCTAAATGTTAGATGCTGATATCTCACTCTCTCCTTTTTCCTTCAGTATGTGGCCTGTGCAGGAGTCCCCCAACTAACAGGTACAGCATCACTTGGCTGGTGCCAGATGCTAATGAAGAGAAGTCACTGCAAATCTTACAAAAACTTCTAATGCCCATGGTCATCCACCAGGAAGAGACATTCTGAGGTGCATCCTGAACACGGCACTTTTGTGTAGCCATGTTTGAGGTGTGGGACAAGCCTTCTAACAATTCTGTAGTTTGCCTCGATTGCAAGTCAACAACAATGAGAGCTCAGAAACATGAAGCTGAGAATCATTACGGACAATGCACAACTTGAACTGTGGGGTATGAGTTGGAGAGAACTGGGAAAACAGATCCTAATTCCATGTGTGTAATGCTGTCATCCCAAAACATGCAAGCTCATGTTCCTGTACTTCAACTGAGTGGAAGATGTAGAAACATCAGTAAAATCATATTTCTTACTTTTTGACCAAAGCATCAGTAGCAGGATGAACCCTCAGCCACCATCCTTGATACTGTGTTTTCTTAACAAGACCTCACTACTATATGTACCTGCCAAAAAACTAAAATGTGTCCTCAAGTGGCAGTGAAATGGCTCAGAGACCTCAGGCCCCTGTGGTGGTGGAACTACATCTCTATACAAACAGCAGAGTAGCTCTGTCAGTGCGGGGTTGTTGGTGGGTTGCATGTGATCCAATCTGAACTGGCATTTTGTACCGTTAATGAGCAGTTCTTGCCAACTGCCCACCTGGCTTCTGCAGGAAACAGCTTAGCAGGCACTAGGTGTTTGGCAAAAGACTGCAGATTAATCGCAGTAAATTTATATAATACACTGAGCACCAACTGCCTAATCTACATTTACCAGCAGAAGGGATGAACCAGTAGAGAAGGGCCAGGTATATTCAGCAACTTTTCCCAGAAATACTCTATTACTGGAATAGCTAATAACACACCCTTACCTCCACCCTTAAGTAAGTTATCCAGCATGCATCTCATTGCCTCCCATAAGGAAAACTCTGAGGGGTAATTTATCCAGCAGAGCACCTTTTTGATTGCTACCCAACACCATGACCCTTCAGCTCAGGACTCTATCATTCCACAAATTTTCAAAAAGAACAGGGTTATTTGTTGTGAGTCCCTGTACTGAAATTCATTTTTCAGCTCATGAAGTCACTTTTCTATAGGTTCACACAAATTCTACTGGAAAGAGTATAAAAATCAGAATTGAATGATACCAGTGCTATGTTTGAATGTCATTGTTATCTGTAAACCTAAGAAGGAAATACAGGTAGTGTAAACCAAAAATGAGTAAAATTGTATATAAATAAAGCAATAAACAATGATATTACAGGTTGTTGATCCTTATGGTCAGGAAATAGTTTCCTTGAGCCTTGAGAATATAAGCAACTATGCGGAAATAATTGATATTTCAGAAGTGCAGCAGCACCTAAAGAGACATGAAATTCAGCGAAACTCACACCCTACCTCAGAACCTGCACAACACCTGTTTAGAAAACTTCATTCAAAGATAGAAAACAAGGCAGAGCACCAATGCTGAAGATTCATGAACTCTTGAAGGGACAACCAGGTACCACACTTTGCATATTTTTTGGAATTCATCTTCACATCAGATGCTGACATATGATCGTAAAATGACCAACAGGCTCTGAACAGGCATCTACAGTACCCCCCAAACAAAATTCACCCCTGGAATATTGACCAAGAACTGCTATATAGAGGAGAATTCCAAAAACACAAATGGCCCTTAAGCACACATATTCCATCAACTTGCAAGCCCTCAAATACTAAGCAGGCAATTTAAAAACCAAAGAGGAAAAAATACATTTGCAGAGCAATCACTTATAACTATACATTCAGTCCCAGTGCCTCTTTGTGATTCATTAATAAAGAAAACTCACAGACTAGCAGCTGTGTTCAAGAAACATTGCAGCAAAGTCCATCTGAGCACCAGCACTAAATATGCCATCAGATGTCACTGTGCAGATTTGGGAGCCCTTATATTGCTAGGTTGGCATCCATCTGGCCACTTTAGCACTGTTGTAGCAGCACAGGGTTGCAGTTTTTATGGTCCAGTTCTCCCATGTAAACTCAATACATCAGGCTGTTTGAGGTGAAGATTTGTTCAGCTGTGTCATGCCTGCGTGGTATCTTGTCAAGACAGTGTTGCATCAGCTCAGATGATCTCTTGGAGTCCCTTCCCTCTGTACCATGTGAGAACAAGCAGGAATTCAGGGGAGAAAACGGTAGCAAGAGATGGAAGGGTATGCAATTGGAAACTATAAATTCATCAAACGGGTAAGCACCAGGAAGGAAAAAGAGTTCTTTAAACAAAGAGATCATATTGACATAAGAACATATGGATGTTAACTGGCCATGAATGCATTTAGACTGGAAATTAGAAAGAGGCTTTTAAGCCTTCAGAGTAGTAAAATTAGACAGGGAACTTCAACTTCAGTATTAGGGGGAAGCCATCCTAATCACATTGCAAATTTATGAAAGAAATATTAAAGAAGAGCTGTATCAGATAGTGCAGAGGTTTCTATGTATCCTATGTTGTAGTAAGAACCATCCCACACATTTTTCTATGTGGCAAAGTCACCCCATACCAGTGTCCCAGAAAGTTTTTCCCTTGATCAATGGCTATGTACAAATACTAACAAACCAAAGTTCTCTGAACATCAGAACAACCACAACTGTTTTTTTAAAGTCTGTTCAATAGGCCCAGAACGAACAAGTTTTTAAATGCATAGGGTATGTTTCAAAAGTAGCTTTCAAAAAAACATGTCCCATTTTCAAAAAGAACTCAAATCCCCGAGTCTTTTGATTTTCAGAAAGACAAGCTCCTGGAGCAGCTGAGGTGCTTTTCAGAATTTTGTCCCTAGTTTTTAATGTCATTTTTGGAACTTTGATTTACTCTCCCTTTGCTGTCACACAACATAATTTGGTCCTAACACACATCGAAAATAGTGCCTCTATCCTTCTGATTCTAATGCAGCTTGAAATACTAAGATAGATGGCAAAACTTTGCTCAGTTTTGTCTACTTCTTTCTCTATACATGAGGATCATGGACCATGTAACAGTGCAGAAAGATACTGATAAAAAGAAGAGAAAGATGTGTTGTTGACTTCAGCACCAGACCTAAACCAGAATTTATGAATTACATACTTAACCTAAAAAAACAAAGCACAACATATCTTATACAGGATCTGAATAATCCATGTTCCCATCTAGTCTCTACAATCACTAAATAAAGTACATACCTGAGTAGAAGACTTTTTTATTTTAATAAGGCTTTTAATCAAATTATTTGGAGGCCATAATCATGTTGTCAGACCATGTCCGGGTTAGAACATCTTTGACATTGCCAACATGCCAAGTAACAGTCTTTGCTAAGTTAGCAATTTGAGTATCTGATCAGAAACCAGACGCTTCAATTAACACAAGTGAAATTGTTGGCAAGGGGCAAAGTCTCCAGAAGAGGAGCTGACCATGAAAAGTAAACTTTTAATTCTGCAAACACTTTTTCTTTGTTTAACCTGAGCATACCACCAACATTTTAGATGTGACAGTTGATTAATGGGGGTGATCACGTCCCGATAAAGGGAGTTCTGCCCTCCTTTACATTGTAGGGATTTGCCCCTCCATTGTTCCCCTTTACGTGGCCCCTGAGCCCCACAGAGACACGCAGAGACCACCGGGGAGGAAGCAGAGAGAGAGTTTATTATATGGGAGGACCTATTTATAACTTCTAGAGGGATCCTAACGGGTCCAATGAGAAATTAGAAATAACAACCAATAGGAAAGGGTTAACTAAGGGCCAGTAGAAAACTTAAACAGACTTTTATCAAGGACACATTCTTTCAGTCTCGGTGGGAGATAAGGACTTTCTCAAGGGATTTTGGGAAGAAGCAGCAGTGACTCAGGGAAAAAACACAGAAACTCCATTTTAAACAGTAGGAACAGCTTCAGTTTTTAAGGTATTTAGATTAGCTTTTTTTCCTCCTTCACCAGCCCATTTCTCACAAGACTTTTTCCATTTCTGATATTGTTTGTTGACCGCCACATTTAGGCATATTCCATTTTAACATGTAATGCAGATAATGAGAAGAAGTGTATGAGGTTTAATTGTAAAATGAAGAATTTTACCCAAGAAGTAGCAAGCAATACTGAAAATGTCCCAGACTGGTTATTTCCATCGAAACAAGGCTCAAGACATGGATCAAAAGTTTCTTCTAAAGACATAGCCTGATTACCCATCTCATACCTAGACACCATACATATCTCAACTGAGATACCTGTGCCCTGCCTTCCATCACCCCTTTGGAGTCAGAAGGCTGACTTGAGCATGATGCATGTTTGCCATCCAGTCCAGACTGCATTTTTGTTCTTGGAATTTCACTCTGACTTACCAGAGCTCCAGCAGAACTCAGCTGTCACAGGAAAGGACAGCTGCCATATGGAACCTATTAAGTTTCTAATGAACAAAAATCTCCTTTGTAACCCAAATGACTTCACTAATATCTTATCCTATATGATTATACCTTGCCACCCAACAACAGTGTCTGAATGTTTTGCAATCTATGTATTCTACCACAACTATAATAAAAAGTATTGTTGTGCCTGAATCTTATTAATACAACCTTCCTAGAAAAATAATCACTCCTTCAGTTCCAGGACACACATGTTGCTTGCTGCCTTCTGTAGTACTCATGAAAGCAGCAACCAATACCATTTGAATGACAGGACGCTCTGATACTTGGGCGTAACTTGATAGATGCTAATTACAGGGAGATATTGGTATTTATCACAGTTACACTCAACATCATCAAGTTTAACAATGACTAGGACGCAGAGCAAGCTGTGCGTGTCTACTCATCTCTTTTTCCCTCTTAGCTTTGACACAAGCAGGCACACAACAACGGCAGTTTTGTTGCAAATCCAAGTTACCTGGTGACGTCATTGTAAAAAGTACTCAAATCAAATTAAATAACTTACCATTACTTTAAAGACAATCGGGAGAGAATTGGAAAGTCCAAAGACTTACCTATGAAGAGAAAAAATAAAAGCAAAATTATGGTCTGAGCAAACAGAGGAACAGAAGGTCTTCACGCAATCTGAGTTCAGATATATGAAAAAACTCGTGACAGAATACCAAGAAAAGCAGATTTAGTTCCTTGCAGGAACAGCCCCCTGAATCAGAGACGACCAGCTTACCAGGTGAAACTAAGAACAATGGCTATTTTAATTACACAAGTAGGCTCAAAACAAAAGCATAATTTCCTGCCCCAAGGAACTTATATTCTCATTTAAGAGCACATTAAAAAATTATCACCTGGGGAACAGGAAATAAATACTACTCTCATATTTGGCCAAGGGAGTATCAGACAAATCTTAGGGATTATGTGGAATACTTGTGTTGGCTGTCATAAGGGAGTAATTAAAAAATAAATACATTAAATTAGTTCTGAATTGGCTCTAAAACATGAAGGAGGCTTATTTCCCTGGGTTATTTTGCATGCAGAAAAAAAAAAATGCAGTAGAAGTTTTGCAAGATCATTCACTTCACAGAATCACGGAATGGTTAAGGTTGAAAGGGACCACAGTGAATCATCTGGTCCAACCTTCCTGCTCAAGCAAGGTCATCCAAGAACATATGGCACAGGATTGTGTTCAGATAGTTCTTGAATATCTCCAGTGAGGGAGATTCCACAACCTCTCTGGGCAACCTGGTCAGTGCAGGGTCAGCTGCACGGTAAAGAAGTAATTCCTCACACTCAAGTGGAACTTCCTGTGCATCAGTTTCTGCCCATTGCTTCATACCACCAAGGAGAACCTGGCTTCATCCTCCTGACACCCTCCCTTCAGATACTTATAGACAAGTGAGGAGGTTCCCTCTCAGTCTCTTCTTGAGGCTGAACAGGTCCAGCTCCTTCACCCTGCTTCTATCTCCTCTGCATTTCCTGCATGCGTTTGAGTAATGACAGGAGTTCTTTATTCATCCATGGATGTCTCTTGATTGATTTCTTGCTTATTGGATGCTATTGTTCTTGAGGCTAGAGAAGTGATTCTTGATTATCAACCAACTCTCTTGGCCCCCCATTCCCTGTGGGGTCCATTCTCACGGGATTCTTTCAAGAAAATCCCTGAAAATACTAAAGTTAGCTCTTCCAAAGACCATCGTTACAATCTTACTTGCTGCTGTGCTTCTTCCTTGCCCAATATTGAACTCCCAAATTTCATAGTCACTAGAGCCAAGATTGCCCCCAATCTTTACATCTCCAACAAGGCCTCCCCTGTTTGCTAGCATGAGGTCAAGAAGCACACCACTCCTTGGAGGACCCTGCATCAGGAATTTGTCATCTGTGCTTTTCAGCAACCTCCTGGACTGTTTGTGCTTTGCTGTGGTGCTTCTCCAGCAGATGCCAGGGTAGTTAAAAGTCCCCCACAAGAACTACCGCCTGTGACTTTGAGGCCGCTTTAAGCTGCCTGTAAAAAGCCTCATCTACTTCCTTCTCCTTATTAGGGGGCCTGTAGCAAACACCCACAACACCATCATCCTTACTGGTCTGTCCTTTTATCCCAACCCACAGACTCTCAACACGCTCATCATCCACCCCGAGAAAGAATTAACACATGTCAAGTGTTGCCTCATGTAGGGGGCAACTCCATCACTGTGCCTTCCTGGTCTCCAGCTTGGGCATTCTATTGGCAAAAACACACATGCTCTACTTCATGAGGTCAATCCCATCTCTCCCAACAGCTGTTGATCAGCAAATAGAGTCTCCAATGTCCTGTTGCCAATACCAGTGATGTAACTAGTCATTTACTTGGAAAATTCATTCAGTTCTTTTGGCATTTACCCTAACTGGAAGTATCAAGGAGGGAAAAAAAAAAAAAANAGCATAGGCAAAAAAAAAAAAAAAAAAAAAAAAAGGCACCCAGACCTTGACCAACAGCCACAGAGCTCTGAAATTATGTTTGATAGTTCCCAGTTTACCCTTGGTATCATAAGTGCCCACATGAAAAACCAACAGGGGTTAATAGATATGTTGATGAGCACAACAGTCTTTCCATGATCTCTCTGGTTTGAGCCCCTGGCAGGTAACAAACCTAACTGGATAAGCAGTCAGGCTGGCAGATGAGTGCTTTCGTCCCCTGCAGTGGGGAGTCATCCACTACAACTGCTTATTACTTTTTCCAGGTGATCCTGTGTGGCTCAGGGTCTGGTGACTCAGTTGCTTCACTTAGAGCCTTACCTACCTTCTCCTCAGCTTGGAAGGCACTAAAACTCTTTGCTAATATCAAGCCATCAGGAGGAACAGGATTTGTATGGAGAGTGACTAGTTTCCAGTCTTCCTCATTTATTGACTTCTGACTTGTCACGAGATGCAGCGCAGAATCCACCAGCACCTCTGATGTAGATGGGAGTTGAGACTCCTGTGTCTGTAAGGTCTCTGAAATTATCCTATCTACTTATTTCTTGTCCTCACAAATGCTACACAATCTACTTATGTGACTCCTTGACCTGGTGACATAGCTTCTCAACAAGGACATACCTTCTGCAGAGGAGATGACTCAGCCCCAGCTTCCTGCACAGACACCAGCACTCCGTACAACCAGAGGCCTGCAAGAGCTACCTCTACAGGCAAGAGGTCTGTTTCAGTGGAAGCCTCTGGCACCACTGGTGCAGTGACTTCAATAGCTGCTGGGGAACAAGCTCTACAACACATAACCATAATGTTGTGAGCTCAGACTACTAAGACTGGGGAGAAGGGGCCTCTGCTCCCCCTGGCATTAATTGCAACTCCCTATCTGCTGCCCCTGGTTCTGCTTTGGTGTTGGCCCTCCTGTGGGGAAATGCCCCATATTTCATCATTATTAACAATGTAGTTCTTTGTGGTACATAGCAACTCTTGTTATGGGCCAAGGATCCGCAGTGCTAGAAAACAAAACACTTCTTTTTCTTTTTTTTTCTTCAGAAAACAGGAAAACTTGATTGTGAAGCTACAAGCATCAAACAGCTAAAATTTTTGTATTTGTTGGGCTCTCCTGACCAGTCAGTGTAATCCACTTTTTATGTAGTGCATGTGAGTCTTTCCCCAGGACTATCCTCTCATCCAGTTCATGCCACCACTGTCCTTCAGACAATCACACCTGCATGCCAGGAAGAACTGCACTGAGTGCAGGTAGCAGCTGCTGCACAGAAGCCTACAAACACTAACACGCTGTAAGAATGAGTATTTCACACATTAGCATTACTTCACTGGGATTTCTGATCATAATGTAGAAAACCAAAACTCAGAATGAAAGGAAACACTCCAATAATAAACTTATTTTGCTTTAAAAAGCGCCTTATTTTTCAGGGGCCTGATCCAAAGTCTGTTGATGTCAATAGCCCAGAGTAGAAAGGAGCTACAGATTACAATGAAGCGACCATTCAGAAAAGAAACCACTTTTTCAGGATATGAGGACCCACATCACCAAATTTTGACCCTTGCTTGCACATAACTGACTCAGCTCACAAACATCTGAACAAGCTGGTAACATAGACACAGGCACTTTGCCTACCCAAGTCCTTAATCATTTGCACAGGAACTATACCACATGGTACCGGCTCAGCTTTTTTGCCTACAGTTCAAACTATGTGGATCTGATCACCACTAGTAGGTGATTGATCACAAATAATATTCACCCAGGACTCTTGCAGACTTTCTGGTTTCTCTATTAGTCATCCACACAACATCATTTTACAGCATGTCCTCCATGCAGTCAGCATCACCCACCTCAGTGGAATGAAACTCATTTAATGGAGAGAAAAAATAAGTGTCTCAAGAAGAAGGAGCAAGATCAGGTGGTTCCTTCCAAGAAGACAGGCTTAGGATCTTTCATTTTTCAGTGAATTGTATGCAAGATTGAAGAAAATTGTATGCAAAAACAGAAAGGATAAATATGGTTATTTAGAGATGGAAAAGCAGATAACACTAACAGGCTTGTGAACACCCTGAATTCAGTCATATCTCAATGCACACATTCTCTTCAGAAATGGCCTTGCAGATATTTGCAACAGACCTCAGTGAACACCAGAGCCAGCAAACACTTACAGATAAATATTCACAGACAATTTGTGAGCAGGCAAAAGGATGAAACCTCTTGTATTGTGCTTAGACTCACTGACATAGGAATAATGTCACATGGCATCATTGATCCATCAAATGGCATGGGAAATCAGAAATAGATACTCAGTGAAAAGGCATTCTCAAATAAATCAGAGGCTAAAATTCAATCACACAAACTATCTAACAGCTGAGAATAATGAGCAAATTAGTATAAAGTCAGTCTGCTCCCAGATAACTTACTGAACAGAGGGGCAAGAATACATTTTAATAACGCATTGCTGCCTGCCAACTGCTCTGTTACAAATGGAGTGAACCGACAATAACTGGGAGTAGCTGATAGAAAAAAAAAAAAAAAGAAAAAAAGAAAAAAAGAAAAAATAGAGGGAGAATGATGAGCAGTAGAGAATAAAACAGGAATGGTGATGGAAAAACACCAGTCCCTCCTTTGCAGGAAAAGGAACTGAGGGGAACAAAGCCATTATCTGCTTACACTGCTCAAGATCCTACCTGCTTTGATCTGGTTGCAGCAGACTTGTCCCCCATTTCATAAAATATAAGAGAACAACCACATATGAAGAACAACTGTGGGTATAACAAACAAAAATCCCACAGCACAACTTTGGACACTTTCTCCTCCTTATCAAGGAGGACACTTAGCCTTCTTACCCCCACCATCCCTTGCTCCCACTTCTGCCTTTCAGGTAGCTCCACTTGTCAGTCAATCAAGATACTTGGTCAAGCTTCTGTCTTGAGGACACTCAACAATAGGAAAATAGAAGAGCAGCTTAGCCAGCTCTGCAAGGGAGATTATTTTAAAGGTTAATTACTGAATGAAACAGAAATAGAAAATGGAGGGGGTAATGGAAAGGGGATAGAGAAGGAAGGGAGGGAGCAAATTACTTTCAGCTGCTAAATCGGGCTTCCCAAATCCTTAAAGTCCTTTACAATATAAGCTGAAGAAGGAGGGGACAGGAGGGGGTTGGGCTGTGTTGTTCGCTTACACATTTTATAAAACCTCAATAATGTTCCTCTCCTAATCCTGTGTCATTAGGAACAAAATGGTACATCGAGAGACTATTTAGATACAAATGCTTGCAACTTTAGCATCTGACCTGCTGACTACCCCTTTCTTTTTTCTGCTCTCTTTTTGTTGCTGGAGCCAACTAAATTTAGAGATGTGATTTTTTTGGCTAGGCACTTGGCCTCCAGCATCAGGGGTCCCCAAAATGGCTTGGCTGGAGACCCTCATGGCCATTTTTTATTATTTTTATTTTTTTTGTGTGTAATGGTCATTATTACTATAGCAGCTGGGAATAAATCTGTCTATTCAGAGATTTTAGAAGAAAAACAAAACCTCCAAACCAAAGAAGCATTTTCTGTAGTGCTTCCAATCCCTGTTCTCAGTAAAACAAGAGAAGTCTGGCTGCTCACTTCAATGGAAGAGGAAGACTGAACTCAACAGAAGAATTTTACAACATTAAAACAAAAGCCTCAGAGAGAAAACCACGTGAAATAAAAAAAATAAAATAAAGCTGGTATCTCTTTGCTTCCTGCTGCTGGAAGGAAACAAAACTAAAAAGAGTAACAGGGTATAATCCTCCCTTCATCCTTAGCCTTATATAAAGCTCAGACCTGACCCTGAGCACAATTCAAATGCAATGGAAAACCTTGAGACAGGAGCATCCAATGCCATACACAAAAGCCTAGCATGGAGGCCAGAGGACAGTGGCACTGTCATTGTGCCACTTCTTCATTACTCTTTTTACCCCAAATCTGTGCCCGTGACAGTAATTCACCAGAGATGGCTGTATGTCAATGGCATGAAACAATCCATACATCATTTATATGGCTTGTTGTGCTTTCTCTGTTGAGAGATCAATACACGTATCTGTTCTCATTATACTATAATGGACAGTGAGTGCAGTCACTACCTTGAAGTCACTTGCCAGCACCTGACATAATGAGCCCTGCTTTTTGTCCTCTAGACACCACTGTAGAAAGGCACTATGAGATTTCATAGGCAATCAAGTTCATATTTAATTTAGAAAAGAAGCACCAAAGTGTAAGAGGCCAATAAAAGTTTTCTCAGCTCTTCCCCAGCAATAGCTTTGTAGGCTGGTTTTGATACCATCAGGGAAAAAAATAATAATGAGAACATGTTTGGAGCCTCCGCAACTTTCTAGAGAGTCATAATGTTATATAGCCTTCTGGAGCAGAAGAATCTACCTCATTGCTTATTAAAATTTAGGCAAATCATGAGGTGAAGGGGTAATAAATAACCTTGAGGGAAAAACACTTGACAAGATTAAGTTCCAAAATATCATGGGCAAAAGAGTCTTGACTTTGGGAATTTCACTTATTTTGATTTATTGCCAATTAACATAAGCTTTTATTTACTCTTTCAGGCATTGGAAAACAGAGATGATAAACAATTAAATAGACATTTAGGTAAACCTCTTCCTTTGCAATTCCCCAGGCTCCACTGCAGTACAACACATCTTCCCACACGCAAGCCAGCCAGCCTACCCTTCCCTTCTCATGGACACACATTACACTTACTGCAAGCCCCTTGGGTGAGGTCATGGGCAGCTCAGGAGGCTGGGTTGGTAAATGATACTTTCTTGACGCAGCTTATTTCTTACTGTTTTCTTTATCCCTTCCTTCCTTTTTGCTTGTTTCCTCTTCTCCTGCCCAGGTCTTCCACAGGCTGCAGTCCCTTAGGGGAACCTGTACTCCAGTGTGGGTCACCCCTGGGCTGCATCACCTGCCCCACCAAAGCACCTCCACAGCACAGCACACCTCCCTCCATGAAGCATCTTCAGCCCCATTTCTGACAATGCTCCTTTCCATGTGCCTCTTTCTCTTGTGTATCTGCTTCTGTATCCCTTTCTTACATCTCCTCCTGTGTCTGGTTTGTTTTCCCCTTTTATCTCCTCACATGATCCCCCACAGAGGCTGGGACAGCTCTGGCTGGCCACTTTGCAATTGAGAAAAAGCTTCCATCAAGGATTATGCTGGAACAGGCGGGAAGTTTGTCCACCAGCTATCCAAGCAGTTGTTACCTATCTGCACAGAGATATCCACCTTTATGGTGGTCACTCCAGTACCTTTCATGAGTGAAAAATGCCCTTTTTGAAAGAGCAAAACAAAAGAGGTATGGCTGCATTGGCAGTGACCATCAGGTACAGCTAACCAGGTCCTTGCCACACCATGTTCTAACCAAGGTTCTTCAACCACTGGAGCCATTTCATGCTGAGACAGTGGAAAAGATGTTTTCAAAAACTGGGTGATGCCTAATCTTTCTTCCTTGTTTATCCCTACCCAAATATTCAGGCTGCACGTGAAGCAGTTGCTGGCTCCCTCAGCACAGCTTCCCTGAGTTAAAGTCCACCTCCACAAACTGAAGCTCTTTTAATAGCACTGTCGATGAGAGATTGCACATCTAGTTAAGTGCTATTCAGATGCACCCACAGACGTTCACTGCTTCAGAAACACATCTCTTCCTAATAATATAGCTGGCTACATTATCTTATTTGACACTAAAACTTGAGATGATTGATGGTAGTTTAAATTCTGAATAGACAAAAATTACAGAGCAGCTTTATAATCTTTTGCATTAGTGCCCTGGGGAAATGGCTGAAGTCTTTATCACATTCAAAGCACAGCATGACTGATGCCAAACCTCTACCCTTCCAGCCAGACCAGCCTTCCATGAAGGTCTCAGGCAGCCTGGTCGAGAGTCTGCCTACAAGAATGTCTCTGAGGGCCTGGCATTTGATCATTAGGTGCCAGGCTTTTAATCATCCCTAACTACTGCTTTGCAGTATTTCCAATGTACATGCAATGAAGTCAGGATCAAGGAACAAAGGGAGAGGAAGGATGGCAAAGGAAAAAGAACAGGGCAAGAGACTTTCCTTTACCTGGGGTATAAATGGCTATCTTGCTGGGGAGGAACAGTGTTTGCTTCCTGGACATACCAATACTATAAAGGAGCTGAGAAACTATATCCTTACAGGTATAGAAGAGTGGCTCAAGAATCTGCCCCAACAGAAAAAACAAATATACTGGCGGCTATAAAGGATATAGTCTTGGGAAGCATTAGGCTTTCATAGTGTCCCTGGAAAGAGCATTATTCATTACTTTGAGAGCCATAGGTACTAAAATGAAGGGAGTAGAAATTTATTCTATCCCAATTCTCTTTTTTTTTTTTTTTTCCCAGTTTGAAATGCAGCCCAAACCAAGGCTTTTTCTTAGCGGGGAGGGGGGGGAAGAGTGAAGATGTTTGGAGCAAAAAGAGCCACTGATCAGAAGAAACAGAAGGGAAGGGACAATGAGGGCTCAAACATCCAAAGCAATTAATATAATTTTAATAAAAGCATGAATAACCATATGGAGTCCACATGAGCACAGGAGACAGGAACAAGGACATGGACACAAAACTGTAAGCCTCCTTAAGTTTGTTGCCAGAGGAGAGTGTCACCACTGGTCCTTTCACTCAGCTCATGGTCTCTTACCAGAAACCACCATTTGTCTCGGCCCCCAAGCCCAAATTTTCATGGCCATAAACATCTTCAGCATCATTATATATGACTTGGATACATGACAGGAAGGGATATTAAGGAAGTTTGTAGATGACACAGAATTGGGAGAAGGTGTTGACTTCCTTGAGGGCAGAGACCCTGAAGAGAGATCTTAACAAATTAGAGGACTGGCAAATCACCAACCATATGAAGTTCAACAAGGGAAAGTGCTGGATTCTGCAACCGAGATGAGGCAGCTCTGGATGTCTGTACAGACTGGAGAATGAGATGCTGGAGAGCAGTGCCACAGAAAAGGACCTGGGGGTCCTGGTCAATGGCAAGTTGAATCTGAGTCAGCAGTGCCCTGGCAGCCAGGAGGGCCAACCATGTCCTTGGGAGGCATCAACCACAGCATTGCCAGCTGGTTGAGGGAGGGGATTGTCCTGCTCTGCTCTGCACTGGAGTGGCCTCACTTTGAATATTGTGTGCAGTTTGGGGCATTGCAATGTATAAAAAGACATTAAGTTCCTAGAGAGCATCCAAAGGAGGACAACAAAGATGGTGAAGGGCCTTGAGGGGAAGCTGTATGAAGAGCAGCTGAGGTCACTTGGTCTGCTGAGCCTGGAGAAGAGGAGGCTGAAGGGAGACCTCATTGCAGTTACAACTTCCTGGCGAAGGGAAGAGGAGGGGCAGGCACTGATCTCTGCTGTATGGTGACCAGTGGTAGGACCTGAGGAAATGGCCTAAAGTTGTGTCAGGGGAGGTTTAGGCTGGATGTTAGAAAAAGATTTTTAACTTAGAGGGTGGTTAGGCACTGGAACAGGATTCCCAGGGAAATGGCCACAGCACCAAGCCTGTCAGAGTCCAAGAAGGCTTTGGACAATACTCTCAGGCAATTGGTGTGACTTATAGAGATGATCGTGTTCAGGAGTAACAATTGGACTCATTTATCTTTTTGGGTCCCTTTCAACTCAGCGTATTCTGTGATCTCTACAGAAAACTCTTTTCCTCCCTAAATGCTTCTAACACAGAACAACTAGTAAGGAAAGAAGGTATCTGAAGCATTGCTCCCTTTAATGAGTATTACTATTGTATCAACTCTTTTTTTTGTCTTCTACTCTTTGTGTATCAAGCCTGTTTCTACCAACACACACACATATCTCTTTAGGCTGGATTTGTATCAACAGAGAGAGAGGAGACTATTGTTCCAGTCTTTTTCGAGCATTTCAAGCCTCATTCCTAGGTCCAAGACCATCCCAGGACAGAGGTATCAAGAAAACATTGAATAGTAAATGCTAGCCCTCCACGGCGGGCTCACTACATGATCTAGCAACTCACACTACAATTTCCCAACCGTTCACTTGAGTCTGTCCAGCTAAAACTCTGTGTCCCACATTTCACCAAAACAGGAGCTGCCCGGCATGTTGGGGGGGCTTTTTGCACCGTGTTTTCACAGCACTGCTGCAGCCCCATACCAGGGTATGCAAAACAAAGTAAATAAACTCTGATTTGCCCAGCTGTGAGTTATAAAACATATTAGTAGGGTGATGTTGAAATGAAAATGCAAGAGCCAATTCTGTGTCACAACTGCTGGACTCCAGTACAGCCACATGCAATTTCTCCAGCTCAGCAGAGTAGTAGCTGATGGTGTCAGGTGAGGTCTCTACACACAGCGCCCCTATTTCACAGCCTGGACAATGCTGTCACAAGAAGGACTATAAATCACTATTTTAGTCCTCTGAGAAAAAGCACAATCTGAAGAGTAAATATTAAAAAAGTTTCCTTATTACCTACTAGCCAGAAGCAGTGAGGAAAGAGTAAACCATGGCCTCATTGGCACAGTTCACATGAAATAATGTTGTTAAGTGACATCACCAACAGCCAAGACAATACAAAATGCATTACCTGCCTACATAGTTTTCAACAAGCTTGACAGGGAGCAGAACATTTTTCCTCCCACATCCAAAGGAAAATATCACCTCCTTGTCTGTCTTTATTAGTCTTTTGTGTCTTGCCTTTTAATTAGCCTATAAACATTTAGAAAAAGAGATTCTGAGTCACTCTGATTCAGCATTGGTGCAGGGCAGACGGACTTAGCTAATGTCAAGACCACCTTAATGTTGCTGAGATAAGAGCCATCATCAGCCAGTCCCAGCTCAGCAGCTTTGCCACTACTTTGTTTTTCTGGACTGAAGCTCCCTTGCCTTTGCAGGCAGGCTATGTGGTTTCCATGTGCACTCTCCACACATGCTCAGACTTCCAGAGTGCATGCACTGCAGCATCAGTCCCCAGCCAACTGGCTGCTCTCCTGCACCAGAGCATTTCTCTTCCCCCTGCTATATCACCCCTGATCAGTTGCAAGCTTGTGATTAAGTCTCTCTTAATAAATGACTCCTATTAAACTGGATTCCTCTGTCACTGTGAGAGACATAAAATTAAAAACTGTCTGTCTTTAATCACACCAGGCTTCATCTCCATCTCTCAGGCTCCATTTATCAATAATTAATATAAGAAAGACTGAAATCCATTTCAATTTCAAAGACTGAAATGTTACATTAAAAAAAAAAAAAAAGAAAAAAAAGAAAAAAAAAAAAAAAAAAAAAAAAAAAAAAGCCACCATCACTGAGAAACAGACAGCCAGACTCACAGAGAGGAAAAGAGAATCTGGGAACACTGTAGCAGCCTCCAAAAGAGAGGGGCTCAAATGTGACAATCAGTTCTCTGTGTGGTTTTCTAACTGGAATTTTTTTCCCCTCAAGTACTCTCATACAGAGGAAGAACCTCAGTGGTCCCAAGGACGACAGAGATCTGCACTGTAGCTCATGGCCCTATTTTGCTTGGTTTTACCAAGTCCCTGGAGCAATGACAAATGAGCACACTGTTTTACATAGCCTGCTATCTTCTTTTAAAGAACTGCCAGATCTCAGATGGTCCATCAGAAAGTCATAACTAGCACTTTCCTACAAACACAGTGGCAATACATGGCACAATAAGGATGTGAGGGGAGCAAGTCACCAGCCTGGTTCTAATTACATCGCTCTATAAAGTGCTAAAATCAACATTTAAAACGTTTTTCCTTTATTCAAGTGGTGCTGCTGCTTACTCATGCTTTTTATCACTACAACAGACCCAACATTTCAGCCAATCCTACTTTTGTTGCACAGGAAGTACAAGAAAATCTAATGTTTTTCAATTGGCTTTGACCCCAGAGAACGGGGCTCAGGGTTCACTGTTCAGTGTGAAGGTATTTGGAAGAGTACTATTGGCTGTATCTATCCTTGAAGTGAGGAGTGATCACAGTTTGGGTACTGGACATGGCACACCTGATCACATAGCTAGTCTTCAACTCAGATTGAAGCCAGCATTAGACCTGACTTGGGTATGTCTCTCACAGGACAGTCCTCTACCAGTAGTACAACTTGTGGAAAGCGCCCTGTGACTCTGATGATGCTGTGCCTCAAGTCACATGCCCAACTCAGAGTGCACTGAACACATCCACATGGCTTTTGATCAGCTCAGAGCATGAGCAGAAAACTAACGTCTTCAAGAAAAACAAAATGCAAAACTGTGTCATGCAGACATATGTGACAAGAGCTGAAGTCGTATTGTATGGACAGACCACATCAGCAGACTGGACAGCTGTGCCAGCCACAGACCTGTCAGCCATCATACAGGTAAATATGTAAGTGAAATAGAACACAAAGCGCAAGAGCTGTCCTCTCAGGGGAATCTCACACATGAACAAAAAGCTCTTTACGGGTCAACAGCCTACTGGCACTAAGATAAATGCATGGCACCACACTAAATAAGAGTGAACCTCCGAGCTGGGCATTATCCTGCACAACTCCCAGGTCAGGCAATTCCTGGCATACTCACCAGCTGAACGCCCAACATAACACCTTCCAAGCCTCAGCAGCTACCCAGACTGCCTCAGTCTGTGTGTGACCACTTCCCTGCCGTCCAACCATACTTACTGTGGAAAGGGCAGACACACACAAATGAACTCTGCTGCTAGAGGTAGCAACAATTATGACATTACCCTCTGACTAACAGCCCAGCGCAGGGGAGCACAATAAGCAACCCGGTGTAACACCATCACACCATCAATCATTGCTCAGTAGTTACTGTGTAACTACACAGGGACACAAAGGCGCAACTCCCCCTGTCAGAGTTACAGGGGAGAAATATCATTCAAAAGCTTTTAATTACTGCAGAAGCACACAGTAACAAATGATGACCTGCCCACTGATACAAAGTGGACCTATCAGTCAGGACTCATTCCCTGGTAGTTACTAAGGGAACCTTTTGGTAATCCCACAGCGACTGTGGCACATTGTGGCTGTGGGGAGTTTTATCCCAGCATATGGCCCATTTTCAAGATTTTGCAGGGGGAGGGGGCAGTGTGGAGAAATTACAAAGCAATATTTGCTGAACTACTGTTATCATCCCAATAAGCCCCCTGCTCCATGCCACTGAATTGTGGCAACAGTGTGGTAATGCTTTCACTGACTTATATGTGAGGGGTATAATTGCACCTTTGCCCTGTAGATCTTGTGGTACTTGTAATTATATCCCATTACCTAGGAACACAGCAATTTCAAACCTATTACCCACAGGTATCCTTTATTTCAGAGTTAAATTTATTACTTCAGTGCCAGCCTTGCTCATAGTTCTCCTTTATGCATTCAAGCTTCCCTAGTGACAAACAGTGAAAATAGAGTGAACTGAAAAAGATAGGATACAGAGACAAGAGAAGGGAGCAGAAGACGCAGATGCCTGTCTGGTCCTTGCTCTCATCTGTGAATTGCTTTTCAGTAAGTCCATGGGGATTTCCTTGGGGGAAAAGGAGCATTAGCACAAAAGGGCAGCAACCCTTCTGCAAGCCTGGAGAGGCTACACAATGCAACTGCTGCCAGGGCCACCCTTGTCTGCAATGGGGCTGCAGTGCTGGTAGTTGCACAGAGTTATCCATGATTTCCAGGCTACTGTGCTTTGTAAACCTTCACTTCAAGAGCCTAGTAATAACTATCTGTCTGAGAAATCAGAGGTGTGCTCTAGTGCACAGTTGAACACCAATGCAAAGGACTGCCACTAGTCTGCAGCTATATAATATGTGAGAGAAAAATAAAGCCTGTTTACTTCTGACTATTCAATTGCCATCAAGAGAGAAGCCACAGGAGGAAGAAGAAATTGATTCTTTCCCCAAGATATATCAAAATTTTAAAAGGAAACGAGCAGTCAAGAATATGGATCTTCACTGAATACAGTGTGTCACGTCATCAGAAGAAGAAAAGAAAATACATGCAGCCTTCCTGCAGGTTTCCCTTTCCCAGGTAGCAGAGATGCTCATGATTGTCACCACCACTGGAGCTCCTCCCAAGTCGTGTATCATTTCTGCACAAAAAAACACTGTGGCCTCTGGACTACTGCAACTTATAACAGCTTTTAATAACTCTTTAAAGGAAATTCTGGCAATCAGGTACTGAACCGTTACAATTTCTGACACCCGCCTACTCCAAAGGGCAGAGAGAAGGGCAAGCCCAGTACCCCTTCCCTGCCTTGGGAGCCCCTACCATGCCAGGGGGAAATGATTTAATGGATTATACTGAAACGTATTGTTCAGTCCTGACTATCCTGTGTTTAAGGGCAGAAGAGGACTGAAAGCAAGGAAGACATGGCAGCAGGAAGCAGCCAGCACCATGAGATCAGTCCCCACCTCCAAAAAATTGCAGTGAGTCCATGGGTGTGAGCTATGAGCATCACAGATGATGCACATTTTAGATAATGACAGTAGATTTCCATTGTGGGGAGCTCAAATAACACCAAGGACGGAAAAGGCTAAAAAGAGTAGATAGGACACAATAGATTTGTGCCCCGCTTCCTGTATTATCTTTATGATGAGTAAGTCATCTCCTCAAATAACAACAGGTGCTCCAGATTCCGGAGAAGAACGTGTTGCTGCTACAGTAAGTCGGGCTCTAGGAGTGATGTGAAAAGATAACACTGGAACAAAAAAAGAAGACCTGAAGTTGTTACAGAAACCAGATTCTCACAATTTCATACCAAGCTGAATGTCATCTTTGGTCTCTTCCCTAACACTGGTTTGTCAAAATGCCCAAGATTAACAGGAGTCCCTAATTACTTCAGCTCTGTTGCCCCACCTTGCATTCCTTTACAGACATTGCTGCCATTCTCTCTCAGTTAACCTACCATGGCACAAGCACATCCAATGGTGGAAAAGGGTTTATGATGAGCAATGACAAAGGACAGAACAGGTCAGCCCCTTTGGCACTCCTTACTTGGAAGAGCTGATGCTGGTAACAGCAGGTTTCAATCAAAAGAAACAAGACTCACCTCAATATGAACTACTTTACTGTCAGACTACAGTTTCAGAAAAATCAAAACAGCATCAAGAGGCATAGTGCAGAGACCATACAAGAATAA
Source organism: Grallaria varia (assembly GCA_013396735.1). Taxonomy (NCBI): domain Eukaryota; kingdom Metazoa; phylum Chordata; class Aves; order Passeriformes; family Formicariidae; genus Grallaria; species Grallaria varia. Next base: position 163,307 of record VWZG01012139.1, read on the forward strand.
GTTCCAGACCATGTTTAGTAGTGTAGACATACAGGATGGGGAATAGCTACCTCACTTGAGTTATGTAATCCCATTTTATGTGCCTTGGGTTCTCTCATCAGACTTCTGCTGGCCTTTCCAGCATCACACAACTCTTCTATAGTTAGCATTTGCCACTACTGCCTCATATTACATTGGCTACACAAAAAAGGCAAATTCAAGTGTATGCTTACACTGAAACAAAAATTCTGCATGACAGTGTAGCGTAACAGCACTGGATAAAGATCATCCTTGCACAGAAACAAAGCAGAGAGATGATGAAAGCAGTAGTAGAAACACTGCCTTTCCCACCACTACTAAACTTTGTTTACATTAACAGGAGAGGAGGTTGTGGTAGACCTGGCACTTAGTTCTGGCTAGGATCCTCTGCTTCCTATTGCCCAGTGCGAGCACCACGAGTGTGATTGTTTTTTCCAGGACTTCCAATGCAAGTTCTTGCCCTTTAAATTCTGTCACAAGATGGAGAGAACTTCACCTGTCAAAATGCTATAAGCTGACTGATGAGGTATTGCATGAATCTTGTACTGGGTATCGGTTCAGACTTTGACACTATCTTGTGCCTGGACCTTCTTCCAGAAAGATTCCAAGCCATCCAACCTGCATTCAATGCTCAGGATCAGACACTTCCAGACCTAAGTCTTGGGTTTTGGTTTATGGTTTGACACAGTGCCATGCTGATTCCCTGCTCACTCCCCAAGTAACTCAGATGCTTTGTACTCTACAGCTTCCAGCACTAGGCTAAAGCAGGTATAGGGAGGTGCATATCTACATGGGAGGACATGAGTACTCAGAAACTCACGTGGTGCCACCAATAAACCAACACCAGTAGGCAGTATTTAGAAAACATTCCTAACCTGTGCCTGAGGGTAGGAAGAAGAAGCAATAGGCAGTAATGGGTCTCATGCCAGCACAGTGGCCCCTACTTCTGCAGCCTGCTGTCCAGCTTGCAGGGCAATCGCAGCAACATCTGCTACAGTTAAGAATGCAAATGAGTTTCTCTGCTGATTTCAGTCACTCATAACTTGCCAAAATGTTCATCTTCAGAGCTGAAATTTTCTGGACTTGGCCAGTAGCCAGCAGTGATTATTTTTTGAAAGAACATGGCAGAAGTGATTTAACCACTACAGAGCACTTAGAATGGCATTCATTGCTATTATTCAAAAGTCACGACAGACAGAATTAAGCAGCTTTAAAGTTCACAATGTTTAGGTCTTAGAGTTAAAAAGAGGGAAGCATATGCCCAAGGATTTCAAACATGTCTCTCTTAACAAGCATTTGTACACCATTTAGTGCGCAAAGGCTCTGAATTAGCACTAAACGTTGAGGATCCACTAAGATGTAGTTGGGGTGGGAGGAAGGCTAATGATCCTGTAACCAAACTACCTTGTAAAAATAGTATGGAGGGCATTTTGCCAACTCACTGTTAAATTAAATTACACAGGCAGGTAGCATAAGAACTTGGGAAACTTTAACAAATGTCAGTACAAGTTGCAGTAATGGCTCTGTAACCCCTTTCCTCTGAAGGTATTATTTCCTTAGCAGCCAAGCAGATCCAATGCATCAGTCAGCCCAAAGAGGGAATACTTGCTCCCCTCTTCTTTCCTCACCCATACTTTTAGTTGTGCAGGTCTGCCCCCTTTCTTGAACCAGCTCCAGTGCTCACTGCAGCCATGTTTCACCCAAGGAATATGGTTCACTAACCAACCTGAAAATTAGGTGCTTTTGTTTGCTGGGTTATGATTCAAATGGACTTGGAAATGGATCTACCGAGCACCAAAAAAAGTAAAAGGTAAGTGGCAAGAACATGTCCCTGGAAGCAACACACTCTCATTCTAATAGTAGTAGCAAGTTACTAGAGTGTTTCTCCCACCTAGACCATCCTCACTCCAAGTCTCCTACAGCTGGAATTTTGTGAAGAACTCAAGATCCACCGCAGGGAAAATCTGGTCTTAACATACAAGAGTACAAAGCCCTTTCTAGTAACAAGCATTAGAAGGATAGGTCTTTTCTTTGGTGGGTCTAACAGTATGCAAGCATCTCTGCAACAAAAAGATATTGCACTACAGAAAAAGTTACACAGCTAGGTATAATGGTGTGGCATTTGGAGTTTGAGGCAAAGCATCCAGTGCCTGAGATGTGAATACCAAAGCTCTCTGCATTCAATCAATGCTTACTGTAAGAAGACTGGCTATTTTATTGGTGGTATTTTGGTATCTGGAAGAGGAGAAATAAAAAGAATTGGTTTCAATAATGTCACAGGAAAAACAATTAGTTTTTCATCCTGGAAGACAGAAGACGTGAGAAAGGGATGTATAATGAAGATTTTGCGAATTACTCTTGCATAAGGTCACAAGCTCTACACTTTGAAGCAATCTATTTATTAATTGCAGACAATACATCCATGAGTTTACAGAAAGTACAGGATAGGTGAGCAATGGCTACTGGTTGACTTACATGGTCTTTCAAAGAGTTTCTTCTAGACTGTGCATAAGGTTGAATGGGTACAAAACCAAAGGAGGAAATTAAACACATCTAATGAAGAAGGTATAACATAGATGTACTTTTTTACTTCATCAAATTTTTTTTCTTTAGGGGGAGGGGGGCAGGGAGTGGGGCCTTAGTCCCATTCTGCAGTGGTCAAACCATATTTACAAAAGTAAGAATCCCCACACATAAGCACCAAGTTAGCAAATCTTTCCAAGGTAACTTTGACAAGTACAGAGAGAAAAGGAAAAGGTCAATAAACATGATCTGTGTTGTTGCACATAAATCAATAGGTAAGAGACTAGACAGTGGAAGGTAGGCCAGTTGCACTCTCAAGGATACTCCATGTACACTCTTGCAGCAACTGTCAGATGTGCAACTCCACTAGCTTAGAGCCTGCAAAAACACTATACCATAGCATTAAACTGAGATTCCAGTATGCCCCGAGTCTGCTCCACAGCACCCTGAGACTGAGCAGCAAATACATGTTTCTTCTTACTGAAACACTGCCAAGTGCTACACACCTTTTATTTCAGCAACCAAGTTATTGGGAAACAGTGACATTATTCAGCACAGCACACAAACCCTCTAAAGTTTGTCATCTTGCTTTATATGACTCCTCTATAACGCTCTTTAAAAGAACTTATCAAGAAACCTAGTTCAGTTCTTGCAGAGGCTGTAAGTTTGGCAAATGGTTTTGAAGGCAGCCGAGGATGCATGGACCGAACTCCAGCAAACCTGTTTGTCCTCTGGGCACACAGGAACCAATGACCACACAACTGGCAAGACTGTAACCTTGTCTTATGTAAGGACTTGATTCAGATAACGCCCAGAGTACTCAGTCATTTACACCAGTGGCAATGTAAGGAATTTCAGATTGATTTTAATTTTTGAGAAGTTAGATTTGCAGACTGATGCACAGTCAGAAAAGATGAGTGTAACACTTTCTCTCCTACTCTTAACTAGTCTCCAGTTCATACATATTTTGATGTAGCTTTATTATGCTTTTTTTACATTTCCATCCCCTCCCTCCCCATGCAGCTCCTACCACATTCAGTCCATAGGATGGCTGGGACTTGCTGAATATGCAGCTATTCAATATTTCTTTTTCCTTTCATTATTCATTGTGCAGCCTTACATCTTATTTATCATACACTAAGCCCCTCATTGAAAAAGACAGAATCCTGCAATAAGAACAGCCTGTGAGCATTTAAAGACTATATAGTAATTCTGGTATTTCCTGACTTTTGTACATTTCATTTCACTGTTACATTAATCCATGGTTTTTGTGTAGAATCTCATTGCCTCTTTAAGAAAGAAAAGTGGATAAACAAAGCCATTTCTTCATGAGCAACACAGTGACAGACAGCAATAGAGCATTTGTCTTTTATAAATGGGCAATTTAGAGCTGTGAAAATAATTGATTTTTTTTTCTTGTTTGCTAGCAAATCAAAGCAAAAGTTATTTTTGGGTTGCCCTAAAAGACATACAAAAAAATCTAAGTTAAAAAAAAATAAAATTACATGAAGTCTGCAGACTAATTTTTTTTGATGAACCAAAGTGTTGCATCTGGAATAGGTTGCTTTATTTTGGGATTTCTAACACTTTCAAAAATAAAGTTTTAATTATTTTCATTTTCTTAAATAACTTCCCCTGAAGTTTTACTTTTGATCATCTTTCTACCTTCTTGAAGTTCATTCTTTCCCTTTCCTTCTCCCTGCTCACCCCCAAAGACCTCATCTCAATGTCAAATTGAGTTTGTGATCATATCAACTGACTGAAGGGTATTTGTTTTGTAAAAAAACAAACAAACAAAAAAAACCAACAAAATGAAGTGTTCAGAGAAATCAAGGAGGGAGCGTTGGGTTGTCCACCCTGTGTTTTAAACCAGCTGAGAGCCAGAATCTCCCGTTGCTTCTGCTTTGGCCTCTGCATCATTATTTATAAGCAAAGTGTGACTACACCTCACTACACCTCACAGATTTAACAGTCTGAAGGTCACACCATGCAATGGAATCATGTGATGACACAGTGGGGTAGGGCTAGGGTAGACTGCCAGCAAACCCGAAGTATGAATCCCTGTTTGGTTGGTGGATCTTTTACAGGATCAGGGGGTGAATGAAGCACACTGCTACTCAGACAAATGCCATATTGTTATTACTGTTGCCATACACCTTTAGCCACAAGCTCAGGTCCTGTTGTGCCACCTACTCCACATGTGTGATGGGGCCCTGCTCTCCTAGGGTTATCTGAACCCCTTCCTGGCCATGGGAACAGTGACAGGAATCCTTGCTTTGCTTGAATGGGGTCCTTTCCAAACATACTCATTCTGTGATTTAACCTTAAAAAAAAAATAAAATTAAGGTCTACTAACTAAAATGCTGAATGAACAGCTGCTTGGAGAAGGTTCGCCACAACTTCAGTAAGCAAGGGCCTAGGAATAACCACAGTTTACCCTGCCATTACCTCACCAAGATTTTCATGGGCACATTTGTTCCCAGAAACATGTCACAAACAAATTTTAACTGTTGTGCACCTTAAAGTTAGAAACTGAATCCACTTGCAAAACAGTCAGCAAATGACAAGTTCTCACAGCTCAGTTACTACTTGTCATTATGGGTGTGGGGGGGGGGGGAAGGGGGGGAGCATGCTTACCAGCTCCCCCCAAAATCCTGTTTAGAAGCAGACAAGGAAGACCAGTTTCCCTCCTAAAAATTTCCAACTCCTTAAAACAGAAATGTGCAAAAGCAACCAGTTCTCTACTGGGTAGGGCAACAAGGAGCTAGATCCTGGAGATAAGCCCACACCAACAGCATTGCTTCCATGCCTAAGCTGACATGTGCAATAACTCATTTTTCTGCATCTTTTGTCTTCTGTCTCAGAATGGTTTATTAACCTGGACAGGGAGCTGAAAGGGTGCCTGGAACCAGCTCAAGCCTGGAGCCAGCCTAGCTGCCCACGTGGCATTAAGCTCTGCCAAACCTAAACCGATCTATGCAGATCCCACGTGGCTGCCCTTGCACCTATGCAACCTGTTTTATCTACAGGCTGTGTTGTCTGGGAATGAATTATTCAGCATTAATTGATTTATTTTTTCCAAAGAGAAATATCTTTTATTTACAGTTTATCTGAAAAACTGAATTTTCTTGCCAAGATGCTTCACCACAGATAACCAAAACTTCTTTTAGTCAATGTCACTTCACTTTCCTTAATGAGAAGAATAAGGTGTCAATAAAAATGTCGAAATATTTTGAGGAAATGTATTTCTTTTCTGAAAAGGCTAAAGCAGAAATTTTATTCTCCAATTTGAGGAAAGGGAGTTGGGACTAAAATACTTCACAAATCACTTTGGTCAAACAGACTACTCATTTTTTCTGAATGAAGCACACAGACCTTACCCAGTTCCATTTGAAATTTAGCATTTAGAGTGAAAATGCATGTACAACTTCAGCTTTATGCATAGGTGGCATGCTTTGCCAACAATAAATTGAACAGAACAGGGCACAAAGACACTGCACTAAATTGCATACTGCAGCCTCCAATTTTGTACTTTCAGATATTTATGGGTAGCTGCAGAGTTGTGGGTGCACTCATTTTTCACATGCAAATGGTCATTTGCACATCCAGATATGACTGAAAAATTAAAGAGCTGTTTGAGTGTTGATGAAATACAACAACTCCATGTATTGCATAAAAGCCTTAAAGGTATCACAGCAAGGGGAAGGAGGAACGGCAGAAGCATTATGGGAAATCCAGCAAATACGTCAGAGAAAAGCTCCAAGATGAAAATTTGCAAAAGCACCTCTAGAGATTTAGAATTTTTCCTTCTGTTCAGAATAGTCTCAAAAGGACAGACAAGCAAGACAGCATAACTCAGTTGAAAGTCTGTCCTTGGCTTCTCACATGATCTCTTAAGATGAGGATGAACACATGTAGTTGATCGAGTAAACACCCTCAAACACATTATACCTTTGTATTAATGAAAGCTCAAAAAAATGAAACACTTCGAGGAAATATTTCAAGTGCATCTGTACACGAGCAGCCACCACCTGATGCTGCAGACTCGTTTGAGGAAAGGGCAGCAGCCTCCAGTCGTTCTCACTGATGCTACAGCTTTGTATCTGCTGGACTTAGGCCATTGATTTGGGCACCCATCTCTTCTCTCATAGCCCACGGGTTGGGGAGAAGTGTGTGTCAGGCTCCATGAAACAAAGGCACTAACATCCAAAAGAAGCAGACAGTGCTCCGGATTGCAGTGTTGTCAAGAAGTGAAGGATCAACTGAAATTTGAGGCTTCTCCCATCCCCACTTCCTTCTCCACTGTGTTTACAACGCACTTTCTCAAAATACAAACACTCTGCCAGCCTTAGTTCCTCCCATAGATGACACGGCATCAAATTGACAGAGCGGTGACTATTTGACATCCAAGCTGATAACAGAACGACACTTCTGAGCAACACTTAAACAATAGGCAAGAAATGTGGCTCCATAAATGGGTGAATTTACAGCTTGCTGTTCAAGAAATAAATAAACCATTACCCACAAAGCATCATTTCTCTTTGTAGTACGTCACCTGTCACTAAAGGTTAAATAACTGTCGACTGCTCATGTAAGGTGGGCGGGGGTTGGTTGTAGCTCTGCCACTTCTTTTAGCTCTAAAGGGGACGCGCAGTTATAACCCTTCTGCTTTAAAAAACACAACATCAGTGACTGTCAGCAATGGGAAATGGATCACCTACTACATGCCTGTTATCAGCTCATTGTTATGATTTTATAGAGGAAACAGGTCAAAATATAGTAGGCAGCAATCAGCATGAAATAATGGGCAAAATGCTATGACTGACAGGACAAAATGCAGTAGTCATGAACTTCATATTTGGGGGCCTTCTCATAGGAAAAGGAAAAGGTCTTCTCTCAGAGATATAGTCATGCCATTAGTCTGTGTTTTCGGTACACCATTCATGAGCCAGGGACAACACCCATCACTTTGATACTTGCAATGCCTCAGGGAACTAGGAAAAGAGGTTCATAGCTCAGACCATCTGGTAAAGAGTGAAGGAGCAAGTGAATGCAAGCACATAAAGAGCACTAGGGAGACCACCAGTGAAGATTCAAATCCCATGATTGCTGAAGAAGATGGTATCTTATTTTTTTTCCTCCAGCCAGCAAAAAATCTGCCCCCAAAGTTACAGATTACATCACTTTTTTCCCCTTCCTGCTAGTTCTGGAAATAAAAGATCAGCTTAAACCCCTGAACCACCTACAGGAGATGACAATAGGGCAGGAAGCTTACTGATGGAATGCTAGTCATCAGGAAAGGTGCCAGCCATTCAGAGAGTAACCTAAAAAAGTACATGTTTCTAGAAATAAGATTTCATATAAACTTGCTAGCCTGCCATTTCCCATAGAGTCTCAAAGACAAGGAACTGAGCAGAAATCACTTGCAAAGTCCCTCAGGCATTGGTGAGAAGTAATGGTAACATTGTCAGACAGGTGATGCTGCTTACCTTCTCCCTTCTAGAGGAAGCAGAGATGGATGTTCAAAATGAGAAGGCATTTTTACAGAACGAAATATAATTTATATACTTGATATGGGCAGGGATTTGTGCCTAGACAGCCGCACAAATCCCTGGAGGCATGAGTACACATGTACTGTAGAAGTTCCTTCACCCTGCAGCTGGCTGACCAGGTTCACAGGGTTCAGTCACCTGCCTCCCCAAAACTCTCCCTGGAAAGAAAAGACAGCAGGAAAAGTTAAAGGCTTATTTCTCAGCTGGATCTTCATTAATCCTACAAACATGACAAAGGGGTCTGTTACTGCTCTTCCATAGAACCTGTGACACTACCTTTCCGGCTGAGAAATAAACAAATTATTTTTCTGCCAAAGCTCAACAGCATTCCAGTTTTTGTGTCTCAGTAAGAGCTCTCTTCTCTCTCCACAGGATGAGTACACACCCTAGAGAATCCCTGTCCATTCTTTGCTTCCTCTTGAGAGGGAGTTACTGGAGTTGAGGGTCTGACCTACATATAACCACAGACTGTTTACTGAGCCTCAAGAACATCAAAAACTAGAACTCTTTTTCAAACTTCTTCACTCAGCTGTTTTTCAAATTCCAAGTATCCATATGGCTAATCAGCGCAAAGGGCTTGCTGTGAGAGCAAAAGGATTGCCAGCATCCCAGAAGCAGACAGATATTCAATAATAGGAGTATCACTTGTATCTAGCAACTCCTGAATCCATTTCCATCTCAAAACTGCCTTGCCTTCTCCACTCCACCAAAACTGGAAGTAGTACAGCTATATTCCATATTATACCATGAGAAGGAAAAAGGAATTTGCCCCAGTTTGCCAAAAGCACAAATCCTGTTTGTGTGGTGCATTTAAAGTTCTGAAAAACTACATGCCTGCTCCCAACTCTGTGCCATTCCCCTGTAAGAGAGGTTTAATGAAGTTGAATGAAAGCTCTCAGGGAAGAGGAGCATGATGCAAGAAGTTTCACAGGTTGTATAAATGCTGCATCACACTTTCTTACTCAGTAAAGCCAACCCTTGTCCTCCGGGTGGGTTTTCAATCTGCTAAGAGCCTGGCATCAAGACCTGCAGACAGACTGTCACATAGGTTTACTGTCCTCTCCACCTTCTAATTTCATCTAAGAAGATTCCTAGTTTTAGGCAGCTGTACATAACACTGCTGTGTATCATCACAAAATGTAGCACTGTCTCAAAAGTCTCCTGTGCTAAACAGGAAGATCAGTTGTTAATGTACCTTACCCTGCAGAGCTATCTCTGAAGCTCTTAAGGTACCAGAGAGAGGACCTGACAGGAGAAGGAGCTCACAAGTCAATTCTTTGTCTTAAAACCTTTATCAAAGTTTGTAGTCCTCTCAAATTCAGAAAAATTTAGACAGGGCCTAAGTAATTTACACTTCAAGAGGACAAATAAGATATCCAAGCCAAAAACAGCATTACCAAAATGCAGAAATACAAGACTGTGTTCTTTACCAAATTTCATGGGCCAATGGATGTGGCAGTACAAAAGTGTGCATTTCAATGAATCAAGCTCTGTATACTTAAAGACATTTGTTATCTTCCTTTACGAACCGTTCCAGTACCACCCAGCTAGACAGAAACATGCATGCAAGTGTTTGGCACATTTCCTCTTACTTGACAGCCAAGAGAAATCCAAAGGCCAGTTTCCCCTAGTGCCCAGACAGCCCTACAGGGATGGGATATTCATTTCCCTTCCTATGCCGGATGACAAGCAAGTTATAAATTGTGTTCAATTCTACCATCCCTTGTTTATCCACCATGACAGTCTTCTCTGGCTCTTGTGTGGCTAGGAGCCCAGAGGGCACGCATGACCTTTCTCAAGCTGTTCTAACTTGTCATAAGCTCTTTTGCCCTGCTTTTTATTTTCCATCATTTTATTCATGCCCTGCCCTTCTTTCTCTATCACTCCAACATTTCCTTACCGCAATCCTTCTAGAATGTTATCTTCTCCTGTCTCCCCTGTTCATGAATTACAGCCTCTCTTTCCTCTCTTTTCCTTTTCTTGTTCCCTTTGATGGCATCTTATATTTTTGTCCTCCATTTGCTGAGCAGGACAAGCTTTTGCCCAGACATTCCATTAACCCACACCTCTTCTGACTTGCTGCAGTGCTGAAAACAGATGAAAACTGGGCTCTCCTTGCTACCTCCTTCCTCCCTGCTTTCATTTATCTCTGCTTCCTCATGCTTTTTACCTCTGTCTCTCTCCTCCTTCTCTCTTCAGGCACATCCTTCTACCTGGACCTCTTCTGATGTGCTGTCAATTTTTGAGCTCCCTGTTTTACTCATCTTCCAATCTCCTATCAACACTCTCTAAAAATTAAGGTCAGAGATTAGTTCTTTGCAGCTGCCCCATTGCTAGTCAAACCAAACCATCACATCAGAAACTTCCTTTCAGTGCCGCCTGTCAAACCAAGACATCTTGCATTTCTTGCCAATGCCCAAGTTTCTGAACTAGTTGAGACACAGAATTATTTACAGAAACAGCTGACGGGGATGACATTGAAATGATAGCTCAACACTCCAGAGCTAGCCCCTCCAGTATTCCAAGTGGTAACAAATAAACATGGGGAAAACAGGGGTCATGACAAATACTTTAGCTGGAATTTGTTTTCCAACAGCAAGATTTTGATAATTTCCCCTCTTAAATAGACAAAAGAAAGGGATTTAAGAATCTCTGACATTCAGAAATATGGGAAGCTGTATTTATGGTAAACATGACACCCACCTGATTCTTTGACTTCCTATCATCAGAACTGTTATGTCTACAGAACACTTAGGCAACTCACCAGGTGAGCACTGAAACTTGTGGGTTTGTATTTAGTTGTCTCATTACAAAAGAAGGCAGAAAAAAGGAGTAATGTAAGGCTCAGGAAAAGAGCTTGGGATTGCAATATCTCTGGTAACTCCAACTGTACAGCTGGAGCAGGACCATTTTTCAAGTACCAATATGCAGATGACAAGACAGAAAACCTGTCACAAAACAAAGACAGACTGATTCCACAGGAAGATGGTGTTTGTACTGAGACAAGGCAGTTCCACATTTATCCAAGCAACACTGACACCCACCAGAAGACAGAGGAGACATAGGGATCTTATAGCAGTTACCTGATTTGGGGAAAGACAGGGTTGCTACAGGCAGTCATAGCAGACGAAAATCTGGGATCTGTGGATGAAGAGAAATCACTGCCTCCTGCTGCAGAGATTGAATTTGTAAAATGCTCAGTATAGGCGGAACATAGAGAGCTTTCCAGAACACAAACATGACTATACATTAACAACCCCTAAATCGTGGGCAACAGAACTGAATCAAACCCAGCTTCAAAATCTCTTTGGTCCTGGGTAAAAGTATTGACTGAAGTGTTCACCAGGGTTGGGTCTTCTGCAAAAATTTTGGCACCCAAAACAGCAGAGGTCATTTTGCAGCTCCTCTGTTAACACCCTTACAAATAACTACCTACTTAATTATTTCTTTAAAATAGAGGACAAAACCTTTTACTCATCTAATTTTAGCACTCTTGGTAGAAAACAGACAATGTGTTCAGTCATTGAGGCAAAACAAACAGGAAGGGACAACAAAAACTGGTTTCCTAAGCTTTCTTTTATTGAAGACCTAAAAGGCACAGTGACAAAAATAAGACATATGGAAGGCTAGCTACTGGACCAAATTGAGAAGCTGTTCAGAACTCCTAGCAAAAGAATGGGATCATAACTCAACAAGCATTTCTGACGGCAAAATGTGGAGAAATGACAAAAAGGGAAATCAATGGGATATTGTATTACCTGGCCATAAAGTATTCAAGAAGGATAGATCAGGGCCAAGTTTTCCTCTAGCATAACTCCAATGACTTCAGCAGAGTTATAGCAGTAAAGACTCTTCTGAGGCAGAGACCATTAGAGCACCAATAGACTCAACTCCCATAGTAGTCAGTGACATGACATCACTGAGGGACAGAGCCTTAGTTTAGCATCTATCTTGACAGAAATATCACTCTGTAAACATATTTTCAAGTGCTAATACCCACCTTCTCGTCAATAAAAGGTGCTTATTCCAAAATGAAGGCAATCAGTGGGGAAAAGAAGTCTAATGTAACAGCTACCTGATCAGTAAGAGGGAAGTTAAATTTCAGTTTAAGTGCTTCTTGAAACTGCCATTTCTAGGGCACAAGGAAAATTGAAAAATGCTTTTCCATTACTACAGAAAAGTTAAAATAAAGGTAATTATGGATGAGCGAGTGTATACCAGTGACCAGAATATCACTCAGTTCACGTTCTTAAAATGACAATCAGAACAAAATCTAGCAGTCTTTTAGATGAACAAGGTACTATCACTTAATCAGAAATCAGCAAGACAGAGTAAACACCAAACATTCCCATTATGCCTGAAGTGCAGCATAGTACGTGGTAACTCAAGAGTAATTTTCCCTGTATGTGATAACTTGTAAAAACAAGTAGTAAGGTGGGAAAAGTTTTATAACTAGTAAGATTTATCTATTTTAAACTATAAAACAAGACAACTCTTGAGGTCTGCGACCAAGCTGGATGCACCTACAACATAATAGATCAGTCCCTGTTAAGAAATATAAGGAAACATACAGGGGAAAACTCAGTTTGAACTGTCCACACAGTAACAACTGCAGCCAATATTAATTATGACCGCTCAGGGAAGAAACATGGGTGTCACTGGGGATAGCTCAATGACTGCCTGATCAATATGCACAGGCAGTAGGGAGGGGTGAGGGGGAAGGCAAAGGAAATGCGTGGTTAACGAATCTACCTGAGTACATTCTAGTACTGCCATATAAATGAGGGCTATGCTCTCATTTACAATGCTACATTCAGTTCCAGCCAGCAGTCCCTGTCCCCCCTGTGGTACCATACAGCTAAGCCGTCAGGGATTGGAACAACAGACAAATACGATTACTGCCTGCATGAGGCCACAGATGCTTCCAAGGACAAAGTTAACTTTCATTCTAGTGGGGCAGATGCCTTTGCTATGGAATATGACTTAGGGACTCCCTTAGGCCTCAACTTCAAAGGCAAGCAGAATCCTGAGTCATAACATCTCTAAAAAAAAAATAATAAAATAATACTAAGCTCCAACTCAGAGACTATGAAATAAGGAAGCCAAGTTATCTCAGCCCTCATTAAGAGGGCTTCAATCACAAGTGATCAGCTGAGGTTTGATCTAGCAGTGCGGTTACACTATCTGCCTCAACCCATAGAAGCAGGAAACCACCCTGGTGCAGCATCTATCTCTGCAGACCTTAGTCCCTGCTTGAGAGGCCAAGCACCCCTTCATATGAACTGGTCACATAGGAGATGTCTTCTGCCTGGTTCAGCTAAGCAAAAAAATCAGTCCAGTTGTTGAGCTGCTGCCTTTGCCAAAGCAGACGAAGCAGTACACCTTGGACAACATGTGTGAAAAAACACACTGGCAGCTCCCACTCAGCCAACTGCTGGTGCTTGCCCCCATCTTTCACAATTTCACATACCAGAACTAGAGCACCACAAGCCTGCCCGAGGGCCACCATCCACACAGCCTTGCTTACCAACTCCTCTCAGTAACCGTGAAGGCTAGAGGAGCAAAGGAGAAATAATGCGATGTGCAGAGCTTGGCTGTATCCCATTCAAACCTGTGTTTTGCAGTGAGCCTGAACAGACCATGAAATAAAGCTCTTCCTATCCTTCACACAGAGAAAGTTACTCCTTTACACTTGCCTCTGCTAAGATTGGAAAGAATGGGATTAAAAAAGCATTCTTGGGACTCAAAATGATCTTTTGACTTCATGAGTGACACCTGTTTTCAGCACTACTTCATCTTTTTGCTTAGTGTTATCCTCAGAAGCCAGTCTGCTACCATAAAATAAATTGCTGCAGCTGTAAATAGTGATGAACATTGAATATTCTGTACAATTTCCAGAAATCTCTTGTGTCACACCCATGGCTGCATTCTAATTTTCCAATTCAGAAGCAGGAAGAGCAGCACATGGCTTATTGTGTCCAGCCAGCTCTTGTGCACATCACTCAAACTGTGATTATCAACCAAATTGTTCACAAATTAGTGAGACGAAAGTTAACAGAAATTCTTTGAATAATCCCAAATAGCTGATAAACTCAGAGAGGGCAAGAAGTGATGAAGATCTGCTTACCAGCAATTTTGAAACATGAACAGAAAGCTGAATTTGCTAGGCTTCTTCTAAAAGTTGTTAGAATTTTCACCATCACAAGTATGTGAATTTGACTGAGTACTGCAAACCACCTTTGAAGTTGAGTGCATAACAGTCTCAAATATGGTCACATTTGAAAAAAAATATTTTTCAAAGCTGTCATGATTTTCTTCTCTCTCCATTACCTATAAATTGTTTACCAAGTACTCCATGCATGTTATTGCTGCTGACAACATAGTCAAGTGCATGATACCAAAAAAGAAACTGGCTTGTTCAAGACAGACTGTGATTGCACACAAGTTAAAGATGTTGAGTTTGCTTTCTCTTCCTCTTCTGACAAGTCCACTGACCTGTGAATTTCCTCAACCATTTTTTGTATGCCACTGAAGATTTTAGCTTTCTTTTTTTTTTTTTTAAGTATTTTGCAAATGTTAGTGTTTTCAAGAGAGTATACTGAATACATACGGAAGCCTTCCTTTTTTTTTGAGGTTCTTATATTAGATGAGCATCTAAAAATTTTGGGAAGCTGTTTTATTATCATGCACTCTTTTCACCAATTTGTTGGGAATCTTCTTCCAGTATTTCCCCCCACCTCTTATTCACTTCTGAAAAGAAGAGAAGTTACTTCTGCAGAAATTACCTTCAGGGGAAGGACAGTCATTGGAAAGTGATAATATAAAGGTGTTTCTCCTCTTTTTCTGGGGTACGAGACAGACAAACAGAAGCTCATGACAAAACCCTCTGATAACTTATTCCTTTTGTTGCAATAACTGCTGACAGCTCTCCACCCCCACACAGACACATAGCTGATTTCATTAGATACTGCTCAGACATTTCAAAAGAGATGTAGGTCCCAGCTGAAAGGCCATACAGGAGAAGGCAGAGTACTGCACTGGCCACACACACAGTGGGGACAGAATACATCACACCATGACTGTTCCAAATACAATTTCATTACCACTAATTACCTGGTCAGATCCTACTGACTACTAAAAAAACCACATGGATAGAACTTGGCAATGCCTCTTTTCTCTTCATGCATTTACTCACTCAGACTATGACAGCACATTCCCCATTTACTCAGCAAGCTTCTCCCACAGATATACAAGCATATCTTTCACATCAAAATGCACATTTCACAAATCATAACATGTACTATATCCTAGTGATTAAAACACAGCCCACTACTTTAAATAGGTATGCAATTTTTATAGATGACCAGGTCATTTGAGATTTGTCTCTTCTCTCCCTGTTCTCACATGTAAGTTTTTCAAAGTCTGCCTTGAAACAACTAAAAGGGATCCCATCTTTAAAGAATGAGGGCTCATCACCCTCTGATAATTAAGCTTCTTGAAGGGGTCTCAAGGTGGGCAAGCAGCCGCACAAAATGGCCCATAATCACTAGTCACCGCAAAAAAACCCTTGCCTATATTATATGAAACATGAAATAGCTAGAAATACAAGGAATGCAACAAGGAATTCAACCCATAAAGCCGCCTTTGTGCAACTGAGAAGCCTCAGAAGTGCTTTGAAAGGCTTGAAGGAAGAGAAATTATTTTAACAAAAGAACAAAAAAAAAGAAAACTTGAAAGAGAACAGAAGTTCTGAAGTGTGTGGGGGTGGGAGAAGTCTTCAGTGTTAGGAACACCAAAGAGATCTCTAACTCAAAGCTACCAGAATAGCTTAAACAAGCTGAGGTAGCTGTGGCTTGATATCCTTACTTCAGCAGCAACTGTAGTTTGTTGCCCAGGGGACTACACTGTGGATCTAACTGGACTGCAGTTTAATTTGCAGAGGACCTAGAGAATGGCAGCTCTCTATATCCCAAAAAGAGCAGCTCAGCTTCCAGGAGGCTACAGAATTGTGCTTTCACGCCATAGCTTGCTGACAAGAAAACCACATCCCACCCACCCTTTTTAAATAGCACCAAGCACAGGCAAAGGGACACAGAGAAGAGGAAGAGAGCCCATGTTTGCCATGCACTAACTGCCCTCCTCTGCCAGCAGAGCAGCTCCCATGTGACCACTGTAGGGGCTTTGACCATTTGAAAGGGTCCAGCAGCCTCTGCGCCGTGACAGCAACACAGCTTGAAATTCCAATTTCCTCCTGCTCCCCTAGGGTAGTTTATGAGCCATTTTGGTTAGTGAACATTGGCTCCTAAAATTAATGAGCATGTCTGTTTTCAACATACGGTCAATTGCTGATTGTACTGATGTGGTGAGCTAGGCTGATGAATACATACCACCCACAGGCAAAGAAAGAGCTGGGCTTTCCTGCCGTGTGTTGAGGGAAGGCAAGAGGAAAAAGAAACAACAGCAAAAAAATTAAGCCAAGTGCCAAACGTACATCAGAGTATCTGCACCCAAAAATGCACTTACAGACCAGAGCTCTGAAAACACATGTCCTGCTGCAGCTAGGTTTTTACTGAACACTAGATCTGGTGATTCTTTTCTTTTTTTTCTCTTGTGTTTGGAGCCAACAACGGACCCAGGATTCGATAGCCCCAGCCTTAACTGAATACGAAATCACAGCCATAAAAAGGCATCTCCTCCTCACTCCATTCACTCCTGGGAGAAGTTAACATCAAACTCACACACTGGTCAACTTGTCCTCTCTTAGAGTAACCCCCAGCCTCTGCTGCATACCAGTGAATTCACCAAGGAAGTGGCTCAACACAGCTGGAGACACATGTGCACATGGGCATTTCACAAAGTGCCCACATGCACTACCTGCACAGTCACGTTAGACAGCAGACACAGCTAGTCAACCCAAAACTTCAAGTAATAAAAGTTCGGATTAAGAATAAAATGAAAGAAAAAGGTCAATCCCCTCTTTCCATCATAAGACATGCCACCCACCAGTAGAATAAAATTTTATGCAACTGTATACATTACATGTGCCTGCCACATACAGCTATGTGTTCACCTCATGAAAAACACATGAAGATCAAAGTGGCATTAGTGTTTATGAGCCCATCACCTGGACACACATTCCCTTATGGTTCTAATGAAATAAAGTAAGAGACACCCAGAGGCCATAACCTTCTCAAAAGAAAAAACCCTGATCTGTATTTGTGAACCTTCCAACTCAAATTCTTGATATTCCCAAAAGAAAATAAATTCTGCCAAAACCAACATGCTAGAAAGATTCCTTCCCTGACCAACAAAGCATCTGTCAACCTTGTTACACATATGCCATCTATACATCAGGCTGGGCTTGCAGGGGTGAAGTTGAACTGGCAGCAGGAGGTGACTGGTAAAAGAGGAAGGGAAAGCAGACAGCACATGTGGGTGGTAGAACAGAGGGCAAATAGGAGAGATGGAAGAGCTCAGAGCAAGAGGAAAAGGTGAATGGAGGTTGAGGAGACAGTGATCAATCACTGAGTCTGTATTTACTCAGTCACAGGGCTCTGATGATCTCTTAATGGACCGAGCTCTTCTCTTCTGGTTTATGTTACCAGCAGAACCATTTGATTGAATTATGATTCTTCAACAGATCTCCCTGTATCAGTAATACAGCTTGCCTACTCACCAGCCAGCTCCTCTTACAAAGGGAAGCTTTGATGGCAATGAATGTTTTCCTGACATTTTTTATCTGGAGCAGATCTGCATAAGAGTTGCATTGATTTTGTTGATTTCACAGGGAGAACAACACGGCTGGTACCACTGCCAGTCCGTGATAGCAATGTAAGGGCAGAAAAGAAGGGGCAAACACACTAGAATGTACAACACCTAACCCTTTGAACTAGGCAGAGATGAAAGGTACTTTCAGATAAAATATGTCTGCAATCTTACACCATACATCCATTCTTTTCAAGCTGTCCCCCTCATACCTACCTTCCCTGAGCAAGCATTGGTGCTGCTAAGACCCATTGCCCTTTTGCATTTGACTCGGGGGCAAAGACATGCCTGCTTTATGGTTTGATAATGACAGAACAGAGTGCATCATGGAAAAGCATAGGAAGCTATCTCAGTCAGGACTCCACTGCATTAGGTGCTGCACAAACAGGAACAGTTTCTGTCTGAAGAATTTAATATCCATATGGAAAATAGAGGGAAAAGGTGGGCATAGAGATTGTAATCTACATAGAAAAAAAAACGAACATTTTGAGCAGTTTGAAACACACTGATCTGGATGAAACACCAACCTAAACCAATCTCAAAAAAGCAATTAAATCTTTCATTCTCAAACAGGAATCAAATCTGAAGTGTTACTTGGAGTTTTAAGCTCAAAACTTAAATACTTAACTGTTTCACATTTCTACCTGGCATACTTGTTGCCTCACTTTTGAGTATTCAGGTTTGGGGCTTTGCTTTTGAAAGCACCGCAACAGGAGAAAATGTCATAAAACATTTGATGAAAAAAGCAACAAATAAAAAAAAACCCCGTCAACTCTGCCCACATTTATAAGGAATTCTTAACTTCTTTCCAGAAGAGAAGATCAAGGCACAAGGAACAATACTAGGTAGTCATACATCAACACTGCAAATGCAGAATGAAACAAGAAGGGACTGCTTTACCTGCAGCAGGGACTTCAAACTGCCTCAAGTCAGCAGCTCTGAATCAACAGAGCGAGAAGATGAGGAGCACACTAGACATCAGCAACTCTTCACCTCACATAATGACCCTTGATGGTTACCAGGGAGCAGAAACTGGAAAAATCCCACCATTTTTCTGAGTTAATATAAGCCAACCTAACCCTAGGCCACTTTCAACTTCTTTTGGCCCATTACCTTCCCATCCTTTCAAGTTTAATAGACATGACTTGTTAATCAGGCTGGATCATTGACCTTGCTATATCTGTCTCCATTCCTAAGAGTCCACAAGTAGGCAGACAAAGATGACTTCTAAAAACCCTGACACTTTAAGAATAATTCTCAAACCCAGGGTCAAATCTTGAGTGGTGACATGCATCAGGGGACAGTTCAGGCACAGGGCACTTCTTTAGACTTGGATCTGTAGTAAAGCAACTGTACCCTGAGGCAAATACATCGTTTCACTAGAAGTCTGCAGCACTTTGAGAAAGCAACACACACCCACAGCTAATATATTTCTAACTTCAGTAACTATCTCCTTTTTGAAACTGCCAAGACAAGTGATGCATCGATTTTCCTAGAGCTCACCCTGGACGATTGGTATCAAGACTGTGTAGGCATCTGGTGAAGTGTTCACAAATTTCTCTGAAAAAAGACAAAGAAATCCACAACAATTCAAGATGCCTAGACCAGTAGAAAAAGTTCTCCTTAAGTCAGGCTTATGCTGTGCAGCCAGAATTGAAACTGAGACCTATAAGAAATCTCATCTGAAGACCTTAGCAGAAAGCACCTGCACTATCATCTGCATGTACTTGGAAAGTAACCTTTGCAGAGGTAGCAGCAGCAGGACAAGTAAAATTTGCATTTTAGAATTAGATAGAGAAGCAGGCTGCAGCAACATGATGAAAGGTCAAAGAAATCTGTAGGTGGTCACTGAGATCCTTGCTGCAGCACAGGACAGGTATCACTCGGAGGGGTTATCAATGGCTGACATTTTCCATCAAAGCTTTGGATTGCACCTGCTTTTGATTTGGCTGAACAATTACTATCAGCTCCTGCCTTCTACTATGTTACATCTGTGTTTTGCTCACTAGATTTAAGGACATACGTAAGACATCTCTGAAGATACAGACAAGAGACACGTGTCCTACTATGGGCTCACTGCTATGGGTTCCTGGTCCAATAGCTGCCCCTTTCTCCCAGTTCTTCCCCAACAAAACTTACCTCTTATTTATAGTGTGGGCTGCCCAAGCAAAAAAAACCAACAACGACACAACAAACAAACCCCCCCCCCAAAAAAAAAAACCACCCCAAAAAAACAGAAATCCAGAAACTTCCACCGGTATAGATTTACTAATTCATCTTGCAGTTAGAGAACTACTCCTTACAAGGCATTTGGCAAATACCATTGTCACTGGAGAAAAACCAGGCCCAGGGAGAACTACTTACAAATGTCAATCTGTATGTGTAGAACTCAGATTCTATATCTTCTAAATTGAGAGCTGTTTCTTCTACCTTACAGGCACAGCCTCCCAATATATTCCTCCTCCTCACCTCCCCAGTTAAGATGTAGCAGTATGACAGCCTGTGCAGATGCAGATTTTTTTTGCATATAAAGTTTATCATCTAATCACTCACAGAATAAAGTGCCAAGCAACATTTGAGTAATCAGACTGAATGCATAAATATCCTGTATTTACACAGTTGTTACGGCATATCATTTCTTAGTTAGTTTTCTGATTTTACAGCTATCATCAGTAGTGACTCCAATTCCTTCCTAAACACTCAATCTCTACAGAAACAATCTCAGGTCAAGGAAGAAGAGGGAAACATTGTACATCCCACTAGAGAGGACACCAGCAGGCAGAGATGCAGCTAGCGAGCAACTGTTACTTCCCTGGATCCTTAGGGATGCGTATTTCCCACAGCCTGCTTATGACCTCACAGACAGACCCCAACCTCTAGCACTCCCACTCATGGCCTTCTTCCTTTTACATTGCAGAAAGCAGTACACTGTAACAACAGGTCCCACAGCCAGCAAGTACCCCTCTCTGCAGAACAATAAACCTTCCCAAAAGTCCCTTCTCCAGGCCTTTCTCCACGGCATGGGTCACATTTACAAAACTTGTCTTGCCATAGGTAAGGCAAAGATGTTGCCTTCAGTGAGGTCTAATGCTGTCCTCAATTTCTGTATACAGCAGCTCAGGGTGTTATAACACCCCTGCAAAATTTTTTGCTCTCTCACACAAAATACGACTAGTCTAAGCCTAAGCGTGAACAAATAAAGAATATTTCCCTACCAAATGCCACTATTTTAGTGTCTACTTCCCTTTCCAATTCTGATGGAAATTCAGAAGTTGTATAAAAAGGAACATTTTGTAAACTTAGAATCAGCAGGATAAATTATTTAACACTTTTGAAAATTCAAGTTAAAGGCTTAAACCTTATTGAATCAAGCATTTTGTTTCAATTTGTTGAACCAGTTTCCCCTCCCTACAGCAGCCATGTTCCAAGAAGGTACTGCGCATTCTCAAGGGGGACTTAAGCTTATCTCATTTCCTCATTGTCTTCTATATACCAGATTAGCTAGCTTCAGTTAGTCTCTCCAATGTAATGTGGCTGTTTGACCATCAATGCACCATCCTTTCAACCAGAAGAAATCATAGCAGGTCTTGGAAAACAAGCTCTCAGAATCCTGCCTGCTTTTCAGGAGTGAGGGCAAGAGGAATATATTTTCAATGCAAATTTTCTAGTCAGCTTAACCAGTAATACCAAACAAATATATAAATACAAACATTTGCTATCAAGGAAAAATTCCTCATAGATAGGAGTATATTTATAACAGCTCCTTGGCCAGTAAATATAAATTTAACAGAGCAAGACAACAACTGGGACCCCAGACACATTATGGAGGTGGTGTTCATATTGAAGCACACAGAGATACTCTGAATACTTCCATGTTTGAGAAACACCCGGTCATTTCTAACAGGGCATGAACTTGCAGTAATCTGATGGTTTAGAGATCACCAGTTGCCATCTAGGGTATCAGCCTCATAAATGCATACTCAGGATTCCTTTTTTGCTTGGTAAAGGCCCTGTCAAACTCATCTTTTTTAACCTGGCTTTCATAAAAACCCAACAATTAAGGGACAGATGAATGAGAGAATGGCCAAGAGTGATGTAAGAAAACTGGATAGATGAGGACTAAAACAGCTGCAGTCACTTTGGACATGTTCAAGTTTCCACTACTGAGAACTGATCAAATCACATGTAGCCATGAACTGGGGAGAAGGTGGCTTTGGTGTCCAACATTAGAAATCACTGCTAGTAAGCTCTCAAATGTAGGCAGACATAGCATACCTAGCAGCACTAGCAAGAGGCCTTGAAAAAGCTATTAGCATCTGGCAACTCCCACTCCAAGAATTTTCTCATGTGAAACAAAGAACACTACCAGCCAATTCCCACTGAGACTAGGTATCAAGCTGTCCCCAACAGGAAAAACACACTCTGATGAATTGGCTAAGAACACTGAGATTTGCTGGTTCCATGGAAAACACCGAAATATGCGCTGCCCGGAAAATTTAAATAGGCCACGTAAATAGGTCCTCATATCTCAGGCACAGGAGACACAAATAAGTTACAGGACTAATGGCTGAGCAGGGATGCCACTGCCCTCCTTTGCCTGTTGTCCTGCAGGAACACAGAATCAAGCACGCACAGCAGTTCTGCAAAGCCGGCAGCGAGAGAGAGGGCAGCACACCTGAAGTATTCTTCACTCTCATCAGGCTGTGCTGAAGTGGCCTGGAGTAGCTGATTGCAATCACAGTCTCCTGCTGAGCTAGATGGATACTATAAAGGCAGTATCCAGCTGGACTGGGGTAAGGTATAGTAACTGGCCACAAAGAATGAAGGCTCAGGGGAAAAAAAAGCTGATTTTTGGTAGAGCAGAATGATGGATAGACCACTATCTGTGTTCAAATCAAAAACTAGACTACATCCCAAGGCACTATATTCATGCACAGGTAAGCATAAGCAGATGTGCCCACAGAACAGCTCTTACATGAATAAGGCACACCAATCAAGGGCTGCAGCTCAGGCTTCTCAAAGACATTCTTCTTCTTTAATTTTTAAAATTCAAAGCCCCTTCATCTCCCATTCAATCCATATCAGGAGAGAAACACACTAAGTCACCATTAACTTTAATTGTTAGCTCTTACTAGAAGCATCCCATTTCTGTAATGAATGAACATCTATCCGCTTAAGTGTTTCAGGGCTCAGACCTCCAGTCACATTTAGCTGTTGGGAGAACTGCATTGCTATTCCACATTCAGATGAAGGCAAGATCAACCATGACTTGCTCAGAAGACCCCTGTAGACCTCCTTACTGCTCCCATGCTGCCATAGGACCAAAAAAGAACAAACCAGTAGGTAAACAGTAACCATCTCCTTGTATCAGAGGGGCTTTTAGGAACTAAGAATATTTCAGAAAAAGTATAGGTGGAAAATAAATGTACTTATAGCTTATTTAATATTCAGTACAACTTCCATACAGGGTTTCATATGCAGAAATGGCTTTAAAATTCCTTACAGATACTGTATTACTGCTTAATATCTCCAAGGTCTGGCTGGTACAGTACATTTCTTTCATTCATAAATGACTTGTTGTTGATGCTTCAGAGAGTGTCTGCAAAAAGCTGTTCATGGCTTTTGACATTCCAAGTCACCAACCTGGCAAAACAAATTGCTGTCTTTCACAAAGCCCCTTCTTCATTTGACAGGGCCCTTGAAGACAGCGGACAAAGGCCTGAGCTAAGATACCTGTATCCATCTTCTCCTTTCCATCTGTTCTCCTTGTGCCTCCCCAAGAAGTTAGATCAAAGCATCCCCACGGGGATACCTCATTAAAAAGCAACTCCCTTCCTTGACCGGGTCACTGGCAGCATTACACAAGGTTGCAAGTTCTTGTCCATCAGACGGTGCTTATAAATAGCACAGGGACAGTACTCTCCCTCCATTTTTAATAACAACTGCAAATCTCACAGAAGGACAGGAAAGGAGGAAGGTTGTCTCTCTAAAAAAACTTTTTAGACACACCTGACCACATTAAGAACAAGTAGCTCAAAGATATGCAATTTAATGTTAATGAAAAGAAAAAGACACCAACAAAACCCTAAGGGAGAGCTTCAAGCAGCAGAACTAATGAAGCTTCATTTTCTACAGATTTGCATCTCATGATTGATTCACTTTGGTGCATTAGGAAGAGAAAGCACCAGCTGAAACCTTGTCTGCCCTTTGGGCATTTCTAACAACACACTCCTGTAAATTTTTCCATGTATTAAGGTTTGAGTTCATGCTGTGGAATCTCCTGCATTGGGGAATTCAGAAGGCCCTAGAGGAAGCATTTTCACTCAGTTTAGCCCTCACTGCAAAGGGAGGCCATACAAGTACAGTAGCAGAGGCAAAAAGGTGTCATTAATTTGCTGACGTGGTAACCTGAGGGAGCTCGATTCCATAGACAACTTCATCTTGTTTGGGCTAGACTGAAGTGCAGTCCAGAAGAAATGATCATTTTGTTTTGTCATGAGGTGTGGAAATAGAAACATTTATGACCAAACAGCTTTGTCAGGTGCCCATAGGCACCATTTACATGGAATTTTTTGCCTGAGCATTTGATATTTAAATAGCACTTTACACCTAAGACCAAACAATTACAATCCTTACCCCTTTCTTCACCATGTGTTCAGAGCAGCCTGGCAGACAAGAGAAGCTTCAACTCCTAAAGTCTCTCAAGCAGCATGGCTGGAAGAAAGGAGACACCTCAAACTAGAGGCCCAACATTGAAAACGGAGGCCCCACCAAGCTACCAAAAGCTCCCTGAAGGAATCAGCAGCACAGGGTTAAGCAGAATTATAGCTGCTGCTTCTGACAAGCACACAAAAGACCTGCCAGTGCTGATAATTCATAAGCACTGCAAGCACACCGCTGCTGGGACCGCACCGAGTGCTGGCAGCTCAACAGTGTCATCGCTTCAGGTTGAGCAACCACTTCCCTGGCGCACGGGAGTCCCAAGCACTCGTTGTGCCTGAAGCAATTTTGCATGAGACAGCGACAAAGTAATTAAACTTTGAATCCTCTAGAAATAGAAGGCTGCACTTGTCATTGCTGAGTCCGTCCTGCTTACAGGGAGCACCTTGATGATGAGTGACATCACATGGGCTCAAGGTGACAAAGCAGACTTTCTCCCCAAATTAATATTCTGATGGACCATCCAGGAGGAAGATACCTTTCATTCTTTAAGACCTGTGCTTAAACATTAAATAATTAAGTTTCTTACTCTGAATCTTAAGCCAACACTGCAGCTGGACAAGAGATGAGCAATGAGGTTTACATTTTAGACTCCCCAAACAATCGATGCCACCAAACATTTGCACCCTGTAAAAAGATCAGCTAGTAAGTAAAAAACAAGTGCTAAGCGTCCATGTCTGTCAAAACCTTCAAAATACTGTCAGTCCTGCTTCCCAATCAAAACAATCCTATCTACTTAAAGCCATTCCTGTCTTATTCTCTCCTTCTAGACTGACTGTCTCACACTATTTATTGATGCATCAATCCTCCAAATTGTGAGGTTGCTCCATGTCACATTACAAAACCCGTAACCATTTATTTTAGCATAGCAACAAGCTTCACCAAGATTAGCGTCCAATTTCATTCCAAGTTGTACAAACACATAGCAGATACTTCCTGCCCAGATCACGTAACCCATAAATACACATAAGGGATCATAGTATTACGTGCCTTCACAGAAGGTGAATGAGAAAAATCCCGTAAACTATCCACGATCACTCAGGTAGTCTGTGGGACTGCTTAGAATTACTTTCTTTAGTTCCAGTTCAGTGCTTTGAACCTTAATCCTCACTAAAACAGCCCTCTCAGTTCACAAGAGTACCTTTACTACTAAGAGTATCTGTACTACTACAAAAGTGCATCTCTACTACCAAAGCCAGACAGTCAGCAATATAATCCCTGTTTCACATTGTATTCCCCAGACCCTTTTACATGCATGTGTAGTAAGTTTTCATGTGAGACTTCCCTACTGCCAAATGTTATATGCAATATGGAGCTATGTAAAACAAATACTGTTTGCATTTAAAAGAAAAGTGATTGATAGACAGGTAACCCTCAAAAGCTGAACAGGTTAAAGTGGTGCCACTACATTCTGTATGTGAAAGGCAAAACCAGCATGTATAACACAGGCAAAAATTTATGAAATAATTCAGATCTTATGTCACAATTACTTAGGCAAAAGCAAACAGTAAAAGAATATGTGATTCAATATACTGCATGTGAGAGAAGATGAATGTTAAGTGCTTGATATACACACACATTCTTAAATCATAAATGTGAAGTTAAACAAGTAGCTCTAAGAGCCATAGAGCTACTGAAAACCTTTTTTCTACAGCTGTGCATCTCATGGCTGGACAGCTTAAATGGCTGAGAAGGTGTGAATGCCAAGTTGAGCTTCCCCCACAGTAGAGACATTCACAAGGGTTTCTCCTGGATAAACTCTGTGAGGTTCAATAAAGAGTTGGCCTTACACTACACTTTCTCCCTCAGTCAGACCAAATCAAAGCACTGTCATCTCCCACACTCTGATACTTATTTTCAGAAATCCCTTTTTCATAAAGGCCTCTGTCTGAAATCACTGGCAGAACCTAGAGCTACAATGGGCAGGGAGAGAATACAAAGGAGCATGTACAAAGACCTCAACAGGTTTGGTTTCTCTTCTTCCTTTATTTCAGCAGTAAGGGGATGCTCTACCAACATGTGACATGTAGTAACAAGCATAGCCACTGCAGATGACATCCTAAACCCTGCTTGCTCCAATTATGTGAGCAGGAGCATACCAATCTCTATTAAAGTACATCCCTGGCTCTCACAGTTCACTAAGAGGGGACAGCAGCAGCTGGTCTGTTTATAAAAGTCAGAAAGCAGCACCAGAAGGACCCATGACTGTTAGACAGACAAGGAAGAGCAAGATGGCCTTGTTTTCTCTTCTTCCCCAATCTGCCAGATTGCACAACTGTGATTAACCTTTAGTCCAGCAATCATCAGGTCTTTCAACATCACAATGATCAAGAAAACTTGCTTCCAGATGTTACTGTGCTAAGTGCAATGTGCACATACTGGGATTAAAGTTGCAAAGAATACTTCCTATGTTTCCTTTATTGTCTGCTTTGTAAGACATAAAAAGTAAAAATAACAGATTCCATAGACTTAAAAGCTTCCATAAAGCAACACACTATGTCTCACAGAATTTCCAGAAAGCCTTCAGCCCACCAGGTTTCAGCAAAGAGGCTTGCTAGCCAGACCTTCTGTACAGGAGCAGGAGCATAAACTGGCAGATGCAGCCAGCACTGAGCCTTCACAGCATGCTGGTCCCAATTCTGCTGTGAGCACATCAAGCAAGTCATTTCACCTCTCTGTCTCAATTTCTTTATCTGTGAAATGGAAATGCTGATACTTAAGGCAAGGAATTCAAATGAAGGAGTGCATTCAAGCAGGCTCTAAAGTGCAACAGTGCTGATTGCCAGAGACCTGAGAAAGCCCAAAATAGCTGCAAGAATATTTCACCTACATCCTTATTAGACTCTAGGTATTCCCAGAAGTGAGAGATACTAACAACGTAGTATCTCTTGCAGGTTTAGTCCAATGTGTTAGAGGGAAGTGAAGGCAGATAAGGTCAGGCTGTCACCATCAGTGACCCAAATCACTGTTCTTCAAATTAAAAAGCCCTTTTCTCTTTCTGCTCTATTTTGACTCAGTATATTTACAGAAGTCAACTCCATTCCTTCTGTGTCTTGACTTTGGCAGCCAAACAAACCTAGCCTCTGCTGAGCCCCTGTTTCTAACCAAGGACTTGCTCTGAATCCTGAGAGACAAAGCTGTAGCAGAACTGACCTTCTCTTTCTTACATTATAAACCTGGTACTTATCAGGCTTTTATTTTTACCCCAGGAGCGGGTACCTTGATTGTCAGAAAGAGTAAAACAACACATGAAACAGGTTACACAAGTGCAGTGTTATTTCCATTGCAAAAGAGGAAGCCAGAACACAGACAATATTTCGCCTTGCATAAAAACATCACTTCAGTGCACAGGAGCTACAAAACCCCAGCCAGACCATGAGATACATCCTATGGAATGAAAAGCAAGATCCGCAGCCCTTGTGTTCAAACATTGTATAAGAAGCCTCGATTATCTTCATAGCTACTAGAAATTCTGAAATATATGCATTTCATACGAGAGATTACCTTTAGACATTACAATAGAGGAGGTCAAGATAGAAGAAACAGTAAACACTGAGTTCAGGAATTATGTATTGGAGAAAAAGAGGAAAGACCCACAAAGCACACATTTGCCTTCTTCATATATCTGAAGGTACTACCATGCTTACAGCAAGGTTCAACTCCAAAGACCAGGGCTGCAGATTTGTCCTCTCCCCAGTGGTTGCAACAGTCACATCCCACAACATCTGCCACTGTGTTAATGAAGACAGCCATATCATGTAATGAGCCCCTGCACACCTGTGCAAGCTCTAGGAAACAGCTGGCAAGTTCCTTCTCCAACCCACAAGCTCTACATCTGCATCCATCCATTTCTCCAGCATAGGTTTGCCCCAGCCACAGAACCATCACTATCCTCATTTTCCGGTCCTTCCTTCTGTCCTCTTTAGGTGGGACTCATGGTGCAGCAGGCATTGTCTCCCTGCTCCAAGGAATTCAAGCTTCATTGTATCATAACTTATGGTACACTGCAAGGCACAAGTACTTTCTTCACAGAAGTTTTGCCATAGCAGCTGACTCTTTCAGGTGCCTGTCTTTGCTAGGGTATCAGAAAAGGATATGTGAGCATCCCAGGCAGGCAATTATAGTATGACTAGCCCATGTTAAAAAATTTTCTTCCTAATCCTGTCAGATGCTGCTTGCCTTAAGCCCTGAAGCTCTAAGATATATTGATCACCATCTCCTTTTATCCTGCACAACAGAGCAGCATTTATTCTCAGATTCCTGGGCCATCCCTAATCCTGTTCACTTGACAACCTGAGAGATCTCTGGTGGCACCAACTTCCGCTGCCCCAGTTAGGAGGGGTGTGCATTTGTATATCTCCATTTCAAGCAACTACTAGCTTGTCAGGGAAAAACAGACAAAATATTTAACCCAGGAGCTCCATGCTTGAGCTCATCAGGTACCTGCGTGTGCACAAGACAGCAACCCCTGCAAGACGTAAGGTTTTGCTGACCCTCAGAATTACTGGAAAAATCCCACCCAAGTTTCTTGAGGTATGCCAAATGCTACTGAAAGGACTGGCGGGGTAACAGAGGGCTTGTCTTAACAAGCAGAGGCCAAATTACACCCCTTTCACCTGTGCTAAGGCCACTTTTGTTTAGCAAGCTCAGAGAAGTAAAGTCATCTAGGAGGACCTCAGCTCATACCTTCCACAGGAGAAGGTTAGTTACCACCAGAACTACACTTCAAACTACCACCCTGCTCTTCACATTTTCCATCCCAGCAAGGTACCCAAGCAAAAATAACATATTTCCGAGTAAGAAAACTTCACCCCAGAACTTTTACTCACACAACATAAATACATGTGTTCAGGTTTTAATTTCTAACCTTCTTTTCATTCAGCCAAACTAAGATAATTACCACCTCCCACACACATAAAATTATTCATACGGTACTGTTCTACACCAGCCATCATTCCTCTTACCTTTGGTGCACACTTCCACACACAGCAGCACCAGGTTTGAATTGTCCTGTTCAAAGTCTTTCCTACAATTCCAAGGCTGCAGCTGGAGACATTCACACATTCAGTCCACTAAGATGCCCTTACCTCGCTCCTTGAATAACACAGTTGTGGGATTTCACATAGTGCTTCCTGAAGCAGCCCATAGCTTATCTGGGGATCTTTTAAAACAGGCCAGTCTCAGAGTTTCAAATCCCACCTCAATCTACTACAGCTTTCCCAGGATGCAGCAATTAGTGTTATTCCAGTCAAGTGCATATTATTGATTTATGCGGTAGTATGATAAGATCATCAATGATTTCTATTCCAATCTTCATGCATCTTCACACTTTTTAATTTTTTGAGAGAGAGAAGAAAGGAAAAAAGCAAAAATCACTGCTAGGTATTGAGCAGAGGGTTCCAGTACAAAGACCTCTGTCCTCTTCCTCTTTGCTGATTGCAGTTAATCAAGAAGCCAGCAGAGCAAGAGACCAGTCCAAACTGTTTCCTCTACCCTGTAACCATATATATTGCAGCCTGGACAGGGGAACATCACAGACAGGACTCCTTCATCCCATGGATTCTCTGCTTGGCCCTCATAGAGCAGATCCAAAGCTGCTGGTCCTCCAGTAGCAGCTGGGGAAACCTCTCCTCATTGTGGCAGGTTGAAAAATGATGGTTTAACCTGAGTCTTCATCTTCTGCCTTCTAAGACAGCTCCAGAATTGAAAGAGCAGACTGTTACTCAGATAGGAAATGGCCTGCAAGGACTTTTGTCCCTATGTTTTCCTCACCAGGTAGAAAATCCCTGCAAAGCATCTTCCCTTTCTGCACCGACTGCTTAGGAAGGAGACAATCTTCAGCCACAGCTTATTGGTTGAATGGAGACTTCAGGGCATGTAACACAGACACAAAGAAGGGGAAAGACCTCCTAAGGCACCAGGTCCTGGCTTTATATAGCTGTACTTGGGACACACCTGTTCTTTCCATTACTTCATTTTCTCCTGAGTGCTTCCACCTGCTACCTCATCTTAAGCACAGAGGGATCTCATCAGAAGTGCCAACACCTCTCCCCTGTCTCTCTGCATTGGCTGTGCGTGAATTAAGACAACCTGTCCTTTTGCCACAGGCTAATCTAATCCACCTAAGGACTACTCCTACTCCTACCTCAACCCCCACGGCGGGGAAAATGGGGCTTACTTTCAGCTGAGATCTCCCCTCCACAGCTGCAGGTGATCAAGGAGGCAAACTTGGAGAGAGCAGTTTTGTTTTGCTTTGATCTGCTTTGATGATTGAGTGACACAGAAAAGACAGGGGTCTCCTTCAAAATCCCTGCTTAGTGCTTTAGAAAGTAGGTTGCCTTGCTCTGCCGAGCAGATCCTCAGCCTCCCTAACTTTCCACTTTCTGCACCCCTAGGGCAATCCCCCTTAGACTGTGCTGCTTCATTGCTGTTTATTTAGAATACAGGGCTGGGAAAAATCAGAAAAATCACCTCTTGGCACAGGAGCATGCAGCAGCTAACATAAAGGAGCCTTGATCTGAGCAGGGCTGTGACTGGCAGTCAGAGCAGGACATACCCACAGCATCCTTGGTTGGATGTGTTTCAGAGTCGAGGACTCCTGAGCACAATATAGAGGACAATGGAGCTGAAAGAGGGAAGATGAGTGTGCCTGACTTATGATGTTCACCTCTTTGGAGTCAATGGTGAGAAGTACCTCCAGAGAGCAATTCAAAGCACCTGTCTCTCTGCATTGACTGTACAATGAATTAAGACAGTCTGTCCTTCTGTAATCTAACAGGTACTTTGAATCAGGTGGTGTGAATGGAGAACCTTCGCTCTCTCCTTCAGTAATACCCTAAATGTTACAGAAATCACATGGAAAGTTGGGTAGAGAGAGTGCATTGGAGTCCCTCCCATCTGTCTGAGTATACAGCTGGGGATATTACTAATAATTTCTTCTATTGGTGCTCGAAAGGGAAAAAAAAAACCAAGAAAAAAAGAAAAAAACCCCAAATGTTTTGTAGCTTCTTGTTTGAATTAATCTCCTTTGACAACTGCTGATTTGGGTTTGTGATTCGATCCTCCATATGTCTAGCTCTATTGGTCAATTAAGTGCAGGGGGCAATTGGGAGAAGCAGTGATGCTCGGACTCATTACAAGAGGAAGCATCACATAGTAGTTAGGACATGCAAAGCTGGCTGCCACACTTGGCGTTTGCACAGCCAAGCTGAGCGTGAGGGAGCTGCTGCTGCTTTTCAAGTCAAGGAGATTCAAGTCTCCCTGGCTCCTGACAGAGAGCAGACACAGCTGGCTGGCTGTTGACCAGTTGTGAGCAAGGGGCACAGTTCCAGGGAAGGAGTGAGAAAACAAGCACAAGGAAATGCGGGGAGCAGAAGATCAAAATATTCATAAAAGGCAACAGAAACATGAATAGCTTCTTCCATTACCCGTTGCTGTAGAAAGACAAATACAACATAAGCCAAAAAGATTATGAGTAGAGACCAGCAAAGAAAATGAGAATCGGCTTGTAATAATCCAGGTTAGTATATATGAGGGAAAATAAATGGAAACCAGGACATTAAAAGAGAGGTATATTTGGAAATTGATAATAATCAAATAAAGGCTGTGGGATACAGTGGATTGCAAATTCAGTTACAGATCTTCAATGTCCTATAGCAGCAGAGGCAAAAAAAGAAAAAAAAAAGTTAATGCTGTGCTTCATCTGCAGAGAAATCATGTCAGAAAGTGAGGGGATATTGGCCCTCTGTACTGATCTGGCAGGACAGCACCTGGAATGCTGCCCTCTGTTCTGGTCAACACACATTTACAGAAGATGTTGATGAGCACAGAGAATTCAGAAAAGAGCAGCAGGAAAAAAAAAATATGATTAAGGGTCTGAAAGCACTGACATATGAGAAGAGATTAAAATAATTAAATATGTATTGCTTGGCAAGGGATAAGATCAACCATCTACAAGTGTGTAAATACCAAGAAGGTAGAGGAATTGTATTAAGGGGTATAAATATAAGTGTAATAGAGCAAAAGCAAACATAGACTCAATATTAAGGGAAAAAAAACTCCAACAACTTAGCCCTGAGGTTGTTTTAAACTATCCTTGAGAAGGTGAGACTTATTGCTTGCAGCAGCTGTAGTGGCATGAAGAGAAGAGGGTTTTGGTCATACCTCAGAGGCAAGTCTCCACAGAAACAGACCCAAGAAGAAGGTAACATCTCAGGATTCACCAGTGATATGAACAGCCCAAACTGGCCTGCAGACACCTCAAGAGAAGCCAAGGCTCTGGCAGAGCTACAGACCCACCGCTATAACAGAAGATAGCACGGAAAGGGAATGGAGAACGATCTCTGTCTACAAAGGGCACCCAAATCCTCCGTTTCTTGGGTGAAGGAATTGGGTTTCGCTTATAACAATCTTCTCTCTGTATTTTACATTCACTTCTTCTATTTCCACCAGCAAACCCAGGAATGTACTGGGATGCTGCTTCCCTGCTGGACTGCTCTGAAAGGGCGTCTCCCACCTTGGCTTTCTGGGCTGCCAGAGCCCAGCAGCACAGCGCCACATCAGAGCCATCAGCAGAGGGTACGTTCTGCAGCACCACGAACAGCACTGCTGGCACCGCTGCAGCGAGCTCGCCAAAATTGGCCTTGTCACTTTAAATACATTAGACAATAAATCATCCCTCTGAGACATCCCCAAAGGAAAAACAGGAGGAAAAAGAGCACTTAAAAGCCCTTTTCTATTACAAAGCCTCTGGGGAGCTTTTAAACTTGGAGAGTTTTTTAAGTGAATTGTACGCTTTTTTCCCCCCCTTTGCCTGCCTTTATTATCACTTGCTAACATTAGCCTTGCCTTCCCATGACCAAACTCTCATTCAGACTCTTTTTTTTTTTTTTTTTTTTTTTCCCCCCCTTTTTTTTT
>VWZG01012139.1:196861-222713 GCA_013396735.1 Grallaria varia
TTTTTTGCATCCCTCCCTTTAGTTTCTCTCCCTATTTCTCTCTCACTCTTACAGGTACACACATGAACACCCATAATGTCCATATAACAGTATCTTTCCCATTAGGCATCTCTTCCTAAATTGAAATTACTCTTTGCCAGTATTCCCTTCCTCTGTATCACTTTCCCCTTCCCTCCATTTCCCTTCACTTTTTCACTTTCCTCTGTATTACCCTCTCTCATCTGTCATTCTTCATGTCTGATTGTACTGAACAACCTGAACAAATTCAAAACCATTTCCCTGCTTTCAGGAGGACTGTGTAAATTTTGCACCTTGAATCTATTTTTATGAACATTCTGATGGGTTTCCTTCCTTATAAAGCATATTCCTTCACCTTTGCCTTAGGAGTCATCAAGCACTACTGACCTAGAAGGGCAGTATTTGGTCTCTCTGTTAGCTCTCCAGTGCCTGGTTTTCCCAGCTGGACTAAGGAATAATGTTTCCTCCATTTTCCAGTGCTCAGGAAGCCAAGCGTGGCTATGCAACCAGATTTCATATGCAATGCTTTAAACGGTTCTCCTGCCTACTGCTTTCATTTGCCCTTAAAAACTTTATCATTAAAACTTTGAGGAAGAAGTTCAGTCTGGTTGTATGTCTTCCTAGACATGTGTGGGAGAAGCGGGCAGCATTTTCCGGCTAAACACAAGGATTTTACATCTTCAGTCATGTATGTGGGTTGTGTGTCAGGGAAGAAAAGGAGAATGTAAGGTAAGTAAGGGCAAATTTCATGTAATTACAACTTTGTGAAACAAGCTGATGATTTTCCATAGGCACTGTGTTGGGAACCAAAATACACCTGCCAGCATCCAGTTATCACAGAACAACTCTTATGCCACAGCTTAGAATCCACCTAGTGGATTCCCACACAGATGCTAAGAGTTAATTTTGTTGTGTTGCACCTAGGACTTACCCAACCCATTTCCCACCGAGCAAGCCCATTATACCGTAGCACAGGGAGACCCGGTCAGAGATCACTGCAAACTGGCATGGGCAGCAGCAGCAATTCCAACTGACTGTTCTTTGCTTTGTTTTATTTTTGTTCCTACAGGTGCAAGCCCAAGGTGACCTTGAGATTTTCATTTCCTCATTACTGCCACCTGAGTGCCAACATCACCACGGTCAAAATGCAACTTCTCGAAGAGCACAACAGAGCCTAGTAGAAGATAGCAGGCTGACTAATAATGGAGTTAACCAACTTTATCGCTGGCAATCAATGCCCTTGTAAGCCAGTCGTTGTGTGGTACTGAGTTGCCGGCTGACATTAAACCAATAAAACACTTCTCTACACCACATAAAACATGCTATTCTTTATCAATAATGATAGTGAGACAGTCGGGGCAGCAGAAGCAAACACACTTGTAAGCTCAATCCTTTGCATAGTGTTGGATTTGCTCTTATTGGGATGAATTAAAAAAGGAACAGGAATGACAACAGTTACTTGGCCCCACATGAAACACTGAACAGGCTGCAACATGGGGAAGAGACAAAGAAAAAGGAGGTGGGAAGAGAAGTAGAAACCATTATTTTGATACCCTGTGGCTTCCTGATCTCCTCAGGGGTCAATACTCATCCTTAGAAGCCAATGGGCAAACGGCTCATCTCTAGTCCATGTCTCCCCCTCCTCCCCAGTGTCTTCACAGCCACAGACCAAGTGAGCAAATATCATCCCCAGAACAGCCAGGAAAAGGCTGTGGAACACACAAATGTGGAAGACGAAAGCCTGTGTGAAAGGAAATGCTACATCCTGGGCATTTGTCCAGGGAAGTGGGAGGTGGGGATGGAAGTGAAAGGTCTATGTTCTCCCTAATCATTTCCGCCACAGAAAGGGGGAGAGTGCGACATACACCAGTGGATCACAGCCATTAGAAACGAACCACTGGTGGCTGGCAAATTGTAAATTAGAGAGCCAGAGTGAGAAGAAAGAAAATCAAAGGGGGACTAGGTTGTATTTTATTTCACTTGTAGCGCTTTTCAAATTCAGCCCTAACCAAACCTGATTAAAGTAAATCCCTTTTTTACGGCCTGTGGAGTCTATAAGATTATGGTGTTAATGGAAGTGTGATTCGATCCATCAGTAATGGTGCATGTCGGGGCCCAGGCGCCTCAGACAAGTCCATTTTTTCAGATGTATTTATTGTTTTTTTCCCCCCCCACTCCTTTCTGTTCTCTACACTGCAGTGTTTAATTGAACAGTTTAAAGTGATTCTTCTTCAAGGCCCATTAATTGATTTTTATTTGTGTATTCTCCAGGGGTCAAGGGGAAAATGTATAATAAAACATAAGCTCTAGGTCTGAGTTTGTCACAGTTCCACCTTTCCACACATATGGAGCACATTTCATCTTTAGCATTTCAGATTTCTTCTCTTCCCACTCTTATTTCCCTGCCACTGGCGGGCTCAGTCGTTAGTTTCTCTGTTTCCCTTTTCCCCTGCTTATCTCTAAAATTTGCTGCTGTTATTGAGAGCACAAGGCAGCAATCTCTCTCTCTCTTTCTTTTCCTGTCTAACAAACACCACATCTGTTTTAAAATGTCCCTTTCTTTCAAGGTCTCCAAATTACTTCTGGCCCAAGCTGGGAAGAGAGGAGGGCACTAGCTTACATGTATTTGCAAACCAGTGGCCCTTGAAGTTCAGGTCATTTCCTTTACAACTGGGGGTGACTTTTGTGAGCTTCTTAGAAAACATTTCCTGAGGAGTCTGCCTCTTTCACACCACTAGCCCATCATGGCATGTGAGTCCCTGTGGGCCAGCCAAAAGCTGCTTCTTTCCACCACTTGGTCAGCTAGGGAACATTATTTCCTTCTCAGCCTCCCCAACATTTAGTACAAGGTAACTGGCTGCTCCAAATAAATACATATTGAGCTGGCTTGGTTTACTTCAGATACTGTAAAGCCATTTGTTTCCTTCAGCTCCCAGCTCTGCTCCCTAAAGCTAGCCCAAATATAATTTTTTTTCAGATTCGCCTTGCTGAAGCCCATCCTCTGCTTTCATGCTGTTCTTCTGCAGTAAGTACATTTCTTTTAATAGTTTTCAGAACACAAGGGGTTTCTTTTATTATTATTTTTAAATCACAACATGCACCTAGGAAGTTTTCATCCTCCCACTCACCACACTCACATCCCTTCTACAAACTGTCTCTAGATTAATGCAAGTCAAAAGATGCTTTTCCTTTTCTTTCCATCCTCTGATTGACATGATCTGGGTGAAAGGGCAGTTCTTTGCAGGTGCAGCCTTACCAATCAGTTTCATGCAATCCTGAGTCTGTTTTTGAAATTTGGTATCACATAACATACTGGATGGGACCAAATCTACTCTTACCAGTAGACCTCTTGTTCTGTCTGCTCCTGGGTGCAGAGAAAAAAATCCATTCTATACTGCAGCTGATGGAGAAGTTAGGAAGCAGAATGTAACTACCCAAGAGTAGAACTTTGCCTTACTCCCTTTACTCTTATGACAAGTACTATGGCACCTTTAAGCCAGTAGAATTTCAGATTTGTCTGAAATCATACCACGGGAAGATTAACTAATGTTGTGCTGGGGAAGAGGTAATGGTAAAGGTAAAAGGAGAGCTCCCCATGCTAACTCATCAGCAATCTTCTACTCAAAGCTAAGCTTTCCATGGAAGGTTGAAAATACAAATCCTGAGCAAGTTATGTCTCTATAGAGCTCCTGTCCTCTGGCCAGAATAAAATCTAAGTACCTGGAGATGCACTTACACCTGTGACATTGTTCCCCATTGTCACTGGAGTCGAATTTCCTGGACTGACAGTTTATGGATAAGGAGTTACTTTCTCTTTTGACTAGGCATAGGAACATTACTGGGAGGTGAATATGTTCATCTGGTTACTTCTAGGAAACATTTACCACTGTGTCATGGTCCTCTCCAGTTATCCTCATCTTCTGGCTCTGGTTTCACAAGTACATTTGGAACCACCACCTTATCTTTCCACAGTTACTTCACTACCT
The DNA here is from genome assembly GCA_013396735.1 of Grallaria varia. NCBI lineage: Eukaryota > Metazoa > Chordata > Aves > Passeriformes > Formicariidae > Grallaria > Grallaria varia. The sequence goes on from VWZG01012139.1 coordinate 200,866, forward strand.
TATCTCTTGCTCTGCTCAGATGTGCTCTCCTGAGATATCTCCATTGTCACTGCTGAGATATGCCCCCCCAACATCTCTGCCTGGTGGTTAGCCTCTTCTACAGCAAACAGGGCCATCTCTCTTTCTTAAAGGCTAGCAGTATCCTTGTAACAGGAGTTCCCTATATTTGGAAGTATGACGATTCTTGGAAAAAAAGAAAAGACATTCTCTTGAGAAGTCTAATCAGCTGTGATCTAAGCGTAAACCACTATCTTTTTGCTGTTTGTAGAGACCTTTGTCCATGGTACAGAGGTCCATACCATAGCTCTTAACCCTGGACAGTAATCTTCTAAACTTTCAGCCACATCCAGACTCTGTCAAACAAGATTGAAATAAAATTTCCTCGGTGCATACACATGCAAATATACAACACCATTCTCCCCACATTCTCATGTCAAGATCGAACACCCTACAAGTCCATTATCATCTGATTTCAAAAGATCCATCTCCTCCTCAAGAGCTCTCATACTTATCCAACTTGGTGCCTCTTAGCAGGGGTTTTACTCTTTGTATTTCAGCTATAATTTCATTTCAGCATAACCTTGACCTGCCTATGCTGCCAGAGCAGCTCTCCTTTGTTTAGTTGTTCACCCTCCCTCATATACATATGAAACTCAGTGTCCTCCCTTAGCTAATATAATACAAAGGAATCAATCTGTCAGGCACACATACCCGCGCAGCCTCAGCAAATTAACCTTGCAGAGTAATTAGGGCAAGTGCCATGGTGTTGATATCATGGCCTCATTTGGCTGCTTGAAGCATTAAAATACTACAGCACAGCTACCAGTCAAAATGAGTAGCCTACTGTATCAATAAGTAGAAAGCTAACCAAGTTCCTCTTTGCTCCCACGTTGGTCCATTAGGGTGTATAGATGAGTCTGGAGGTTCTGGAGGTCCCCCTTGTCACAGCTTTGATAGAGACCAGCCTTGAAGAATGGGTGCTCTTCAGTGGAGGCAAGAAGCTCTCAAATGCTCAGGGAAAGGACAGATTTACTGGGGAAGATCATAAGAAGTTGCCAAACAGTCTTTCCAGGCCTGTCATGGCCTAGGAGCTGCAGAAGTCTGAGAGTTTCTATTTGCATTGCATAATTGGCGGGGCCTGTCACAACACTGTGAAAGCCAGCTGCTGCTTTCTGCTCAGAGCTAATTCCACCTGATTTATTTAATATTGTAATGAATATAATCCTCTCTTGCCACCCCTCTCTCCACACACTCAGCCAGCAGTTAGCGAGAGCAGGCACTGCAGACAAACCTGCACAAGCAGGTGGTGTGGAGTGCCTTGGCTCACCCAGTGCCTGAGCAGCTCAGCGCTGTGCTCCAGAGGGAGCAGTGGGACACATGCCGGGGAAATGCAGCCATGCACACAGTTTTCTCACACCCAAAAGAGGCTTCCAGATCTGCTGAGATGGCAAATGTGTGGATGAACGGGTGTGACCACAAGTAAAGGACAGAGTTTCTACAGTTTCTGTAGAAACCCAGATTTCAGACAGACCAGTATGGATTTAAAGAAAAGTTGTCAAGGGGTTAGAGAGGTGCAAGGGGGTGAAAAGGGAAGATACTCAAGAAGTAGGGTAAAATAAAGCCAACTTGCTTGACTAAGCAAAGATGCCAGTAAAGACAGTGGATAAGGACATGGCATCTATGGAGACAACTGGTGAAGAGTATTGGGAAGATCTGATGGCAGATCTGTAACTTCTTATTCCCAAAGAAAAAAAAAAAAAAGGAGAAAAAAAAGGAAGGCCACTGTAGTCCAACAGTGACCAAGCCAGGGGTAGTAGCATCTGAAAATCAAAAAGCCCTGGAAGGACAGTAACTTATGAAAAAAATTGACAATCATTTAGCTATTTGAGTACTCTGCCCTGCCAAAGTGCAAGCAGGTAAAGCCAGTAGGAAAATGAGTTCTGCAGGTCTATAATGGCTTCAAGAACTGGACCAAAGTTGGAGCTTTTGAGACAATAAATCAGACTGTGGCCATGCACAACAGCAACAATCATAGCTATGGAAAGAAGCAGGAGTGAATGGAATGGGAAATACTTCTTATCTCCACAAGGCATCTAGGGACTGCATCTAGAGGAAGGAACGAAGCCTGATACTCCTAGACTCTATTTGCCAGGACAAGACCAAAAGAAGACAAGCAACCTAGCCTTTCACTCAACAGCAGAATCAATACTGGTTTCAAATTGGGCTTTATAATCATGTTCAGTGGGAACTCTGACAGGATGCTCGGAGAAAGAGACAGCATTCAGGAGAAGTGCTTTAGTGTCACAGTTGTAAGGAACAGACAGAGAAGATGAGAAAGGAGTCTGGAAACTGCTGAGAGACAGAGATGTTTAACTAACAGAGGATGACCCAGACAGAGAGAACCAAGAAGTCTTAGAATGTGGAGGAAGAATGTTGCTCCACAGAAACCAAGTGTCACAAGTGCTGGCTCTGGAAGCATTTCATTTTCTCTTCCCACCATGGAAATGGATGGTTAGCCCCAGACAATCTGAGCCCTTGTGTTTTATGCCAAATTCTGCCCATGGAAGAGAGCCCATGAAAACTGAGAAGTTGCAGAAGGTGGCGGCAGTTCAGCAGATAGTCTGCCACATAATATGCAACCATCATTTTCAACTTGTAAATTATTTAGGAAGATACTTCCATGAAACAAATTTGTGCCCAAACACACAAGAGAAAAGTTCATTTTAGAGAACCACATACTGTTAGAGTTGTTAAATAGTCAGTCAAATCCAAATATTTTTCTTCCTGCCCATCTTAACTGTGTGTTTTCCAAAATTCAGAATAATTAATCTGTAACACATCCAATTGTGGCTGTGCATAGGAACTATCACTAATGCACAAGCCATGATGGCTAAAGGTACACTGTCATCCGGATGAGCTGCCACCTGGAGCAGACAGATGGAGACGAAGGGGAGGAGGGGTAAAAGCCAGTTGAATGCATGGTTTCATTAGGCTGCAATGAGGAAGAAAAGTGTGTAGAAATGAGAAGCAACAGTTTTTAGACACTAACAACATGGCAGTGAGTTTGTATCGCTTAGTGGAAACAAGGACCTTTGCCCTGTCCTGATGAACAGTTTTACTGTCCTCCTACCAAGAAAGAAATAGTCGTATAGTAACATCCTGACTCTACCTTTCTCCCCGATCCTTTGGAAGGGCCTAGAAAAATACATGCTCACCCCACTCCTTCCCAGTCTATCCCTTAAAAAAGACAGTCTGGGGCAAGTCTTCAGGGAATTAGTTAATTTAGACTCCTAGCCAGGGTGGAGAGGCTCAACAGAACTGCTAGTCTCTCATATTAATGCCAAGTCTTTGGGTATTAATCCCAGGCTCTCAGTGACCTGGAACACCAGCTATGCTAACAACAAACTTAAAGTCACTAAGACGACTAAGTGTGAAACCAGATTTAAAGATTTAGCAGCTATTCTCAGCAGTCTCCTGTTTAGGCAAAACACGTCAAAGGCATTTGGAAACTACTGAGAGGTGCCCTGGAATGGTAGCTGATTTCATGGCTGACAATGAAAAGCAGAGCAAGGGGCTTATCTCCAAGACAGAAGTGAGCAGAAGGAAAATTACCACCAGCTACAGTAAAGAGCTGATCAGACATTCCCAGTGAAAACACTGCTCCCTCCACCAGTGGCACCTGGCCCATCCTCCTCCAGAAAATGCATTTCAGAGGAAGGAGGGAAGAAATTTGAAATGGTGAAGAATGCAGAGGTAGAAGACCGTTACTGGGAATCTTGACATTTGCAGGACCTCTGGCCATCCACCCTCTTCCTGTGCCCATTACAGCTCACAGACACTCCAATCTGCTCAGGTAATGACCGGATGAAACAGATTTCCTATGCTTGAATCTGCTGCCACTCTTGAGTTTGCAGCAGACATTTTGTAATCAGAGAGCCTGTCAGGAGAGACAAGAGCCTTTAGCAGAAAAGAAAAGTTAATTGCGGAACAAGGGATTTAAAATTTGTGCAAAGGGGGATAATAAAAGAAACAATTATGGAGTTTAACCACTGCTGCTGGCATAGTGTTGAATGTCATTTGTCCTTAGCTACACTGATACAGTTAAACAGTGCACACTCAAGGCTGATGTTTTGGTTTGCTGGTGATTTTGGAACATCAGCAAAAGTTTTGTTTCAAACTAAACCAAATAGTTTTTTCTATTTCAGGCATTTAATTAAAAATGATTAGAGGTTTTATTTTAAAGGGAAGTTGTTTCCAATTGACACAAACCCAAGAATTACTTTTTTTATTATTATTATTTTTTAAATGGGAAAAGGAAACATTTTGATTTTGGAGGAATTTGGGGATACTACTTCGAGAGCTGTCAAAATAGACACAAAAGTTGCCATGTAGTCAGCATTTATTACCCTGCTATATTCCATACGCATTCAGATACAAACCCAGCTGAGGCCGTAACAGTCCATTTTCACAAAGCAGAATTAGGGCTGGTGTTTATTTTGCCTTTCATGCACATTTCTAAAGGCATATTTACTAAGCAGAAGTGTGAGAAACTTGACCTGAAGCGTCAACAGCTGTCCGGAGGAAGCAGAATTTCTCCTACTCTTGCTCCAAGCAATTACTAGTGGTTTGGCATTACACGGATTAAATTGTAGTCTTTCTGCTATAACCTGCTGCAGGGAGCAACTCAGGACTGCTCTGCCTCCCCAAGTGGCATTAGGGAAACACAACCTGAGTACTGTACTTTCACAGAGGAAACTGGCAATCTATTTCATGTATTGATGTATGGCAGAACCATCTCAAGCAGTTTGGGACTCCATCTACACACAGAGCTGTAATTGCTTTGTCCTGTGGCGAAGGTCTGCAGAGGAAAGGCAGCAGAGATTTACTCACTACTAAACTCCAACATGACACATACACATCTGCCTGTAACTTTCTTACAGTTGTATTTTACAACCCCAAAAGAGAAATTCAAGTAGAAATGACCTGAATTCTATTTGCTCAGATGAGGCTGTTCCTTGAGATGCCTTGCAATCACTGTTCTCCAATCTAAGTCTAAACAAAAAGGGCAGTGGTTTGAAAAGGAGTCACCTGAAATTAAGCACATAGTGCAGAGAGATGAATTTCAGAAGTGTTGAGTTCTCACAGCAACTGCCCCTTATAGTATCATTTGGGTGTAAATGCAATAAGAATAATAAGGCAGGTGGACCCAGGAGGGCAATTACCCAAAACTTTAACATCAGCACTTCCAGGAACAATAGAGGTGCCTTAGTAAGATAATATCCAATGAGTTTTGAATCAGTCTGTGTTGGCATCTAGGAAATTCAGAATAAAAAAAAAAAATTGTATTATAATTTAGTTGGTCTTCATAAAACCAAACAACCTAATCAGACCATATCTGGTTTTATAGCTTAAAACCACGTTCATGTAAAGAGAAATGTTTTGTTATTCTAGTTTTCACATGAAGGGCTAAAGAAGGGCAGGGAAAGCAATTTGGTTAAAGCTTCACCAGAAGATTTGCAGAGACAATTGGAAATGAAAGATACTGTTCAAAGTAGGATGGCCTGGGTAGGTCAGATCGGCCCTACAGCTCAGCTCCTTCTGGCCAGCCCCTGCTGATGAGAGGGTGAACCATGACGATGACTATGACTATGACAGTGTGCTCCATCCAAAGAGCTGAGTTCTCTTTGGTGCAGCCAGGATACTGCCACTGTAAATCTCTCTTGCTCCATCTGATCTGCAAAGCAGGACCCAAAAGTGCTGGCATACTCTGCACTCATAAGAAGCAGACGCAGGTAGCAAAGCAGATTGTAAGCCAAACTATGCCCGTTCAGAGACAGAAAAGTGACCTGGGGAGTTAAGAGCTAGTTTCTTTCTGGGTAGTTGGGGGGCTATTCCCCTAAAAGGAGGATATTAGGCTAGACAGCTTCTGATCCGGCCACATTCGGCAGCACCTGTTTTTATCAGGGAAAAGCATCCTTTTGGCAGATATTTTTGCTTTTGCCCCATTCTTCTCAGTTTGAAGATGAACTCTCTAAATAGTTTAAGCACATCTCTGACTGGCTGTTACTGTCCCAAGGTCTTACTCCCACCAGTATTCTCCAAGGAAGAGTACTTCTTTCCTCTCATAATGCACTGACTTTTTCATTGCTTCTTTATGCACACTTCTCACCAATCTAAATAATGGTTCAATTGAGGTTTTATTCTTTGCTTTAATTAGATCTTGAATTTTGAGAGTATTTTACTGTAATTACTTCATTAAATGTGAACTGAAAAGCGAAAAACCTTCCAAAACAAAGTGAGCTGTGTTTGTGCTCTTCTATAATTTTTTTAATGATACATAAAGGCAGACTTAAAATTTTAATCGGGTATGGAGTTTGTTGTATCGGTAAATACTGACAGCCTGTGTTCACTGTTTCAAACCAGCGGAAAGAAAGAAAGAGAGGGACAGAAGGGCAAAATACAGCTATGGACCAACTCAGTCACTCAGTCTTTGACTTACAGTGGCCTCAGTATCCTAATACTACTGTTATTAGACACACATCTAATTCACATGCAATTTCCTATTCCCTTGATGTTTTATTTAAAGTCAAAATAATAGACCAAAGTCTGGTTAAGTCAGGAGAAGTTTCAGAATCAAATCGAGAGGTTACCAAATGGAGAAAGTCTGTTTCCTCACAGTTTGTTAAAGACTCCTTGACACTTTTTTTTTTTTTTTAATTAGAGGGAAGGGAGGAAAGAGAGCATGATACAGGGAGCAGATTAAATCTGCTTTTCCCACACTAAAATTTGACTCAAATTCTGAAAAGGAACACTTTAAAATTTTAATACTTCTGATGGCAAAAAATGAAGCAGAAATGTGCATTTTCAGGATACTGTCATAGCAGATTCTTTATAAAATAAGTCAAGAGCATGAGAACGAAAAGGACTGCTATGCAGCACATTTTAAAATCATAAAAATCCCCCTCACAATTGTTCCTTCTCTCCATTCCACCGAGACAACATAACAAACCAAGATGCAACCAGGAAAATATAGATCCTAAAGCATCCAGATTTTTTCAGATCTGGATTTGTACAGCCCCTAGCACAAAAAGATTAATTCACTTGAAGATTAATTGTTTTAAGCACTTAGGCCAAACCAGCAAGAAGCAAGAATAATTGCAGTCTGAAAAATCAAGAGGATCTGTGAAGAAGTCCAAGAAGACTCTACAGTGCTATAAATCTCAGGGTGCAGATCTTAAAGTTATATTGTGTAATAATCATAACAACAGAGCAAGGTGTTTTATGTATAATTTGATAAAGCATCCCATCCCAAACTTCTTACAACACAAATCCAGTGGTGTTAGGTGAAAAGGTCCTGCCAGCTCCCAGTCCATCTCTAACACTGGACACAAGCAAATGCCCTATGAAAGGGCTGTAAAGAACCTGACAAAAACGTTTCTCCTTAGTACATTCTCCCAGCATACAGCAGTGTAAAGCTTAGGGACCTCCTGAGCCAATGTTTACCTATATATTTGAGTTTAATAGCTCTTGATGGACTATTCCATGCACTCCCTAATCCTTTTTTGAACCTATTCTTACTTCTGGCCTCCCAGATAACCCGTGGTGACAATTTTCCTACTTAATTGTATAGAGAGTGTATAATACAATGTGAATATTGCAACTAAATGAAGGCTAAAGGGGAAAATGATAAGTCTGTGAGCAGGATGAGAGAGAGAAGGGGAGGAAATGTTTTGCATGATTAAAGGGGATATGATAAGGAGTGACAGGCTGAAATTATATTCAGCTCAGAGAACAGAAAAGATCTCAGTCTATTGGGTAGTTATGTATGCTCCCAGTGGATGTGTTGATAATTCCACCTTAAACTGGACAGGATAATTCACTCATCTAGCAGCAATACCTGGGGCTATCCTGCTCGGGAAGGAAAAGCAAACAGTCTGGATATAAGAGTTATTTTTCAAGCAGAGAATAAATTTTTACAAAGTTAAACCCAAATTTTTAAAGGAAGGAAGTTTTCTAAAGAGAAATCTAAGACAGAACTCCTATCTACTGTGACGGAGAAGAGAGAAAACCATTACATTTAATGTCGTGGAAGAGTTGCAGGCTGGGAAAGGCTGCCTCTGGCCTTGCAGAGAAGAGTCATGTGGTACAGATTATTGTGGGATGACTGATGCCAATGGCTCTTTGCAAGGCTGAGTTTGATGCTGTTTTTCTTAATATGTTCGCTCCGCTCTGTTGCTTGGTTGGTAAATTTTTGTTAGTCAAACTGGCCAAGAGGGAGCCGAATTAGTACAGAGAGAGGATTGATATGGCTACCGTGGCTATGTGTGCATATGTGCATATGTGTGCACTCACAAGCACACAAATTTAAAGTGTATAAATCCCTTAGGCACCCAGCCTATTAAGTAAGGAGGAGAATAAGAAATTTTAGGTTACTGCTTATAGAAGGGTGCTTCATCTATCTGCCTCTGGAACCTGCCAAGTTATTTAGGAAAACAAAACTAAACAAAAAGGAAAAAAAGGAACATATCTCAATGTTTCTGAAACCTCAGCATTGGAGCCAATGGATTGTTGAAATTTTTCACACCTTCCATATATTCTGAAAGGCAAGCCTGTTCCTGCTGGGGAAAGATATTCCCAAGGCTTTTACAATTCTTATGAATTTTTAACCTTGTGATCAGCTTATCTGACTTTTCTGGATCCCATCCCGGAGGTACTGTGGCCTAGAGGTTACAGGTTAACTTATTCTCAATGTCCCACTCAGCCTGTAGACCCTCTGCAAAGTCTGACAACAGAAGGGGGTCAGTTTGAAATGCTGGGTTTCCTGATGTGAATGCCTGCCCACCAGAATTGGATGGAAAAGACCTAATCATTTTGTATCCCATAGGCTGCTGCATGGTAGCAGCTTCCAAGTTTGCTGAGCTGGGCAGGACTCAAACTGGCAAGCTATACTGCTACACAATGGCTTTCCATTTCACCTTTGAAGGAAAAATTATCTAAAGTGGTTCTGCTTAAATCAGAGCTCACTTATACCCTCCTCCCTTTCTCCACCATATTTCAGGACTGAGTGTGACATCTGGCATGACACATGGGGAACCTGCAATCTAGAGAACTCATTCATCTTTATAAGTGAAGGACATCCATATTTCAACATAGCCTAGGAAAGACATGCAGCAGGAGAATCCAGCAACCTGGCAAGGCACTCTGCATGTTTTATGAATGTCAGCATCTAAGCTACCTCAGCCAGTGGGAAAACAAAGCCCACCAAAGTGGTCTTGGGGGCACTGACTTGGGCAGCAAAGTATTTCTGGGAGAGTAGAATATCATTGTGTTTCATTCTTCTGCTTTCCCCTATGCTTTCTGGTATCTCCACAACTGCAGTGATTCACAGTTTCTGCCTTCATTTATGGAAGGAGGCAAATGTTCATACACTGGTTAAGGTAAGACACCGGCTACTGTGCTCCTCATGCTGCCTTCTTGTAGCCATTCTGCATGAGCTGGGTGCACAGGGCTCAGCAAAGCATGCCTTGAAGTCATGTCCTCTGCAGCTCTTGAGGCATCTCTGTCTAATTCCTCATCTCCCTCTGTGATCCATGTCCTACATGCCCCTGCAAAGCCAAGTTCTTGCTCCTCTGACCTGCTTCGGACCTCTTCACGCTCGCTGTTGTTACAGACTGTTTCAGCCTGCTGTTCCAAACCACCTCTTTTGCCATGGTTGCACACAGCAGCTCTGGGAGTACAAGGAATGCTTAAAGACCAGGAGAGCTGACAATAATAGTACTGATGTATTTTGTTGTTGCGCAAATAAGACATGTGGGCAAATATTGCTATCTTCTTGAAACATTTAGAAGTCTGATTGAGCATAAAGAGTGTCAACCCAGAGCAAGCCATGCCAGCCTGCTTCCAGCTGAATATCAACACACACAGCTTATGGTTCCAGAGAACAGCTGCGGTGAACTCAGCCAAGGGAATTCCACTGGCTCCTTCTGCTTATATTCAAATCCAGAAAAAAATAAGAGTCCATTTTCCGAATAAATCCTCTCCGACCAAGACCTGGGGACGACAGGATGAGCTAATATCCCACTGGTCAATAAATGTGAGGTGGTTTCTCTGCAAGGGGCCACATTTTGAAGTTCCCATGAAGTTCTTAGGATTCTGTGGATGTGGGAGCCATTTGGACAGGAGAGCAAACTATTTATGTAACACACACTCCAGGCTTGCATCCAAAATGCTGGCCTTTGATCAGAAAAAGACATTACCCAAAGCCAACCTTACAAACACCAGCAAGAGTGCCAGAGTGGCCAGATGGTGCTCGGGTACCACTGCAGCCCCCTGGACTGATTCCCTTGCATACACTGGCAACTGTGACGGGCAAGGATGCACCCTCCCTCCCCATCGCTCCCTTCACAAATCCAGCAAGGTGTGCCAACTTTCCTCAGCAGCATCAGGCACTTCTGCAGCTCCCTACTGCTCTTCTCACAAGCAAGCTGCCAGTGGGTCCTCACAGTGCCAAATATTGCTGCATCTTCCAAACTGCTTCCCCCTCAAGCTCTGGCAAAGGTGCTACAACAGCATCACTAGTGATATGCTCATCCTTACCCTTTCCATTGCGTGTACCAGCAGTGATGCCAAGGTACTCACATTGTTCCAGACAACAATAAAGATGCTTTATAATAATAAATACCTTCTTGCAAGAAATGGCAAAAAGACCCAAGTACCCAGATGGTGCTCTAATAACCTTCCCTTGCCCTTTCTGTCTCCTTGGCAAGGATACCAAGCTGCCCAGAGTAGCCTTACAAATCTTCGAGGGACTCCCTAATCAGAAAAAAAAAAAAAAAGAGTACTGCTGCTGGCAGGTAGTTTCTCTTACTCGTATGTAATTCACAGCTATCTACAAGTTTAAAAGCAACGACTCTTACCATAATTACTGCTATCTCTTCTGTCTTCACCACCAGCTGAGCTGGCCTGAGGAAAAACCCAGACGTACGCAGGCAATATCCTTAAATGCTGTGACAAAAACCAATGCTGCTAAATTGACCCTCTTCACCTGCTTGTTTTTTGTGATGGGGTTTAGTGGCACAGTGTGTTTCAGTGGCCCAGTGCACCCACCAGCAGCTCATGAATGGCAAATGCCTAGGAATTTGGTACATGTATAAAGAATCAAAAAGAAATCACGCCCTAAGTGATGTCAGGGAGAGCTTATGCTAATTTAAATTTTATGCTCTTCCCACTCTCTTCCTACCATTGCTATTATTCTTCATTGACCCACAAATGAAAATTGAGCTTTGGTAGGCTAAGAGTAGAGAAGCAGATTTTTTTCTAGTACCATCACCTGAAAGCACTGTCCCTGTTTTTCTTCACAGATACCACTTGGCCTCTTTGGCCAGCTACAAACCCATGGTGCTTCTGCTTGTAAAGGAAAACACTGACAGAAGATGAAAGGTTGCTTCTGTGCTCTAAATGCCTCATACTTTGATTAAAAATGTTTTTGTCAATTAGGGATTGATTTTTGCTGTTCATTAAAGTGATGGATGTCAGTGCTGACGGAGGTGATATTTTACCCTGTGGTGGCCTGCAGTATAAATGGGTAGGAGAAGCCGGAGGCTCCAGTTTGCTTGAATGGAGTTGATGATCAGGACTGGGATAAAATAGGCCAGTCAGAGGATGGAGAAATGAGTGCCGCAGTGCTCAGGGAGAAGCAGGGGGAAGCTCTCATGGCAGAGTTTTGTAGTCAGTCCTTATCACTCTATCTCTCTGAAAGCATGGTGGATGCTGAAGATAGATTTTAAGTAGAGCTGGAGATGTGAGTTTTTTTGGACAGCTGCACAGCAGGACTGAAGATATGGATTGTATAGATGGCCGAAGCTGGTAAGTTTTACACGTGGGCCATGCAAAATTTCCCCAACTCAAATTGAACTTCTCCTGTAGGAGCTTCTGCCCTGACACCGCCATCGAAAGGACATTTCCTGAGAGAAGGAAAGGGCTGTCCTTAAGCTGCATGGGATAGGTTCAACCTAAGATTTCCATGAGAAAATCCAAGAGACTCAAATGCATAATCAAGGGTTGTAGAGAAGTTTTCCAAAAATAAGATTACTTTAATCATTCACTTTCTGCAGTGCAGGGGCTACACTTTACTTGTATTGCTATCACAGAGTGTAAGACAGGGAGTTACTAAAAGTTGCAGTATTTTCCAATCTGCTTTTGGCATTATAAGCCTAGGCCATGTGGAGGAGAAAAATCAGGAGCCACTACACATGAAATAATAGTGGAGTCAGACCATCTACTAGAAGTAGCAGAGCACACACAATTATGACATTTCCCTGGGGCTGGATCTCCAATATCTGCAAAAGAGAGTTTGGGCATCCACAAGCTTCTAAAGTAAGACACAGCCTGCTGACAACCCAGCTGGACTTTACAGATTTTTGCAACCTACTGCACATCCATCCATGCTTTTGCAGGCATGGGAACAGAAAGAAATGTGACTCTGCCCTAGAGGAGAGTGCTGATGCAGCAGGAATTCAAAGTCACAATTCAGTGGCCTCGCAACAGTACTCATATGAAATGCTCCAGTCTCCAAGAAAGCCATGGGGACTAGCAGCTACATCAGACCTTACAGCAACTCCACTCTTTGCTGGGGCAATAGCAGGAGGTTTCAGGTGTACAGAACATCATGATTACCTAACATGGGCTGAATAGTGCCCCTCGTGCTGTGCTGTCCTCCCACCTTCAGCAGGGACATTATGCAGCCACATAGTGGTCACTAATGTAGAACGCAGGGCTGAAACACAGCTCTGCAAAAACCGCTCCCCGCTCCCTTTCACCATTGAAATCTGTTATGTGTAGGTCTCCTGTATCACTCAGGTTCCAGTTTTAGATACAAACTGTGTGTGCACATAAAAAAACCACAAGCACACAGACACATATATTTGTATGCTGATGAGATCGTTAAATTTATCAGTTTTCCAATTCATTTGAGGTTCATTATGGAGCTGCAGCGCTGCTCCTTTCATCTGGGAACGGAAAGGGAAAGGCCTTTACCCCTTTCTCGAAATTAAAGTGAAATGGGTACCACTTTATTTTAAGTGCCCATTAACTAAAGCGTAACTGAAACCAAGTTACAATGGGTGCCTCAGGGGGATGTACGTAGGAGATACACCCACCAACAGCAAATGCACAAAAATCAGTGGAATAAACATCAAAGCACTTCCTAGTTCAGCGATTGTTAAAAGCCTATTTTACACCCAGAAATGGGGAGAAAGCAGGCCCAAGAGCTCTTCAGCAAGAGCTCTTCAGTGCCTTTGAAAGACTCATTTAAGTCTTATTAAAATATTACCTGCTCTTTTTTTTTTTTTTTTNTGGATTTAAACTGTTAATTCATCTTCTGCAATTTTTCTGCACTTGGCTATTGTAGGGGAGAAAAGACTCAATACTGTTAGTAAAAGGATCTAATTGCTACCTTCTTTTCATCTCAGAAGCCCCCTCCCTCCTCCTCCTCTCAGTCCTTACAGGTTGGGTCATACCAGCTTTCTTAATCTTTGGAGATTATTCTTTTGTGGTTTGATGAGACTTCACTAGACTCCTAAATCTTTTCATTTCACCTCATTTAAATATTTTGGCCAATTGCTGAAGTTAATGATGATGAATAGGATTAAGATTAAAGGCTTAAAAGGGTTAGGAGGAGGAAAAAGTGTATTTCATTTTCAACAATGCATACAGAAGTCTCTTTTATTTGGTGTTGCATACCTCTCTGTTAGGGCTGTAGCTTGTAGCTCTTGACAGGTCTCTGACATGGCTGCATCTGTCTGTCTCTCTGCAACATCTCTCTTTGGCATGAAGTTCAACAGAAAAACATCAGGACCTTTGCACTGTCTTTGCATGTGCTCTCACTCGCTCTCTGTGCTATCTGCCTCTGCTCTGTGCTCTCTCTCGGCTTCCCTGACTTATTCTAAACCCACGTATGGGAGTATAACCTTTCAAGGATGTAATTTAAAATAAAAAAAGCACACATTTTTATAGACAAAATTATCCTTATAATTTTGCATAGCAATTTAGAAGACAACCAGCCTGAAACTCTTGTCTGTGCACAATAAAACCCTTTCCCAAAGAAAAAAAATCTTCTCCTTTATTATTATTTAACTCCTTTCCATAAACTGATTTCCTCTGGTAAAAAGTAGAAAATCTATCTTCATAGTCTCTGAAGCCAAAAAAATTGGACCAAACTGGAAATCTAGCTGCAACTAAATAAGTCATATTTCCCCATCAGTCTTTTATCTTTATTTAAAGAAATAAAGCTAATTTCACAGAAACTACTATTCTAGGAAGTCTTAGATTGCTTTGGACAGACTCAAATCCCTTTGGCTTCTGTTTCTAAATCACTGGAGAAGAGAGTTCATGGAGTGCCTTCGATGGACAATACATGTTGCCAAATGCAACGAGGCAAGTTCCTGTTAAACCCAGCTTTGGCAGGTAAATTGTGAGCTGATGGAACCATACCCCAATAAAAACCTCTCCTTTGCTACCGCTGAAGCAACACAGTGAAGGTGAGTGGATGGCACAGGTCAGTTCCTGGCACAGCACCAGACTGGGTGAACTTGTCGGTGCAGTACGAGACCCCTGCACCGACAGGGTGTTCTCTATTTTTTTCCAGACCCACCACTTCAGTCCTCAGTGTCATAAATCTAGATCTTCTCCAATACAAACTTTTTTAATAGGTGGGGGGAGGATGAATACAGTTTCCAGGCTTCAGTGAAAAAGCTGCATGAGAGGGAACATCATTTATAATGTTAAGGATTAAAAATGGCTTACTGTGGGGAACGAAGTGAGCTATGGGTCTGCTGCAGATTTCTGGCATATTGAACAAACTGTACTAAAGCTCTAACCTAAAATATTTATGACTGTATTTACTAGAGTTCATGTTAGACTTGGTTGGGGCAGAGCAGGTCCTTTAACGAAGGAGGAATGTGCACAGGGCTGAAGTCTGGGCTCAATGAAAGATGAGCAAGGAAGGGAATGAGAGCTGAATGGAGGGAACTGGAAGAGCATTTGGTATTGCCTTAGGCAAAGCGCTGAGTCCACAAGAGAAGCAGCTCTGCTAACATGAGTCTAAGGATCAAGTATGACTGATAGCGAACTTGGTAGGGAAAAGCTAATGATATTAAATCACAGAATCACAGAATATTCTGAGTTGGAAGGGACCCACAAGGATCACTGAGTCCAGCTCTTAAATGAATGATCCATACAGGCATCAAACCCACATCCTTGGTATTATTAGCACCATACTTGTGCAAGGATGGATGAGTACAAGGATTTGCCACTCCAGACTCAGGGAAATATATGTACAGTGTGCAGGCTTATTTCAGATCATCCTTGTATGACACCTTTACGACTTCTGTGCTTTGGCCAGCATGAGTAGAAAACCTGGAGAGGAAGCTCCACACATGCTCACATTTCAGGAGAAGCAACAGAAGGACCCAACTCATATCCTGGATGACAGCTCAAGTACAGGTGGCATTTCACAGGCAAGAGGCAGTATGTCCTCACTGCTGAAATGAGAGACTTATTGGAAAATCCTAGACATTGCAGACACTGCATAGTATTGTCCTAGCACAACAGAAAGGGGATTCTCCTAGTAGACATTGCTTATCTTAAATGTGCCCAGGAACACATTCAGTTCTTTACACCTCTTAAAAGTCTCAGTAGCACCTCCTCTGACCGCAGAGTGGGAAAATCCTATTGTGCTCAACAATTCAAAATCAAATGTTTTGACTGACACATTGGGCTTGAAACAGAGACTTCCAGAAATAACAGCAGAAGGGAAAGAATCAAGGGGTTGCTCATTAATGGACTGCAGAGCAGTCTGATAACTATGCAGGATTTTATGGACACAGAGGCAGATTTTCAGGGGCATATGGACTAAGGGGGTTGTTACTCCTTAAAACTACTCCTTAAAAGTACTCTCCACTGCCAAGCAGGGAGGCTGCCGGAAGAACAGCTGTGATGGGTATGGGGAATGTGCAATGGCCCATCACAGCTACATCCGTTCCCAGTGTACATTTTACATCTTCATTTGCTGCCCTAAGCATTTGGTCTGATTTGCTAAATAGACAGATATCATATTCTGTGGCAAAGCAGACAATCTCTTTGCAAAATACAGTTGGGCTATAAAGGGTTCATCTAAAGCAGTAGATAAAAGAAAGGGAAAAGAAAAATGTGGTTTCCATTTTTTTTTCCCAAGATTGATTCTTTTTTTGACTGTATCCAGTATCAGTATTTGGAAACTGTCAACAGGATCCCTGTATCATTACTGAAAAAAAAATTAAAACCAATTTTAAAAGATAAGAGCAGAAAGATTTAATAAAGATCTGATAGATCTTTTTTCATCCCTTGTTTCTAGAATCCAAGCCTTGAAAACTTTCAGTTCAGTAAAAAGCACCTAAGGATGTTGCTCCAGGATTCAGGACCTTCAAAAGAGAGATAAAAAACCAAAACATCAAAGGCAGGTGTGTGCATGCATGTGTGTGCTGCCCATGTGTCTGTGCATGCCTCTCCTCTTTCTCAGGGGCACAGCCGCAGCCTGGCCTCCTGCCTAGACTCCATAATGAGTTACTGCACCCTCTGAGCTCGCTTTTCTTCAGCCTTGGTGAAGCAATCATGTCACTAAGGTTGGGTCGTCAGTCACCCACAGCTGTAAACCTATTCCATTTTCTGAGATCCCTTGGGATACTCTTGACATGGGCTGCTATGGTGCTTTCCTTGAGCTTTCCCTTTAGTTATCACTTATCAATTCAGCTTTCTAGTGAAAAACTGGTCATAAAGAAATGTTAGTCAGTGGAAAAAAACAAAACAAACCAAAACATAACAACATTCCTTTACATATGCAAAAACACCTAAAATTTTAGGACTGTTTCACACCTAGGCAAACACGTTAAACTGATGAAACTCTATAGAACACCAAAAAGAGAGGCCAATTTCAGGACTGAGAGCTGGTTCTTATGCCTGTCTGGTTATAGGAAAGCCAAATCTGCATCCTTGCTGTGATCATGGCAATACAGGATCTAGACTGCATTTCTCAAATCTCCGGTAGCCCAAGCCAGCATCACAAGCTAGCACCACATGCAGGTACTAGCTGCTTGTTATGTGATATTCCTAAAACCTAGAGGGAAAAATTATCCAGCTGGTGGTGTGCTTGCACAAATACAGCTTCAACTCCAAAAAATCAACTCATCCCAAATAAACTAAAATAAATTAACAGTCACCAACTAATCGAAACATTTCCAGCCAGCTCTTTCAAAAAAAAGTCTGTTGTTGCCCAGGCACTAATATGGATGATGCAAAACCTCATTTTGGTAACAACTAAAAAAGCCTGTCTGAGCAGAAGGTGTTGGTGGATGTGTCTTATCTGACTACAGCCTTATCACTGAGCTATGCTTGCTCACGACCTTTACCTCCTTTGGTTGTGATCAATGAATAGTCATTCACCAGGTAAACTTCACTTCAGCTGAGGTTCTTTCGGCAACTGTTAAATCCTGTGTACTTTTTATTTTACCACGCATTTTTTACAGTGCTGTGCACACAGATGTGGAGTAGCAGCTACGAATTCAGCAATCACCAAGGCTTGGCATTGATCAAGGTAGGTGTTTTCATTCAAGCATTCTTAAGACTCCAGTCATTGCCCAGCTGCTTCCTCAAAGGCCTCCAATAATCCCAGCACTACTTCTTTTGAATGAGATAAAATTATACTTCATTGACAAAGACTATTGAAAACAAAACAGTAGGTTTTGCTTACAGAATTAGGTCAGTCCAACAGTCGGGTTTATAAAACCGACATGGAGACAACTCTGTGCCAGCCTGATGGAACCGCTATGCATCAAAGAACAAGAATGTACTGAGCAATGACAAGAAGAATAAAATGCAGAAGTGAAAGATGAAATCAAAAGCAGCCCTAGCTTTAAACCCTAGGTATAGAGATTTACAGGAGAACAATCCAAAGGAAAAGATTCAAATTATTTCCATTAGCTGAGACAGTCTCCCAGCCACAATATATCTATCCTATAGTAAGAGCAAGGACACTGCAAGTAGACAAGTGGAAAGAATGAAGATGATGTTGAGCTCTGCATAAAGATGTAGGTGGGGGCCACAATTAGAAATTCAGAGCTATGCCATGTGCTACCATTTAGATCTGAAGTACTAGTTGGATCATGATTGAAGAAAAGGTCAACCCCAAAGTCACATCTGGCTTTAGTGCCAAAGAAACCCCAAGAGTGGATATACTGAGTCCCAACACTAAAGTCAATGTTAGGAATGCAAATAGGAAGAGTGCTCCTAAAAGGCATATTTGGATAATGGCCAAAACAAAAGAGTTTGATTGCCTCCATCCCACTATGATATAAATCAGTCATGCTGCTGAAAAATTGCAGTACCAGTGGGATATGGGCCCAGGTTACATGACAGTGGGAATGTGCAGGCTACTCTCAGTTATTCTCACATACCTCCTAGCAGCCCCAGGGTTTGCAGGTTAAAGGACAGAAAAGATTACTAGCAGAAGTGGAAAAAAATTCACAGAAGTCAGTGTAATAGTGCTCTCTGTGCCTGCTCTGAATTTCTCCCTGAGAGCAAGAACTTTGAGACTAATTTCACCGTGGCTCATGGGATGGATGTTGTGTCTTTTTTCTATGTCGAAATTATCTGGAAATTGTGGGTTGCTAGTTTAGTTTTATGAGCTCCTAAAACTATTCTTTGAATAATAATTGGCCTGAAGTTCATCTGTTCAAAGACTTTAATATTTAGCATTCAGCTTAGGGCAACAGCACATCAGCTCTGGAAGGGGAAGGATTGAGGGGAATTACTCCCTCCAGAGTCACGGCCACACCACATGTGGCAAACCAAGTTTAAAATATCTGCAGACGGAGAGGAGATATGTCATTTGGAAATTACTTGTGCGCTGTTTGAAGCAGCCGTTAGCTGTGCAGCAAACAGACTCTGCAAATAGAATTGCTGTGTGCAACACAACCTGGGACTAATGCAACCTCCTGTTTCCGATTACCGGGACAAGCTCTGAAGCCTGCCATCCACAGAAACTAATATCAAGGACTAGGGAATGGTGAAAGTTTTATGGAACACAGGGCAACAGAAGCCAGTCTGCGTGATTAAAATTAAATCTCCAAAAGGAATTGATTGTCTCTCCTTGATACAGAGCGCTAACTCTAATAAGATCTTTCATCATAAGGAAGCCTCTGCAAGGCTGGCATTGGAGGAGAAAGCAATATTGTGAATTTCTAACCATGAGATTGTGAATTTAAATAAAACTGGATATGCATTTGCCTAGCTTTTGGGCAGCGATCAAAAAGAAGGGAAAGAGAAATCTCAGCCAATAATACAGTTTATTGAAATGGTTCCACATGGTAGGTTAAACCAGACAAAAACAATGCTGAGATGCAGTGGGTCTGTTTTGCTTTGATTTCCTTCTAAATTAGCCATTCAGTTCCATCAAAAGTGGAGATTTCAGCCCACACTGGACAAATACTCTCGTTGCCAATTGAGAAAGGAGCTCAGTTCAGCCCAGTATATATTCCTCCCAAGTACATATTCCTTTAAAATGGTAGGACTGGCTAAAGGGATCAAGTACGGCACACTCCTTTCCCTGCTCTGTGGGGAAGTCACTCTGTCTTTCTCCCCTACAGGTATAACAATATTTCCTTGCACTTTAATTCTTATACCTCTCCCAAAGCTTGCAGCACTGGACTCAGGCTCTCTGGGTAGGCAGGATATTGGCAGCTCAGTCCGCTGACAGTGAGGTGAATACCCTCAGGAACTGGTGTATTGCTGGTGGTACTGCCTGTTACATTTGCAGCAATAAGAGCAGCTCTACAAAGCTGGCCTTCCCTGGCCTTTTCTCACAAGTTGCTACTCTGAAAGGTTTTGCTTTGGGCCAAATGAAATAATTTGTGTCAAGTGAAATGATGTTTTCCATCTTTTTCTTTTTCCCCTCCTCTATGAAAAAGGAGAGCAACTGAACAAGAGGCAAAACAACTAACACAAAGAGAATTTGGTTCAACATAAGCCAATTTTTCTGTCTCCAAATGTTTCATTTCAGAAGCCAAAGAGAAAAATATTTGCACAGCTTTAACCCTAACCAGAAGAGTTCATTACGGAACTGGTGGCAGTCTGCACACTGTATAGGCGTTAACTTAAACTACACACATTTTAATTTGAGCAATTATGTTCTCTGGGCCTAATTCCCACTAGTTTAATTTGGATATTTTCTGTCATCACTTGTTGTACCCAACAGTTGTAAAATGTAACCATGCACTATTAAACAGCTGCTGCCTTCCACAGGTGGCTGCCTTACAGAATGAGGTGAGGTTGTCTCCTGTATTGCACAGAGGAATTGTGAGGTTTAATTCATCCATGTTTGTGAACAGTTCTGAAAGCTTCATTTAAAACCTGCCATATTCTTTGCAGGCTACACTTCCCAATGGAAAAGAGTGCAAAGTGAAATGGTAGCTTTCACAGTCAGACAGTGGACACATCTGTAACTAGATGGGTCATAAAGGAATATTCCCATATATTGCACTGGTAAGCTCTGCTACATGGCATGTTGTGTATATGCATTTTTCTATACATACTATGCATATTATGCATACATTTCAATATAAACATACACCATGTTTCAATAAATTCAATACTGTAGTCCAACAGCTTTGAACTCATGTGTATTTTTAGTTTCAGTAGCATGATTAACACAAGAAGTATTGGACATCCATGGAGATTTATGTATAGTAAATATGAAATAAAACCTATACAGGAAATCCTTTCAGGCCTTGGTCACATCTTTTGCTTCTGAATTTCAGTACCACAACCATGAACAATTTCCAGGCATACAGTGAAACTTATTTGATATAACTGTGCTATTGAACCAACAACCTATATCCTCACCTGGATTTACTGCTGTCTTATAAGCCGAGTGTACAGGAGTACTCTTTCTCCTGGGTCAAACCATTCAATCTTGTCAATTTGATCAAGCATTTTGCCCCCTTGCTTGAAAGAGAATGGCAGGGAAGATCCGGTTCCTTTGCATCCCTTGGCCTTTGCTCACAAGCCAGAGCTATTAGGTACCAAGTCACTTCAGTACTGCTATCCATCCTCATCCATAAGGCATGTAAGACAACAAAGGACCTTTACCCTAGTCTTCTTCTGTGATATGACTGCAGGATGATGAGAACAAGCCTTGGGATCTTGGGATGGAGGGAAGCAGGCCGGGAAGGAGACGAGGGCAGAGAGGGAGGAAGGGAGGCAAGGAGAGGCAGGCAGACCTCCCCTACTGTTATAGTTTTAGAATTTGTCAGAATTTTTCTTTCCCTACCATCAGAGTTCGGGAGCCAACACCCTCCCTACCTGCAGCTACCTGACAAAAGGCTCAGCTAATCACCCAAATTCCAGCCTGATGGGTGGAAGAGGGGGTGGGGGGTGGGGAAAGAGGTTTTTGTTTTTCTTTCAGTTTGGGGAGTTGTTTCTTCCTCTGCTTCGGGGGTGGTTTTGGGGAAGGAAGCACCTCAGAGGGACTCCTGCGGTTTTGGCTTCTCCCCTGCATCCCGTTCCTTGCCCGGCGTGCCCTGTGCTCCAGAGGGACAGTCTTCATCGCTTCGGAGTTACTACAGCTTTCCTGAGGCACCGACAGCACCAATGTAGGAGCCCCCAGCCCCCCTCTGCCCTCCTCGGGCCAGTGCCTTTCAGATGGAGGACAAAGGAGGGAGACTCCACGTTGCCTACAGGAGAGGTTTCACTCTGTCCCTTCAGAGACTCATTTCTTTAGAGGTTTTGGTTACAGAGTTATTTGTTCTGTTCTGGTGTTT
>VWZG01012139.1:222846-289839 GCA_013396735.1 Grallaria varia
TTTTTTTTTTTTTTTTAGTTTCCCCTAAACTAAGACACCCACTTACTCCTAGACCCTGAAAACAGACTTTGTATCTCCACAACACAGTAACGATCTCGATGTTTCTTACAAGGGTCCTCTTAGAAAGACTCAAAGAATTTGAGCTGTTTACAGGAGAGTTAGCTTCCAGGGAGCTATCACAAACGTTGATCCATTGCCACAATCCAGGGCAGTTCCTTTTTAGTCTGGATAGCATTTACTAGCTAGAAAGGTACATGAATGCCCAACTGTGCAGCACAGTCTGTCTGCTTATGCCCCACAGGCACCCAGGGCTGAACCCTGTGCCCTAGCTATCAATCTCAGCAGTGCTGCCAGGCTGTTTGCAATGACTGGCATTAAAACTTTGTGTTACATTCTTACTCTTTTGCCCCTGTTCAAATGCAGAAAATTCTGGATAGTCCATTCAGGACCTTGTAATTCAGGCCCCAAATGACACTCTGGTACCTGCCTGATTTTCCTGTCTCAGGAAAGAAATGTATCTACTTCACAGTTAGTTTGGGCAGCAATAGAAATTATTATCTGAGTTGTAGAAGACCTTCTATAAAGCCAGCAGAGAAATATGTCATACTCTCCACAGAAGGCACGCACAAGTAAAAGGAAAGAGGAAAGGAAGGCGTAGAAAGAGAAGTTGGGGAAAAACAACAGAAGTCGAAAAATGTCATGTATTGCCCATAAAGAGTTCACCCACTGTGAGTAGAGATCTGGAGGTGAACACAAGACTTTGGAAAAGGAAGAGTTCGAGAAGGGTATGAGCCTAAAACTTGTATGAGGAAAAAAAGCACTTCTGGTTAAGTAACCAGTGATAGAAGTGAACTTCTTCATATAAGAACAGATGCCACCTGTACACTGTCAGTGCTCATCCTCTTAGTGCGGGTACAGATCCATCCCTTTGTGAGCACAACTCTACACACCCTACAGCATCCCAACAGAGAAGGGCAACATTCCAAACCACCTGGGGGCTCCTCCAGCTCCTATGACCCTGCTCAGTAGGTTGAGGCCGAGGGCATGGCTCTGGAGGGGGGCCCTTCAACAGCAGTAGCCCTGGCAGGTGGCAGGCATGAGATGTGATGCTTTCACCTCAGCTGGCTTCCAGTTACACAGATGAACAGACATATATTGATGAAAGGCACTGTGAAATTATAATCTCCAGCAATGGAATCTTCTCAAGCTCTTTCTCCAGCCCCCAGCACCTCATCTCCAGTGCTCATTCTGCCTTTGGTGACTTGATATTTCTTGCACAGCTCACCATCGAGAGCTGCTGCTTGACAAACTTTTTTTTTAGGAGGCCTTTGCGCTGCACAGGAAGGAGATGAACTGAGAAGAACCAGAGAAAAGTGGGAAAGGAGGCTAGACGGGATAAATGTAGAGCAGCTCGTCTAGGTGAGTGCTGGATACAAAGTGTCAGGCAAAGGAAAAAGAGGGGAGAAGAAAGTGAGAGACAGTGAGCAGCAGGAAAAGGGCCACTGGGAAACCAAGAGGGACACAGAAAGTAGACGGATAGGAAGGGAGATCAGAGCAGGGAGCATGATGGAGAGAGCTGAAACCAGAGAGGGTGTTTCCATTTGTATTTTTATCTGATCCAAAAATGTGCTCACATAAGAAAAAAAAAATGTACCAGCTTAGAGAAAGAACAGCTCAAACAGCAAGCAAAGCGGTTTTGACAGAACAGCCGACTTAGGAAAGAGCTGTCTGCATAAGTGATCAGCTCAAACCACATTGACAACTCACATGGTTCAACCTTCCCTCTGATCCAGACTCCTCTAATCCAGACTCTCTGGTCCTGGCTTCACTGAATGGACTATCTGGGTCACTACCACTGCACCAAGGTGGTTATTCTGATTTCTCAGACTCAAAAAACCTCAGTATCATATGCAGTTATAGGGGTACACCAGTCCCCACCCAATGCAAACGTAGGGCTTTCTGCCCTGTCTGGCACGGCAATTTACTTGATGGACAAGGCCTGGATTTGTTTCAAGTTTTGTTTAACTTCAACAGCTTCACCCTTGAAAGACTAAAGGATAAGAGGTGATCTTAGACTGAGAGGAGAGGGTCCATAAGTTTTCTTTCATTAGACAATGACTCTGCTTGCACTGTAGTCAGATTTAACTGTAGGCCTCTTCCATAAAGTAAAATAGTTTGGTCTGACTCTGTGTGTGTGTGTGTGGGGGTGTGTGTGTGTGTAAATTAAAGGAAGAAATAGATCAAATTCAAGAAAGTGCTGAACACTCTTGCCCTTTACTTTGTTGGTTATTTGTCCTCACTGGCAACTGGCCTCCCTCAGAGAATGCTGACTTGCGGATGAAATGAAATACAATACAACTGTATTTTGTATAGCATCTCTCAAGTAAACAGGATCACAATTGCTCTGCAGGCTAAGTGATAAAGAACAGCACAGAGAGGAGGAAATTAAGAGACAGAAATGATAGAAGAAAACCAGCTGCTTCCAGAGGAAGGAAGCATAGCTCTGTGGCTAAGGCTCTGGGTTGGGAAATGACACGCTCTGGCTTAGCCTTTAGAGCTGCCTCAGACTTCATGCTTTGACCTTCAACAACCTGCCTAACCTTACCAGGGCTGAGTTTCCAGTGCAAGACTTCTGCTTGTTAACTCTTCCATGTCTTGGGAAGTCAGAGACTACGTTCATTCTGTGGGGTGCTTTGACACTACCCAGGCAAGGACTTACCTGGCTGGGTGGGTAGAAGTGTGCTAGAAGGTAGTGGCATGCAGAGTGATTTGAATCTTTCAGGATGCCAATAACTAAAACAGAATCACAATAACTCACTGAGCATGATGATGCCACTGCAACAATTTAGCAAGTGGTGTTGAAACAAAGAATTGAGAAGCAAATTTCACTGCAGTAGGACAGCCCTGCCTCATACTCAGTGTGACAGGAGGAGGCATTCTATCCCTTAAAAGCAGTTTCACTCTGGGGACAGATATTAAGGGATGGAGTAGCTGCCAGTGACAGAACTGTCTGAGCATGTTAAATTTGGGTAGCATGTGGTACGGCGGTCATTTATAACCATGATGCTAACAGTACAAAACATATTGCTTATCACTATCAGAGGGTTGGGGAGGATGGTTAGAAAAATGCCTTGCAATCTGCTGCTGAGCAGCTCAAATACGGAAAAGCATGAGAAGTGATGACCCAAATGGCTAATGAACGTGTTTCATTGCATGTTGACTGTGAACAGCAGGCTGACACAATACTTTTCAAAATAAGACATGATTTTGAAAGCACTTTCCTTTTGGTTTTTTTGGTGGTTTTTTTTGTTTGTTTTGTTTTGTTTTTTGTTTTTTTTGAGCAACCTAGTGACAGAAACTCGTGGAGAAGGGGCTGGTGCATTTTCCAGCCTGGCTGTGGAGAGGAGATGATGTAGCATAGGTCCAGCCATTTCCCTCCCTGTCACAAGTTCAGTCTCCTGTTCTGCTTTAAGGTGCGTAACTAACAATGGATGTATAGAAGAAGGGAAGGCACAAGCAGGTGGTTGGCTGGAACACATCCTTTTCACAGGATAGATGAGGGAAAAACCTAGATATTGAAAGTTCTCTCCTTGCTTCTGTGTAAGGGACTTGAGTAGCTCTGCCGCCCTTCTCCTCCCTAATTCTCATTCCATTTCCATGTCCATCATCCCTTTCCCTTGCAGCTAGTACAGGGCAGAGTCTTGAATTAGAGTGGGTAGAAGCTGAGAGAGGGCGCTTAGAGAGAAAAAATGGGAAGCTGCTGGTCCAGGTTGCTGCTGCCCCTGGAAGCAATGGGCCACGTGTTGACCCACCCCGAGCCTCCAGCTGCAGGGAGGCTGGTTGCTGCCTCCCCAGTCATTCCCTGCCTATCAGCCACGCGATTCATACAATGCTGAATGGGACCCTGACCCCGAACAGTGCAGAGCGGGCTCCAAGGCCAGTGACTGCTGACAGTGCACACCTCCAAAGGACCTTGTTGCCTACCCCATCCTATCTGCATGGTGGTAAGGCCCTGGAAAACCCATGGTATCAGACTCCTCTGAATTTCTCTGCTAGAGGGACTTGTGTGCATTTGATGCCTCCACTTATGCGGCCTCTGCAGGGAAGCATCACTCAGTGTGTGAATATCAATATGGTCTTTAAATCTCCTAGAGATATTTTCTATCCTGAAAGAGTTTCCTGGAGATGGATGCTTCAGATTGACAGCTTAGCATGCATCATGCTGATCTCACAGTTGTTTTTGTGCCAGCTGTGGGAAGCACAGACTCATCTTCTACAGATGTCTCTCCTTACGTAGGACACCTTTCCTCTTCTCCTTCCTGTGCCCCAAGTCAGACCAAGCTATGGACCATTTTCCTCAGCCTCCAGAAGCAGCATGCAAGAAGTCAGATGCATCACATGTGCATCACCATAGCAACAAGATCAGGCCCATCGTGGAAAATGAGGGGCAACGGGAAAAAATATGGAAGAGCGCTCTGCAGATAAGGGATAGCTGTTTCTGCCTTGGCTGGTGACAGGCAGCATTAAGCAAGAGGAGCATGTGGGAGTGACGTCCATCTGTGCCACTGCTGAGGCAGAGAGAGGCCTGTATATTGAGCCCCTTGAGCCCACCAGGCGTTAGCGTCTTTATCATTTAATTGCAACACCATGTTGGTCCAAGAGCCCAAATCACAGCTGCACTGAGGTCTTTATTCTTTACACTGGTATTTAAGCCTTGCTGCAGAAACTCTTATCTGTCGTGACACTTGCAACAGCATTAATTCCAACCACTAGCATTAAAAACAACAGACCAGCTGCCTCATGCCTGAGTCCCTGGGAGCCGCCCAAGTGGGCTGGTGAGGAAGTCCAGCCTGTGGTGGTAACTGAGGGAAGCTTATGCAACCAGCTTTGGCATGGCTTAGCAGTTTTCCTGCACACTTCGCATGAGCTCTTGTAACCTCACCTTGCTCTCTTCTAGAGCTCAGGTTACCTTTCTCTGTCACAGAGTCCTTGGTTGTGATGGAGTCTAAGATACGTCCCCCTGAGATCCTCCTCTACCCCATTTCCTTCGTTCAGAGTGTGACAAGAAATTCAGAGCTGCTGCTGTACCTGAGAAGTAGCTTCCATTGTCTTCTCCTGAGTGAGCCCAAAGTAGGTAGAAGGCAAAAATCATTAGAAAGCCAAAATATTGACAATTTGAGGTAAGCCTTGCTTCAGAGATGTGAGTACTATTGGGACCAGCTCACGCATCTTGATCTATCAGTATACATGGCCCTGATTTTCATGCTGACTTCTGACAGAAACTCTAAAGAAATGATTAAGAAACTGCTACCAGTTGTTGCTAAGGGGAAGGAGGTTCTTTACATGACAGCAGAAGGTTTTGGAGCTGAGGGGAGCTCAAGTTTGATCTAGCTCCTCCAGGTGAATGCAATTTTATTTTTTTTTTAATGCATCGCCCATAGCTTTTAGCAAAAGCTAATTAAACTACAGTCAAATGCTGTGGTCATTCTACCTTCTTCCCTGACACCCTCCCAGATAGGACCACTCATGTAGTTTGCACCCTGGGAAAAACAAACCATAGCAGATTATGTTCCTCTCTGGAGTCTGGCTTTGATATCCAGGAATTCAGCCTCCCTCAGCAACATCTAGACCTCATCCCTCCTTGGCTGTATTCATGCTACTTCTTCTTGCAGTAAGGCAATCACAGCTTTTTTTCCAGATTCCCTGCTTAACCTCAGGCAGACCCGTGTAGCTTTAAGTGGCATATTACAGTAATGAGAGGCCATGACTATTTCTGAGAATATGCCCTCCTTCCCATTAGTAACCCCCCATGATAAGCAGCTCTATCTTCTCTGCTGCCACCAGTCACTTGCAGGCCACTGGAGCTGCAAAGAAGGACACAGCAGCCTGTCATAAAGAAAAAGTGAGAGAGTACATAAACTGGGAGAGTGGGTGGGGGAAGGAATAAGCATTGACAGTCAAAATGCAAAAAAAATGAAATGCAATTTTTCTTCTAATGCCTGGAGACAAGACAGATCTTGTGGCTTCCTTCCCCTCCCTTGCCCTCCTGCCTGAAAAGAGAAGAGGTAGTTAACATAGGAAAGCCCCTCAAATAAAGCCTGACAGCCACATATTCAGGAACTGATGGCATTTCCCTAAACACTGTTTGTAAAATGGTAATTATCCAGCAGGCAGTGACAGCTGGCACTTAGCACTGAGAGAGAACATGAGCGGACAAGAAGAAAGGGATCCTGCCGTAATTGAACAAAGGGTAAAGAAATATATAAAACATAATCAGAAAAATTGGCTGTGCTAATAGGTCACTTCAGCTTCTTGATTCATCTTGAAATGATTGAGTTTGAATGTAGATTTAGACTGACAACCTCCAAATCATTCCACTGGGAGCAGCACCTCTGAAGGGATCAGTAGCTGCAACAAAACCGAGGGGTAGAGCAGCCAGCAGGGAGCACAAGAGGGCAAAAACAGGTGACCAGCTTTATCACCATGTGTCCCGAGCACCTGTTTTCTGAATTGTGTTGCAAGATCAGCTATTGGTAATGAGAACTTCTGGGTAGACATTTCCTCCCTACTTCAGACCGACTCAGCTATGCCACAACATCACAAAAGGGAGTCCTTCACAGTATGCATCTAGACTTGACAAAGCGCCAGGCAATGTGCTTGAGTTGGAGAGGGAGATGGCTAAATTAATCTTCTACTTTCTTTCTGTTAAGCATAAAATCTACATTTCGGGGTGGTTTTTTTTGTTTTTTTTGTTTTTTTGTTTTTTTTTTTTTAGGACCATGGAGGACCTTGTCAAGTTCAAATATCAGCAAAGACATATCTCCTGTATGACCTTGGGTAGGGCTCTTCTTTCTTTGTCTTGATTCTGTATCTACAAAATGGGTTGTATGTTGTAGTTTAGCCATTCATTCACACTAAGGCCTATTCCCTATTATGTCCTACCCAAAAATGAGGAGGAGAGGGTCCTGGACTGGCCTTAAGTCTTTAGGCATGATCAGAAATACACATTAAGGTATCTTCCCTCATAGAGAGTCACACTCAGAGAGAATAACAGAAGCAGAATGAAAACAAACCCATATAAATGAGCAGGGTGGTATCTTTGAGCTTAGAGGCTTCCAAACTCACAATCTGAGACCATCTTGTTTGCTTTCTCATTACTTTAATTAGGATGTTATCTCCCTCTAGCCTGCAGTTGAGAACACTCTGATCTCTCCAGAATGCTTTTGCCCAGATCCTGCCTGGACAGCTTACTGCCAGAGTCCAGCAGCATGCACCTTTAATCACAACCCATGACATGCCCCTGAGTCACTCAGTGAATAATGGGCTAACAGTCCTAATAAATGATGCTCAGATGAGTGTGGTCAGACAAGGACACGTAGTGGAGCACTGGGACTCAGGAAGGAGCTCTGCCTCTCTCCTTTGTACCAGGAATCAGCTTGGCACAGAAGCTTGGCACAGAGATCATCCATACCTGGGATAAGACAGAAACGGTACCCAAATTTCTTGTCATCCCTTACCATTCTTCTTTGCCACTGGTTTTCCTTCATCAAAAGATGCTATCCATGAGAAAGATTTAATTGTCCTAGTTGACCCACACAATTTAACAATTGAGGGCTTAGAGCTTCTGAATTTCTGCTAAGCACACCTTCTTCCTCTACCCTGTCTTAATTCTGTTTTAATAGGTGTTGCTAGGACTTGGTTCATCACAGCAAATGACCTCTAAGCTTGTTTTAATGCCATATTCTCCTTGGTGCCAGGTTTGTATGTTAATAATTTTCTCAGCACCCATGCACATTTAAAATAAGATAGATTTTCTCTGCTGCAGACAGATACACCTCTTCACAGTAATTCATTATGCTACTATCTCCAAAGCTGTTTCTTTGAGAAATATGCACAGAGACTTGTATTAACAGTGTAGAGTTTTCATGACGATAACTGATGATTTGTTTGACTAGGTCTCTTATGTATCAATCTAACTATTTTGTAGTTTGCTTGTGATTTATTTTTGACTGTCTTAATAAAGTTCAAATATTACTTTCAGTAATCAATCTGCTGTCTGTAAACTACTGTTAAATTCTTTTCTTTTAATGACTGAGAGTTTGAGTAAAGAATTTATGCTACAAAAGTACTGATCTGAAAGTTATCAATATATTTCAAAATGGCTGAGTACAAGTAAATTGAAAAGTGAGATTTTTACCATCAGTTGACATTAAAATATATGCATGTTTTCAAGTACAAAGTAATTACTTTAAGCAGTAATAGAGCATTTCTCATAAGATATATTAAAGAAACACCAACAATGAAATTGCTAATGTTGCAATTTAATTATAATCCCTTCTATATGCCAGCACATATTCACTATTACTTTTGTTACCAATCTTGATCTGTAGCATGCTGTCTAACACAATTTACTACGTGTTTTTTTTTTCTTGTTCAAATTACTTTCATAACTTCTGCTTATCTGCCATATATGGAAAAGCACAGACACACAAAGATGATACACAACAGTGATTAAGGTTGAAGAAAAAATATGAGAGCAATGTTGTGTTATGTCAAAACTACTACGTAGCCACATACTGACAGGCATAAGACTTACTTGTAGGAAGCTAGCAGTAGGACCCATTGTTTAGTAGTAACTTTGGGAAGTAATTTTAGTGTAGCCATTATAAAGCAGCCCCAGATGACTTCTGAGTAAACCTGCATATTCATTAACATTATTAATGTATTTACCACAGACTCCTTTGTTTCCATGCAATAGCCTGGCTATTTCCTGACTTAAGCACACTGAAGTTTAACAGTTTCTTGATACAACAGATATTTTCACTGATACTAAAGATTAGAAAGGAAGAGCTTAGATCACCCAGGACTTCTCCCTGAGAAATGCAGTGAGACATCTCACCCATAAATCCTCCTTTTCTGACTCAAAAACTTACGAGAGAAGAAAAGAAAATCCTTTAGAAAGACATCTAATGATGATTTGAAAATGGCAAGTGATGTAGAGCTGAACACATCCTTATATAATCTAATTTATTTTATGAAATTAATTCAGGCAATGCACAGATTCCTGTATGCATATCTGCACACTCTCATACACTCAAAATAAAAGCACCTTAA
This sequence comes from Grallaria varia, assembly GCA_013396735.1. Taxonomy (NCBI): domain Eukaryota; kingdom Metazoa; phylum Chordata; class Aves; order Passeriformes; family Formicariidae; genus Grallaria; species Grallaria varia. Next base: position 231,961 of record VWZG01012139.1, read on the forward strand.
TGATCCTCTCTGTCACAATAACAACTAGTACAAGTCACTGGGCTCTGGTGACTGACAAATATACTCACAGCTGATGGAGGAAACCTTTCCTGGTTTTGGCCTCTAAAATCCACCTGGCACTCAGCACAAGTACTTAACCCATGTTAATTTCATAAAGCACTCCTAATGTTGCTTGCAGGTTCATGAAGATGCAGCACATCACTACCAGCAAGGTTTCTGTCACTGTCAGTGAGTTGTTTCTGTTGTTGCTGTCAGATGGCTGTGATGGCTTGTTCAGTTTTCACGTGGGGCTTGCAGAGTAGTGGGGTGCAAGGTAAGTCACAAAGAGGGGTGCAGACCAACTCAGGCTGGTCTTGTGCACAGCCCTGGACTATCAGATGTGAAACAGATCTGGTAGCCATATAGCAGACTTAATGCTCCACCTCTTGTAGGGCATCATATACCCATCAGACCAGTGTATTACCAAAAAAATGGACTGAAGTGAGTCCACATCTAAGGCTTTCAAACCCAAACTGTGTGAGTCTCAGCAGTTCCAGTCAAGGTAAGAAAAATCCTCCTCCTGCCTGCCCTTCTCCTCACACAGCTCTCACTGGAGGACAGACAGGAGGAGGAAAGCCCAGGGAGCATGGAGAGATTTGTGTATTCAAGGTGCATTAGCATGAAAGCACACACAAGTGTAGGTGAAATGAAGACAAAAAGGGCCAAGAGGTCACACAAAAATAAAGGATCAGCAATCAGCAGGTAAACGTGGAATTGTAAGAGAAATGGATCAAGAGGGAGAAAATGGTCAAGAAAGAAAAAGAAAGCATTTGGACTAATCGGCAGTACAGGCCAGGAGACATCCAGGCCACAGGTATGCATGGGAACAGTAGGAATTTAGTGCAAACACTCACATACAGTACCACACACTGAAAGAGGCACAAATGACAAATCACAGACTCATTTGGGTGACAAAAGACCTCTGGTGCATCATCCAGGCCATTGCTGCACATTGCGGTAGGTTTGATTACACCTAAACCATCCCTGACAGATGGGTGACTCATCTCTGCCTTGAATATCTCCAGTGCTGGTGGCTCTATACCCTGTCTTGGCAGCTTGCTCTGTCACCAAACTGTTCCTAGAGTTATAAAGTTTTCCCTCATATTTTTTTACTAACTGTTCCCTGTTGCACCTCAAGACCATTATGTCTTAGGCCTGTTTGTACCAACCACTGAGAGAAATGGATCCCCATCCTCTCAGTAGCGTCTCTTTATGGGTTTGCAGACAGTGATTACACATCCCTTCACACATCTTTCCTCCTCAACGAATACATACAGACTCCTTAATCTTCTCGTTTACGCTACACGCTCTAAACCTATCAGCATTTTTGTCACTTTTCCTGGAGCTTCCTCCAGCATGTTGTGGCTTTGGGACCGAGTGGAGACAGCATTAATTCGGCTTCCTGCCTCTTACCTGTGTCGTGTCCAGTCATGAAAGTGTGAGGCCTGGCTTTATTTTCTTTTCTGAACACCATTTGCCTGAATACTTCCTGCTTTACTCTCCTAAAAGATTTTCTTAGACTCATAGAATCAGCTGGTTTGAAAGAGACCTCTGAGAACAACAAGTCCAACCCTTGATCCAACACCACTGTTGTTGTTTTGCTATGTGTAGATACAGACAAACACACACATGCATGTGAGCACATACCCGCGTGCCTATTTTGTTTCTATGTAAAATATAGATTGATACAAGTTCCTTGCGTAGTACAGGTACCAACATTAAAAGCTGCCTTATAAAATAAGCTGGGCCAGCTGTGAGGAAGAGTACCTGAAGGAGTGGAGACTGAGGAAGATAATGATGTCCATTACACACTGGAAGAAGCCCCATTTGATGGTACCCGGATGGTGGTTTAACACTGAATATTATTCAAATCTGTGCAGACCATATCCATTTCATAGTGCTCATTTGTCTTCCAGACCCCTGTGTACTGCATCCATCATTCTTTCCTTCTCACTTAAAGCTTCCACTTAAATGACTGGTTAGCCCAGTACTCAACAGGTCTGCCCTCCTGTTGTTAAAGTGATGTGCATGAATGGCTTCTACACAACGCAAAAATGCCTTTGGCAGTATGATTTTAGTTGCAAATGGATAACCTACATGGGGAAAAAAATCAAGAAAGGAAGGACTGACTAGGTCATTTGAGATACTATGCAGCTGCCTCCAATTGCTCATGTCAGTTTCTGAAAAGCCTCTTGGGGATTGAATCAGAAGATGGACTTTTAAAACATCTGGAGATAATATCCACTAGAGCACCCAAAAATGCCATAGCAATTCCTTTATGGATTTCACGGAGTGAAAAGGTTCCAAGTAAAATCCGTAACAAACACAGTATACCAGGTCTTGGTGAAAAGATTATGAAAATAAAGGGACAATCATATCAAAGTGTCACTGATTTACATCTACAATCAGCTGCTGCACAAAAGCATGCCATTTCTATACCTAACAGCCTGACCTGAAGGCTGACACTGTGACATACTCTACCAATGCACCACTGGTCACTTGTTTCCCTCATCCTACATCAGAAGTAAAGGGTGGGATGAACAGACAGGATTTCAGCTCTAGAGGCTGTTTCCACTCTCAGGCCAGGCTCCGAGAAAGTCATCTGTAACCAATTATAGCTACAGCCTTATTGTCAATGACAGCAACTTATAGATGTGTCTGTGTGGCAGACTAATGGTCAATAATATTTCTTTTCAATACCCTATTGCAACATCAAGCCAGGCATGGTGTTTATTAAATCTCATAGAATTTTCTGCCTCTTCTGGAAGCTGTAGATTTTTACCCAATTGCACCATCTTAAAAGAGAATCTGAAAAATCAGTTAAGAAATGGAGAAGCATCTCATTCCTTACAGTGAAAAGAATATGAGTTGTAAAATGTCATTGCTTTGATGTGCTGGCAAACATCCTGGAATCAGTCGACCAAAGATAACTGTTTATAAATATTTGGGATATGAAGATACTGTATATAAATTGCATTTTTATTATTATTATAAAAGTATGCATTTTAAAAAAACCACAGAAAAATAGCTCTGCAGTATATTCTAAATACATACATTAGATTGTTTTGTGCTGTGCAAAGCATGTTTTAATAAGGAAGAAACTGATTTCTACTTTCTCCCTGTCCCTTGATCAGTGTAAAACAGCTATTCCCTTCTCAACTTCTCTCAACAAGAGGTGCTAAGAGGGTGGTGGAACAGCGCTGGAGCTGCCTGCAGCCATGTCAGGAGGTGAGCAGCACTCTGAAGATCCCTCTATCTTAAGGCTTTGTGCTACCGACCCATAACCCCAGTATCTAAGAATCAGCCATGTAAAATCAATAGCAATAACAAAATCCCTTGGAGAATTCATAGAGTCTCTCAGATGATATAGGCAGGGCTGTGCTGGAGGAAGAGCTGGGGACGACTACAGCTTATTCCAGTTGCTCCCGGCAGGTTTTATTGCAAGGTGAGACTCAGGACTGCTGCTCCTAGAAATCTCATGATCCAGATAATTGCTTTTCTATTCTTTTTACAACTGATATTTCATTCTTAAGACAGGAGAAGTGCTGAAACACAACAAAAGGGGCTCCCACATCCACCCACATTCTGTTCCTGACCAGTTGGCCTCCACGCTGTGCCAGTCCGGAACTCTGCACATCCAGCTCTGGCAACTCCTCTGCAGCATTCCCTGCTATTCCTTATCCTCTCAGAGGCTCATTTGCACAGCTCTACTTGGGGACCTCAGCTGCACCCTACTCCACAGTCCCACTGACACACCTTGATCCTGCACAAAAACTCCTCCTGTTATTCCCATTCCTGTGTAAATCCATTCTGGTTTAATTGCTGTGTCTCCCCTCTTGGTGCCCTATTGACATCTACATGTTCATTTGTCATCTTTTCTTGATTCCTAGACTTTTTTTCCATTATTCCCTGTAACAACAGACAGAATGCCACAACCAATTTCCCTTCCACTCTGCTTTCTAAACCTCATCTGAAAAACAAGTATTAACCCACTAGTAAACCTACCTGAAATCTATTGAGCTGACTGTCAGCAGGCTCCATGAAACAGTGGTAAACAACTAAGGCACAATGTTTGCAATAATCACTTTGCAGAGCATTAACTCCTTGTCTTTTGAGTCCTGGATTAATAGTGCCAATTGGTCTCAGCCCTGGTTGGCACATCAGCCCATTCCCACCCACCTGGAGTATCTCTCCAAATTCAGAGCCTCTGTCTTGCCTCTTATCATGGCTTTGCACCTTCTGCTTCCTTGACAAACAACCAGCCCAGGACTGCAGGGCCTGACTTTCATCCCAGTTTGCCACCAGCTTCTGACAAATACCAGTGAAAGCCTCAATATTTAAGACCATTCAGTCCAGATATAAGACACATTGGATAGATATTTCACTAGATGATCAAATCCCCTCCCAAAACAAAGGCGCAGACTCTATACAGAAACAGCTGGAGGGAGACCTTACATCATTCCTCTGTTATTAAACTTGTGTTGCATTCTTTAAGAGGATGAAGAAAAATTCTGCTTACATTCATCTACAGACTTATTTGTGTTTGGGGAAAACAGGATTGCCAGCATTTGAGATCAATCAGACCTCAACATGGTTCAAGGTTTGGAGAATCATGCCTCGTTTGCGTTCCCATAGTAAATGTTAACTAAACATAGCTCTGGTGAGAGGTGCCAGTTCAATAGCTCTGGAGATTACCCTGCCAAATCCTTTTCTCAGTCTCAGCACTGCAAACCCAGAGTAATACCAACTATGAGCAGAGCTGCTCCAGAACTGTAGTCACGCTGGATTTCGGTACTGTAACTCTCTGTTTTCATCCACAGCAAGAAGAGGACCTAGTTTAACCCCACAGCAGTGGTCCCAAAATGTACAGCAAGACCGAGTTTTGATCCCACAACATTTACAACAGCAGCAACAAGAAGATTTGGGCTACCAAAGTGGAAGCTGTAATACATCCACCACTCCACCAATATGCCTCACATTTTAGCTCAATCCCTGCTGGAAAGACCAACCCTGCTTAATAGCTTGCATAAAATTAAGTCACAACTAGCACCAAGGACAAGATTTTTTTAGAGACTTATGCCTAATCATGCCCATTCAAACCAATAGATTTCAATGGAAGGATAATTGCAGCAAAATCAAGCCCTCTGACTGAAAACAGTAAGAACAGCAGGAAAAACTGTAGGACCTGGATGTGCCCATGGGTGACCCTATGCAGTTGTCAACAATTTGAGCCTGCTATATGCAATACTGAAGAGAACAATGGCAATATCTACCTCTCTAATCCAACTCTAGGGCTGCCTGAACCAATGCTGTGAAGTTCCTAAACTGCAGTTGTCGCTAGGTTTTGACTTGTCTGTACTCAAAGTATCAGGATACCCAAAGAGCTCCAAGATAGACCAGGTTTTCCCCAGACTTCTCTATGTCACAGCCGAGTGCACAAGCCCAAGGTAGCATATTGTCCTCATTTCCCAGATTTTCTTTTCAATTCAAAATGCTGATATTTGGCCAGATCAGATTCTTCTACAGAGAGCACATATGACTTTGGGATTCTGGTTTGAAATTAAGAACGGAACTAGTTCACTGAACAATTCTCTCTCTTTCTCCATGCCTTCATCACTATGGGCTTTCTACACTGCACATGTGATGATTTAGGGTGTGGACATCATCACAAAACTCTCTCATTATTTCATAAAAAGCCTTTAAAAGAGAGTGTTTTGGCTCAGTAGTGTTGGATAAGACTCAGTATTAAAGCAGCATGTGTTTGGAGGGACTGCAGTCCACAAAAACCTCCAAATACTTAGAACTGCAAACGTCATCAACCTCACCTTGAATATTGTATGCAGTTTTGGTCACCGCAACATAAGAAAGACACGTGAGAGAGTGTCCAAAGGAGGGCAATGAGCATGGTGAAGGGCCCTGAGGTGAAGCCGTATGAGGAGCAGCTGAGGGCACTTGATCTGTTCAGTGTGGGGAAGAGGAGACTGAGGGGAGACCTCATTGCAGTTATAACTTCCTCACAAGGCAAAGAGGAGGGACCACTTCTCTGTGGGGACCTTGACAGGACCTGAGGGCATAGCCTGAAGTTGTGTCAGGGGATGTTTAGGCTGGATGTTCTAAAAAGGTTCTTCACCCAGAGGATGGTAGGACACTGGAACAGGTTCATCAGAGAAGTGGTCACAGCACCAAGCCTGACAGAGTTCAAGATGCATTTGGGTAATGCTCACGGGCACATGGTGTGACACTTGGGGAGGGTCCTGTGTAGGGCCAGGAGTTGGACTCAGTGATCCTTGTGGGTCTCTTTCAACTCGGCATATTCTGTGATTCTGTGATCATTTAGGATAGAAGACTGGTGTGTTTCATCACCTGTGGTGTGGTCCTGGTGGCCTAAAAGCTCACCACAGTGAAGAGCAGGACTTGAAAATTTCTACCAAGAGCAGATGACCATTCCAGCTCTCTTTCTTCTCCCATCTTGTGCCCTTATGTGTCCAAAGACAGAAACTTGAATCACCCTGTAACCTTCCCTCAGCCCCCTTTTTTTTTTGGATGCAGTGTTGCCTGGAGTAGAGAGGGAATCTGTTTTCTCTGTGTGGAGCTCTCATGTGAGCACATGCAGGACACTCTCTTCACTTCTGAGCACCTTATTATGCAAAGTTTATTGACAAAAATGAGCAAGAGCAGAGCAGAGGAACAAAACAGTCAGACAATTAGAGCAGTCAAAGAATGAAAGGGTCAAATATGCCTGTTGTGGCTGTGAACAGGAGACAGGATATCAATATGAATACGACAAAGGGAAAAAAGCAAATGCAGACCAAATTTAAGAAAAACTTCCTGACAGCAAGGTATGGCAAGAGGTTGTGGAATATCTCCTAATGCATGTAACTGGGTCCTTGCTGCTAGAAAACACATCCGAGGAAACCATGCTGGTACACAGCTCAGTGCCCAAGAGGCATGCCTGTTCCGGAGCAGTGGCCAGCTACAGTTACCACTCTTTGCACTTTCAAATGGGTGTTTTCATCCATGTTGCATGTCTTGAGCTCACAGGCAGCCTGCTGCTGTGCAGATGTTAAGCAGATGTCATCTCCCTCCCTCCAGTGGTTAAAGTGATTTCAGGATGAGATGATAATTAGTCCCTGAAAGGCTGCACGCAGAATGCAGGAGGGTGCAGTACTTTGCACTCTGGTGCAACTGAGAGCTGGAGCTCATCACAGGTAAAATGTTAAGCCATGCTCATAATGCACCCTGATTTCTCAACCAATTTGTGCACACTCACTCCTTGATTCATTGCTGAGGAAGCTCAAGAAGAGGCTCCGCTGAGCAGCACGGTAAGTGCCCGACAGTACTGGTCATGGCATTCATCCAGTCTCTTAATCTGGACAGCAGTCAGTACCGGATGCTTCAGGGAAGGTACAAGTACACCACACAGACAGATGTGGAACAGCTTGTCCCTCTTTATTAGGCCTTGTCCTGGGTTTTAAGACTTAGAGAAGCCTTAAACCTTACTGACTGCATGTGGCTGGCTCTCCTTCCCAGAATATATTTTTGATTAGGACAACTCTGAATACTCTTGATGGATACTAGATCTTTTTTATTTTTGATTCCTGCTGTACGTTGGCTATTGATGATATTACAAGACAATGATTTCTCCAGCCAACCTGCCTGTTATAAGAAAAAAAATATTCTCCCCTTTTCATTTTGTTGTGTCATCAAATATCTCCTTGTTCTTTCCTCTGAAAGCTGGAGCTCTCTCTTATGAATGGGTACTTTTACATATCCCATCTTCTTAGCAACATACAAGCTCTGTGGGTCCCAGATTTTCATAGAACTCCCTCCTTGCATAAAAATCTTCCCAGGCACATCATTATTCCCATTACCCAGCTGTCACCCATCTTTCTTTCAGAGATAGCATGGCCAGTTCTGCACACATTTTTTGCAACTGAGGTGCCAGCACTGAGAGTTTGGTATTGATCCATACACCACCATATTAACAGGCTGCAAAGCTGTCCCCACCGTCCCTGGTCCTCTCTGCTTTGCAGGCGGGACCTTGCAGTAACTCAGCAGTCCTCTGGCAGCCTATGTCTTTTGTGTTGCCTCCTCAGACTTTGCAGTTTTTATTTAAGCCTTCCCTTCATGTGCCCCACGTTTGGTGCTAATGTGATGTGCACTCAGGAACTGTATAAACAAAGGATGTAATTACTACTCCTCCGGTTTAGGGAATAATATATAAGTGAATGGCCTTTTTAGGGCATTCCTGTAGAAAAAAAAATAGTGTTGTGTCTTCACTAAATCCATCTATTAGTCCTTTCCATTATAATCAATAAATCAGTTCCCTTTTTATATGGTGATGTTGGCTCAGCTGTGATTTTCTGATGACAAAATTCATTACTCAATTGTCTCATCGCTTCCTTTCTAAGTTCAAAAACATCCATTAGCACCACTATGTGAAGCCCCATTAATCTGCTTTCATTATAATAATGTTCTTATTCTTTCTTAGCATCTTTATTGCATCCCACTCATCCTTGTTGTCTCATAGGAGCTTTTAATTAATGCACTAAGAACTGATATAAAGAGCAACCCTTTTTTTTTGGATCTAGCATATTTGGTTACTGGACAGAAATTAACCAAATTAACCGCACTTGCTCTTTCCACAGCAGGCACGGACGGTGACTCAGAGACAGGCTATGGTAAATGTAAGGCCCCTGGGCCTTGAGTCGAAAGATGAAATTTTTAGTCCTGCATCCAACAGATGCTTTTGGGGAAGCCCATTCTGTCTCCTGTTTGGGTCCTCAGTGCCACTGACAAGGACTGTACTGCACTCCTGTCCCCTGCAGTGCCAAGTATGATGGGTCCCCTGTCACCACTGGGGTCTCTGGGTGCTACAGCAGCACAGCCGAGCTTAAGGGCTTTCAAAAGCAGAGGCTGCTGCTGTCCTGGAGATTGGCAGAGGAGGCTTTGCTGCTCCATTCATAGCACACTGTGGTCTCTTCCAATGCACCACTTGTTAGGGAACAAACACCATTTGCATCAGTCCTCACAGGGCTCAGCTCAGCCACCCTCATCCAAAGGTGTTAAGCCCTCATGTGCAGCTCAAGCAACTGGGAAGGAATATCAGCACATATTTCTGAAGAGGCAAAAGCACGTTGCTTGGGAGTGAGGGCTTGGAGATGGTCGCTGGCAATTTGGCTGTGTATATCCTACTTGAGGAATCTTTTCAGCTAAGGAAGATGGGAAGCATTTGAGGGAGGGATTAAAACCAGATGAAAACTATTTGCCTTGTCCTTCCAGCATGTGTTAGTACAGGACATGAGAAACAATAAATGGGGAATATTAAATTCCCTTCCTTTGTTCTTCACAAAGGGAGAAACAAAGTTGGTGGATAATGGTTTTCTGGACCCCTCTAATGAAATCACCCCTTCATCTTAAACATTGCTAGTCAATGGAAAATTGACATGTTTACTTCCTTCTAGGAGACCAAATGCAGAACTGCCTAGAAAAACAGGCAAACAAAGGGATGTGTTGCAAGCTGATATCTCTGACAAGTCAGAGGGAAGAAAAAAAAAAAAGTACACAGATTATAAAATTTATCATTAAAAAATAGAAAAGCCAAACCCAAGAACTTTGCATGATACTTCAAAAGAAAAGAAAGAAAGGGGAGGTGGAAGGGGAGAACAAAAAGAAAAAAAAATCTGTCACAAATTTTCTCACTGCATCCAAAATGCCTCAGTGAGCAGAGATACAGAAACAAGCTAATTACTGTCTTTCTTTTACTCTCCTGTTTCTGAACTCCACACACAACATTTTTTGTGATTATTAATAAAGAAATACTTTCATCTCTGTTTTATTAAGAGTTCTGGGGAAGGAGTACAGTATCTGACAGATACCATATGGGATAAGGTGGAAACAGGAGAGAATGAAGGAAAGGAAAATAGAACCAGGGAGGTGACTTAGAAATCCCTCCAGAGTTCCTAGGATGCATGTCCAAACTACTGGAGCAATTTCTGCTCTGCTGTACTCAATATTTATTTCCAAGGCTCTGAAGCTTAGGGCGGCAGGGAACAGGATGTGTCCCCTGCATGGATAAAGGCTTCAAGCATCCATGAAAAGGAAAGTCCAACCCTTAAGAAGTTAGGGACGCTGTGGGACAGACATTAAAGGCATGGACAGAACTCTCTGTCAAGCCCAGAAATACAGTCAGAGGTACCACACTGGTGGAGATGGTGAGGGGAGATGGAGCTGAGGAACAGGAAGGGGGCATTGTCAGACCTGGTGTAGGGAGACCTGGTCTGGATATTGACCAAAAGAGCGATCCACTAGTTTGAAGTGTCTTCATATGGTTCCCAACCACACAGTATCCAACTCCAGCCTTTGATTTCAGCTCCTTGCTTCCATAAATACTGTGACACTGGAGTTATGAAAACAACAGAAATTCTTACAGCCCAGCCCCCACCCCCTTTGGGTACTGAATATTTTCTGGGTTTGGAAGAATAGCTTAGGCAAGCTGCTTATTTGAATAAGCCAGTGAAGACAGCAGGAGCTAGGAGACACAGAGAAAGAACACCAGCTCACTGCCTGAATTCTGCCTGTACTGCATATGACCAGTTTAAGCATCTGACTAATGCTTCACAGACATGAAATCACTGTTTCTCTCTTCACAAACCGTTGTCTTCCTTGCACATAGCCCTTGCATCTTGTCTTACCAACACTGCAGATCAAGCCAAGCAGGGCATACCAGACCCTTCGGTGCAGACCCCTAAACCTATCTGACAGCTAACTGCTCATAGTGAAACAAAACCTTTTTCTTATTATCCAGGAGACACTGGCCAAACACTATGGTGGGGAGACATACAGAATCTGCCAAGAATTTCTACCTCTGGTCTTAATGCAAATATTCAAACTCCCTCCAGGTTATAAATCCTCTTGAGTAAATGGACATCCACAAAATACTGTATCACCTGTTCCTCCAGACAGCAGGGAATTTCTGCATGAAATGACCAGAACTCTGTACCTAAAAGGCAGTGTTTGTTCAAGCCAAACCCTCATCTGCTGAGGTTTCACCATTACACTCACACAGAGCCAACAACAGAGAGTGCTCTGCCATTTATCCTGGCAGGTAGTGCAACATCTTTCAAGTAATTCTTCATTACACAGCAGAGCTTACTAACCACTGTTTAGCAGAGAAGGAAAAAACCCCATACCTAAACAAAGTCTGCCCTTCCTATGGAGCACTGTGGGCTTTTAAGACATCTTTTGTGTATGCGTAAGGATCTTTGGATTAGTTCTTCAATTTTTTTTTCTGTGGATTTTACTGAATAAAAGATCCTGTATGATTCAAAGAGACCTACACTGATGATGCTGCTGGTCCCATCAAATCTATTACAATCAGTGAGATTCATCTCTGATCTTGGCAATCTGCTCTGTAGCTGCAGGACAGCCACAAAGAAAACCTGTCCCAGGTGAGATCACAGGCAGAGATGCTCACTTTGGCACTATACATCCTCTCTTCCTTGTCCTGCCAGAAAGATGTTGGCTGGATAGGGAAAAGGGCTGGTAAGTACAAAATAGAGAGTTGACAGAACAGTTGAATGCCATGTCAATATTGTGGTGCAGGATAGTTCATAACAAGCCAGGCAGGAGGCTGCCATAATTTAAACCTGCCTGGTTCTCCTGATCGAGGATGCTCAGAGGACTCCTTGGAAGTACAACTCCAAATACCTGGGTTGGTTTAAACCACCTTCTTCCTCCAGCTAGATCAGTTTGTAGCTAATGCACCAAAACTAAAAACAAAGAGAGGAGGGAATCAACAAGTCCGGAAGCTTTCTTTCTTTTGTAACAAGCTGTGCAAGCAAATAAAATAAAACCCCCACCGTTCAAGTGTCAGCAGCAAGTACCCCTCTATCTTCCCATATTCATGAACCTCCTCACACTGACTCTTCAGAATTAAAGGTGGACCGCAGAGTTTTTCAAAATAGATAGAAAAATTTGGGCTATTCTGCTACCACCACTGATGGTACAGCAAATATACAGAGGAATCTGTGTAAAAGAAAACCTCCTTCCTAAGCATCCTGAAAAAAGACTGTTTAAATTCTCTTTGGATTAGGAGGGGCTAATAGGTAGCAAAAACCTCTTTCCAGAGTACAGAGCAATCACTGCTCTTACATAAAACAAGAGTTAATGATTCTACTAATTTATAACCTATTTTCCACTAATACACCCAGCAGTGAATTCTCAAGAGTCTTTCAGTGTACATGAATCTGGAATACAGGACATTGATAAAACTAATAAAACTATGTTTAGCTAGAAGATGAGAAAACAAATGATTGATAGGAGCCAAAATTTCAAATCTGGGTTAATTTGTTAATGTCTCGTATCTTAAAAAAAAAAAAAAAAAGAAGCCACTTTGACTAATTTTCTTCAGCCTGTATGGAAAAAAAATCCCCTCTTGCTTTCAAAGTAAATCCAATAGGGATCAAGATACATCAATTTTGCTAATGGAACCTGGTTGCAGCCTTAATTATTATTATCACTTTGTGATAGATTAGCCATTTACCCAGATTATATAGACATAGTGAGATTAGATTAGATAGCCCAGGCTCCATAATCTTTTTCTATCTCCCTGTGCAATACAGCAATCCCTGCTTGTACTCCTGGCAATGAGGTAGCTTAGTACATATACTTTAAACTCTGTTTTCAATAAAAATTGACCAAATTTCAGGAAGAAGAGGTGGTAAAAGAGTTATTTAGATTTGAGGGTTACCCTGATTTCAAAAGCCTAACAGAAGTGGAATTCTTGACCACACAGTACTCTTCAAGGTCACAGCAAGTGAGCAGAAGTGAAAAGAAATACCCACAGATGCCCAAAAGACATTGCAGGTCTCCTAAAAAGGGTGCATCTGCTATCAGAATCCTGCAAGAAAATAGGGACACTTCAGTTGGCAGGTTGTATGGGATACAATTTCTTTGTATGAACAAACCCCGGGATTAAAAGAACAAGCTTAGATAAACCTTGTGGAATTCTGAATGTATTTGACAAGGTGCAGCTAAGTTTTTGTAACTGAAAGGGCAAAAGAAAACAATTTCTATGTCCCTATTGGGCTTGTAAGGTTACCTCAATGCCCTCAGCAGGCTTTACCATCATGAGGTGAGATAATAGGTAAGCAAGAAAAGAAAAAACGTTTTCTTCATTTGTAATAAGCTGAAGCTTGGTCAATTTTAAATCAGAAAAGATGGAAAAGTTGCACAGATTTGGAATGGATACCCCTATGCAATGATCTGCTTCATAGTCAGACTGGGAAATTTTTTTATACGAAACATTTTTTACAAAAAACATTTTATGCAAAACCTTTTTTTATCTAAAACATTAGAGCCTTCAAGAACATTTTAGAAGTGGGGCCTTCTCCTCCGGATCTTCTCTCCAACAATATCCTTTGCTACTTCATTTTGTATCAAACCGCAAACGTGGATTTAACCTTGCACAGAGAAACCCGCATTCTAAAAGCTCTCTACTGGGAAAGGTTGTAAAGCAATTCAGCATTAAAGGCTGGGAAGAAATATAAATCCCTTCATGGCATTTGCAAGGTCTTGATTCTGCTCTGAGCCTCCTTCAACAAAAAAATCAGGAGTAGTAAACAGCAAGGACAGCGCATCACCTCCTCATGCTCAAAATACTCTTAGTGACAACACTGAGGGCTACTTTGTTCCAAATTCTTTTATTTATTGTGTTTATGAAAGCCACAAGAATCTGGCCACGTGGAACAGCTTTTATAGGTGGAAATGCCATCATATGTTTTAACCAGAAGTTTTGCAAGCTTTTCCATTGAAAATTCTGGTTAGTAAGTTTCTTCAGATACATTCCTCTAACTCTCATGGATTCTCCTGTTTGCCTCTTATGCACCACGTATTTTGCTTAAAGAAACCAAATTCCATTTCCCATGTACTTCTCAGACAGAAATAAATTTCAGCAGGAAAATTTGTCAAAAATTTGTCAAAAATTCAGATAAGTGTTTGAAACTGGCATTTATTCAGCACAGGTCATCAGGATGCTCTGAAAAATGTGGGTACTAAGGACAGCTGGAGAAAGGTTAGAAAAACAAGCTACACTGGTATTGCTCTCCTGCTCTTTCTTCCAGGAGTCTCATGTCTGATGTTACGTTGCACTCGGAATTTGAGCTGGCTGGCTCCCTTCCTCTGTAATGCCTCATTCCACCACTCACACATACACCTGTCAGCTTAATTCTTTCAAAAATGAAAAAGACCAACATTGTTCCTTTTCCTTGTCTTGTAATAATGAAAAATTGTATGAGAAGACAGAACAATGCATACAGGGAACTGGCTAGCTCCTCTTCCCAAATGGCTCCAGAGTGCGGAGCTAGAGGCTGGCACCCACTCACTTAATTAAAGTGTTTCATGCTTCTGAGATTGTCCTTTCCTTTTCCTCCCAAGAGGTTGGGTGGAGCTCTGTTTTATTTCTTCCCTTCTTCGGGGCTTGCTTGTTTATATTTTTGTGTTCTGAAAGCTGTGAGTCACACTTTGATTTACAGTCTGTCTCAGGAGAGACAGGAGACCCTAATGAAATAGAAGGCTGCAAGGTTAATTAATACCTACCAGACATTGAACTGTACTATTAGCGAGCAATATGTGTGTGTGTGTGCGTAAGCACTCTCAGCTGGAGATGAACAGGCAGAGGTGAGATCCACTTCAGTACAGCCCTGAGCACCCTGTTAGCCCACAGCCATAGCTGCTGACACCCAGCAAAAGGAGAGACACCCAAACGAAATTTCTGCCATAGAGAGCAAACCTGGAAGGGGGTTTGGGATCACAGTGAGATGAGGTAACTGCAGGAAGCCAGGGATGGGGTTGCTACTGAGGGATACAGGAGGGAGGCTGGTGCAGCACATTGATTGGGGATGCTGCGATGGAGAGAAGTCGGAAGGGTGATGGATCACTCTGGCTTAAAACAAACAAAAACCAGGCAGCTTGCCAGGAATGGCTTAGGCCAGTTTCATTAAAACTCTTCATTCATCATGCTGAAATGAGGCTGTATTTGTTATTGCAGCAGTGGTGTGCTGGTGCAGTAGCTATTATGAGAGTGGGCGGCAATACAAGGAGGGGGTAGTGGGAGGAGATGGGAGGGTAATGGAGGATGGTGGTGACTGGGAGGCGACAGGGCTCAAGTATCACCATCTGCTGAAGGGACTAAAAATCACCCTCTATCTCCTGCATGGATCTGGGTTGATAAGGCTTCACATCTATCCAGCCAAATTTCCAGAATGGGAGAGGATTCCCTGCTTCCAGATATTTTTATTCCCCTCATTAGATCAAATAGTGGCACCACAACATACTGGAGCTTGCTGGAGTGTCAGGCTTAGCTGTGGTCATTCATCCTCTTAATGTCACCTCACGAAACCCTAACAGTGTGATGCCCAAATAAAAGCACTACACTTGCCTGGAGAGGAACCGAATGGATCTCTTACACCTTTTCCATATCTGCGATTTCTGTTAGATCGTCCTCTCACTGCCCATTCACCCAGGGAAAGCAGAAACCTGCAGGAGCGGAAACTGCCTTGTTATGTAGCCGAGACTCCCTCACTCTAGCGTTTGCTTCCACTTTCCACTTCATTGAGTCTCCCAGGCAGCTCTGGGGACACAGCACTGTCAACACAAAGCACGCCACCACGCCCTAGCACGAACTGGTGAGGTCATGATGCTACCTTGTCAGTGGCTTTGTGAGTGACCTTAATGCCAGTGTCAAACCTGCTCAAAAGATGTAGCCTTCCTGCCCACCTGCATCCAAACAAATCCCTCTCTGATCTTTTTCATTATGCTCCCAGGCAGTGACCCACATGCCCTGCAGTTGCATGGCTGGCATTAAGGCCAGGCTTTGATTTTAAAGCCTCGCGACTGCAATTCCTCCAGAAAAATCAGGCTCCCCGTAAGTGTACCTATAGAGTGACATCCATGTTGGCTCGTTCACAGGGTTTGCAGCTGTGTAATGTGTACGTGCTTGTACATGTGATGGAGGCAGGGAGAAGGTTAAAGCTCATTTTGTTGTGATGTGTTTTATGGAGCATCAAGAAACACAGATAATACAAACCCAGGAACACAACTGTCTAAGAAAAGGTGAGACAAAGGGAAAACATGTGCATGACAGAGAACATTTACGCTATGTACTTGTCTTCACACATACCCAACAAAAGTAGACCTTAGGGCGTGCACACCCCCATGTCTAAGCTGTGCCATCAGCTGGGCTTGAAACAACAGCGTGGCTCGAAATCACTTGACTTCCCTTGTCTTAACTCTTGACTGGAGGAAGAGCTGGTAATTCTTCCCAGAGCTGGCTACCCTTCCAATACTTTGTATATATGACTGAACTCACAACCTTCAAGCCACCTCAACAGTAAGAAACCTATCTCTAGGAAGACATTTGAAACACTGAAATAGGTACCCACAGGGCCCTTGAGGGAAACCTTAGCATCCCTCTCTGACACGGTGCTAGAGAGAGGCTGGTAAGTGCGCCTGTGCATTGTGGTGATCACCCTCCTTGCCTCCCAGTTATAGAAACAGGTATAGTCTCATTGTGAGAGTAAGAGACAAGGCTCTTGGAAGTTATAACTGCATAATCCCCAGTCCATCGTGGTTACAGCTAAGGGGTGTTTTTGCTATGTTCTTTGGCATCAGGAACAGCAGGCTACAAACTAGCATGCTCACTGGCTATGCTTGAAAGGACCTACTGCAGCAACAGTAGCTGCATCATGGTAATTAGTACTGGCCCAAGATTTTTGCAAGGAACATTTTCTGGGAGAAAATTCAAGTTGAACAGAAATGGCATAGTTTGCAGGAAAATATCAATTGTGCTGAAATCTTCAAGGAAAAAATTTCATGGCAGCATCTCATTTGGATAAGGTTGAAAAAAGGTTGCTTTTGCATTATATGACTTTAACACAAAGAAAGCTAAACACTTTGGTAAGTGGCAAAATATTTTTAGACTCTTTGTGGATGCTTCCAACATTAGAACTTTCAATATCATTGTAGAAGTTTGACATTTAAACTACCGCAATAATCTTTCTTCAGGTCAGGTGAAAAAAATTTTAAAATCTTAGATTTTCCAAAAAAGAAAAACTGGTTTTCAATCAATTAGAATTTTCCCAAGGATGTATTTTTTGGCAATTTCACAAATTTCCATCTACTTTTCAGGGAACAGAGAAATGAATGCCTTCTCCCCAGACACTCAACACGGACAGCACAAGTAATCCCTCAGTGAAGACAATCCCAAATCTGGGTTGGTGTACCTTACCTAGCAGTTTTCTGAGCCAGTGGCTGAGTAGCTACCAAGGTATATTGCTCAAGTCTTTACACATATACGTCTCTTATTTGCTTGCAAATCAGTTTAGGCTATGGATAGTTTAGATTTGCCTGCAGAGACTGCAAATTGTATCCCTCCACAGGACTGTTATGACTCAGTGTGAGAGCTGGTGACAGGACTTAAGCCTCACTCCCCAAAATCCCCAATTCCCTATTCTTCCAGACATAAATCACTCATTTGTTTCCCAGTCTAGAAGTGCAGGGCTGGTTTTGCAATGCATGCCTTGCCTTAGCTGATTAAATAACTCACCCACTAGAAACTTTCTTCTAGTGCTGGACTCAATTATTCTCTGCACTTCCCCTGTTGGCGACCAAGAATAATTGGTCTCTCCTCTTTGCAACATATTCCTTCATGTATCAGCAGGCAGGCCTCACAGCTTCCTTCTGCCTCCTCCTCTCCAGATTTCAATGGCATTACACCAGGTCTGAGGGTGTAATTTGGGCCATTCACACTCATACCTCTCAGCCTTCTCTCAATGCTCTTTCCTTGCATGAAGAATTTGTCTGGTTTCCCCTGCTTTAACAGTCCACAGGGGTGTTCTCCTTGCTTCTCCAGTGTGTGTCCAGCACAGCTGCGCCTCAGGAAACTGGATTTAAAGAGAACAATATTTGCCCATTTACATCGATCATGGGACTGTAAGGTTCTAGGAAACGCTATTCTAAAATCGATTTTTCTGACTTAAAGGGCCCCTGCTGTATTCCAGTAACAAGAGTAAAATATCACATTTCACCAAAATCCTATTATACTGTCATGAATATCTCATCACACTGTCAAGAACCAGGTGGTGCTTCATTATAGTCTCTTCTATATTGATGGGCAATCACCACTCATAAAGGTTCAGTTTGAGCAAGGTCTCAAGAAGCCTGGATCCTTCCCTATGGTGCACAAAAGCTCTCTGGTTCCTTCTGAGCTGCATTCACCTTGGTGATCACCCAAGTGATACTTGCTGGTGCAAATCCCACTCCATACTGCACCAAGCAGGCAATTGAAGATCCTCATTATCTTTCAAGAGGTGCTTATCAGCATACAGGATTAGGCTCGGGAGAGGTGCCATCCATGACTGCTTTTCTGCAGATGCCACTGGGCATGTTCAGGAAACAGGGCTGCAGCCTTTTTTTTCAAAGCACCAGCTCTTTGGGTCATCTTGGACCACCGTGTGATTTTGCTCCATGTCCTCCATCTGGTAATTTTTATCAGCAGCTCCAGGAAGGTAAGGAACTCTCAATTAATGGAAACACACATGGAAATGCCAGTCCTAAGAGGCATATTCATCTCTCCTTTGCAGACTTTTCAGAGACCCCAAATCAAGGCTGAGACATTTCAGCTTGGCCAGAGAGGGAAAGACGAAAAGCAGAAATAAAATCTGAATCAAAACTTCTGAAAAGTTGAGGAGGATAAAAACTCTTGGGTCCAGATCCAGGAATAAATTTTACAGCTGGCACCTGTTTGCTTTCATTACAAATGAAATGCAAAACTCTGATTACAACACAAGCTTCAAGGCACTTAAAAGCTAACTGTGGATCAAACTTTTTCAGATGAAGCCATGTTCCACTCTGACAAATTAGTTGCTGCTTTCTCCAGATGGTCTCTCCCATCACTTTTCTAAACTAAAATAAGTGTGTAAAGAAATCCTGCTGGGTTGCCTTCCAACCTTCATTTCAAAGATACTTCTATTTCTTCCACTCCTCTGAGAGGGAATCAGGAAGGGGCCCTTCAGCAGTACTTTCTTAATTTAAAAACACTAACTAAAGTCTCAGAAATTCCATTTGAACATAGGAAGACACTTTTTAACTAGAGTGGTCAAACAATGGAACAGGTTTCCCAGACATGTTATAGAGTCTCCATCTGCGGAGATACTCAAAAACTAACTGGACATGGTCCTGGGCAGCCTGCTCAAGCTAACTCTGCTTGAACAACAGAGTCAGACTTGATGGTCTCAAGAAGTCCCTTCCAAAGCCAACCGTTCTGTAATTCATTCATCATTTCAGGGCTCTGCTTTGTTGAAATTCGGGATTATGCAGCAGTTTTCATAAAAAAGTTATGGAATACAGAACACCTTTACTAAGAAAGGATGCAACTTGCAAAATTAATAAAAGAGAAAAAAAAATCCCACTAAACGGATACACTGAATATATGATATCTGCACAAGTATGCTAATGCAAGGAAATGCTAGAACTATATGCCACTACCTTCATCTTGTTCCTTAAATAACAATATATATTGCATCACTCACTTTTCTTCATAACTTATGCTGCATACAGAACGAGTAAGGAAAGATTCCTCAGCTCCACGACTTATCTGTGCCTTATCAAACCTTAATATTCTCCTAGTGTAGTTTGTTCTTTCCTTCCTTATTCCTTTATTCATCTTTCTTTGTCTTCTTTTTCCCTTCCTTCTCCCTCCTTTCTATTCCTTCCTTCCTTTTCTTTTTCTTCCCTCCTTCCCTTCTCTCACTCCTTCCTTCTTTCTCCTTTCTTTAAAAAAACAAACAAATTAATGAAAACCGAACTAAAATGCTGATAAGATGAAAAAAAAATGACATTTTTGGAGCCTATAGTTGAGTTTTACAAGTCTGCCTGAGGGGTTTACATGGACAACCCCCATATATTTACTATTCCAACAAAAAGTGTTCTTTGACTCTATGGACAGAACTAGAAGGAGTGGATTTCCTGCTCCCTATCTACATAAAAATCTTCTGGTCTCTTTGGGGGAGTGAAGCCCCAACCTGACTTTTTATTGATGTTTCCTTGTGTGTTGCAAGTACAATTTTTTCCATGGTGAGAGATGACTGTGCAAAGACCATACCTGAAGCAGACCAATCACTTCTTCACTTGGAAAGGTGTTACTCCACACAGTAACAGTCTGAGTAGTCTTCAACATGAGGAACTGAATGTTATTCACCACGCCCCTTTGATATCTAAATAATTATCTAAAATGATCGCAGAGGTAATACCAACTGCCCCCATGCAGATAAATACCTCCTCTCTCTTGCTACTCACAAACACAGGTTTCCAAGTTTCCCCTGCCACACAAGCACAACTGTGCTTTCTGTTGAGGTGTACCACCCTGACACACTGAACATCCTGGGACACATTCACAGACCTGCTGAAGGGCTTCCACAAATCTTTCAGGTGTGGCAAATAAAGGAAGGGAAGAGCAGCCCCTGGCTGCCATTTCTGCCAGGTAACCAGAAACTTGAAAGTTTCTCCATTGAAGACTGGAACTTTTGGGGGACTGCAGGACACTGCTAGACCTCATTCTATATGGCAGGCTTGGATAATTTGTTCTGCCATCTGCCATTGCATGGGATTTCCTCTGCTCCACGGCCACATCCTGGAGGCTCAGAGGGGCTGATGGACGAAATTACAATTGCAAGTGCGTACATAGTGGGTTTCACATGGAATTGGCTGCAACCAGGTGGGAAGAGCCGAGAGACGCAGCAAGCAGTGTGCTGGTAACAGATAACCTGGGCTTGCCAGCCCGACTGCCACCGCTTGCCCTCAGCAGAGGAGATGAGCGTGTTATCTTCCAGCTGCACATGCCTAACAGCCGCTTACTGTGATCCGACGGGAGAGTCAGGTGCGTACATGCAAACCCACAGTACTTCCCATCTTCTCAATATTCTAAATCAGAGGTATTTATCTGCTTCAAAGAGGAGAAATAAAATGGGAGGAGTTCACTGTGCTGCTACACACTCCCCTCTCAAAGATGTCCCACCCATGGTCAGGGTGCTTCATGGGGCTTTTCTCAAACGTCTTTTTTTTTTTTTTTTTAAGCAGCAAATGCATCTTTCCAGGACGTTCTTCCCAAAATCCAATGGAAGAAAAGAGAGGGGACCCCTTTGAATCTATCCTGGGTACAAATATATGCCTGCTTCTTTTGCAGTTTTTCATATATCTGATAGGACAATATTGGCTTATTTGAACATCAAGCATCACCATAAACCCCCTAGACTCTTCTCTCACCTCCAGCACAGACATGCCTCCCTCCAGAGCCTACCACACCTCACACCTCCAACACAGAGAATTAAAACCTTTATTTCTTCCCCTTGCTACCTCCCTTCTACGTACTACCCTCAATCTGACAAACATCCAGCCTCAAAACACACAAAAACACAGGACATTCTCCTTGAACACAA
Organism: Grallaria varia; assembly: GCA_013396735.1. NCBI lineage: Eukaryota > Metazoa > Chordata > Aves > Passeriformes > Formicariidae > Grallaria > Grallaria varia. The sequence continues at coordinate 253,494 of VWZG01012139.1, forward strand.
AGCCTTCACTCCACACTTCTCCCTTCTCTAAAGCCTCACCTAAAATAAAGCAGAGGATACCCCAGCTTCTCACTTCTCACTTCCTGCCTTAATTACATCATGGACTGCGAAGATATAATTTCTAATAATGTATATGACATCTGCTTTAAACTAAAAAAGCAGCAAGAAGCATCACGCATTGCTGGCTTTTAGACAGAACTTATCTGCAAATAAAACAATGTGCCTGTGTGCCGTTTGGGATCCTTTGTTTCACAGCTGATTATTTAATTTCAAGTGCCCTGAGTGTCTCAGGCATTTACCACAAATGAATGAAGGTGCAGATCCTGTGTGTCAGGAATATACAAGCTGAAATCAACAGGACACAATGAGCGAAGGTCATGAACAAGCACGGGGATAAGCAGAGGCATGAGTGGGTGGTTAAAGGCAGATCATTATTACCCAGCAAGGTCTGGACATAAAATAATGGCTTCTGTTCACTCTGCTTTGGAGAGATTTTGTTAGCTGCTTCTCTTCCCATAGGCAAAAGAGCAAGGATGAGTTTGCCTGGTTCCTCTGACAGAGATTTGGCAAGCAATTTTCTGAACAAGCTTGGGGATGGTGCTGCAGGCAGTAAAGAGGGGACCCATGGGTGATGAAAAGGTTCAGAAGGATATCCATGCTGTCACACAGTTCCCTGAGGCATCCAAGAACCAAACTCAGTTGCCCTTGACTCTACATACCACTCAGGGACAGAGAGAGGACAAGTCAAAGCACAGGTAGCCTAAGCCCAGAGCCCAGTGTTCCCTGCAGGCATGGTGCTGCAGATAGGAACAGACTGGAAAAAGGTTGCAGGACTTGCAAACTGAGGGTAAGGGGCTGGAGATGGAGTTGCCAAATTTGATTTGGTCTGGCTGTCAAAATCCATCTGTGGCAATGGCAGTCCTGCCACCCTTTCCATAGGTTCTGAGGGAGTCCTCCGTCAGTCCTGAAGCTCAGTCTGAATTTCCTTTATCATTTGATCTTGCATAAGAGTCTGGCTGAGTCAGGTGTGTCCAGCTCATTTCCTATAGCATGGTACAGCCCATGTTTTCTGACTAGCCCATGGTCTGCAAATGCAGGCACTTGCCAAACAAACAGGTTTCCTACTCATCTGTTCTTACTTTTTCTGAATTTCTGTGGTTATTTTGCCATGGATGTTACAGCGTTCAGCAGTACATTTTGGTCCTTATCAGATAAAAATAGAGAAGAGAAAAAAAAAATAATTTCCCAAACATTTTTGTCTAAATTTGCCTGCCAGTCACAATTTTAAACTCAAAAAGCTCTTTGGCACAGCACTAGAAAAGCTATAAGCTGCAGAGCTGCATTATTCCGTTTTCACCATCTCTGTATGTATTATTTAACTTCTTGGCAATAATGTCAGGGACATAATCCAATCAAAATGCAGAGAAACAAAAGAACCAAAATTTCAGTACAGCTCAGATTGGTTTTCAGGGCTTACTTTATAGAAACTGGAAGATGAAAAAAAAAAAGAAAAAAGGGAAGGGGGCTTAACTATATCAGTGTGCAGATGACACAGCAGGCACACATTTAGGAAGTCAAATCCAGAACCCTCTTCCAGCAGGAAATCTTTAGCTAATAGAACCCATGGAAAACTCCCCCAACTGCTGCTTGTCCCCTTCATGATTCAACAACACTCACCCACTCACCTCCTTGTCAGGTTAAAAGCTACATTTCTCAAAGAGAAATTTATAGAGTGACCAATCTCATTTACATGCCCCACTACTCAGCTTCCCTGGGGCAGGATAAATTTCTTTTCACAGGTGTCCACGAGGCTGACTTATCCAGAATGCATGTCCCCATGGGTGAGATATCCTGAACATAAACCACCTATTCCCAACACACTCCCCAGTCGTGTTTGCCACCCGAATCCCCCTTGTATTTGGCCTTAGTTCTCTCTAATATTCGTTTGTTCTTGCTGCAAGATCATCAGGCTTGGAATGTTGCTCTATTTTACAGAGGTAAAATGCCCACAAGGAATAATAATAAGAAGGAGAATCAATGTTTATAGTTGACAAGGTGCCTTGAAATTCTGAGATTAAAGGTCCTTTTTGCTGTTATTCTAAAGTATGCTCTTAAACAAATAACCTACTATTCTCACATACCAGAATACATCCTTTTTCCTCCATTATTATTATTACTTGAAAAATGTTAAATGGGCCTTCATTTTCTTCAAGGATCAAAAGAGCTTATGACAAATACCAATTTGCTCCTGACGCTGAGCAGCAAGCACAGAGAAACCAAGTACACACAAGTCCGTGGCTGAGACATGAAAATAGATGCCCCTGATCCCATCCTTCACTCTGAGATGTGCTTTATCACTGCACAAGGAGCACGCATTAAAGGTGGGGTGGCAAAGGCTCTGAAAGTGCAAAGAACAAGAATGACTGGAGAAGGGGTGAGAGGATTTGCTGCAAGGGTGAAAACACTGCTGAACAGATGATGCCACCAAGCAAAGATTTCTCTGACAGGGAGCATGTCTGCATTCTCCTAATCGTGCCGAAGGGGAGGGGGCATATTTTCCTGGCTGATGCTGACTAGCTCAGAGGTTATATATTTACAACATTTTTTATATTCTCAGACCTTTAAGATCATAAAACATGCACTTTGTATGGCACAGCATTACAGTTAGAAGTCTTGGGTTTTAGAGGGAGGTGTTTAGGAATAAAAAACCCTCACTACATACTGAGCGAGTCCAAAGCTACCTGCCTACTCAACAAGAAGAGCTCTTAAAAATGCAGCACAGTCATTTGATATAGGAAGGTTCAAAGAGATAGCAGTAGGCCAAATATAACTTTAATACAACAGTCTCCATCCACTAGTTTTTTGTGAAGCTTTTAACGACTATGTAGCTACAGGGCAGTGCCTGACAAAACCCCTATCCCAGCACAACCAGTGAGTCTCATTTGACTTTTCCCAGTTCAGAACTCCTCACATATTTGATCCTCATACATATTAGTGTGCCATAGAAATCACTGAAAAAGTGAAATTGTATTACAGAAACTCAAACTGTCTAAAGCCCTTCTGTGATTACTTTTGGATACCAAATGCAATCTGGATTCATGGGGTTATCGTTTGACGGCAGAGTGCTTCAAATAGCATCTTTCTCACCGGTGCTGGAAGAGAATTTATTTGGCAACCAGACAAAAATTCTTAGCAAAATCTCAAGACAGTTGAGAAACATGCTTCACACCAGCTGGGGGCACGCACTATGTCAGAGTTGCAGGACACCAGCCCCCCAAAACTCCGGGAGGACTGCAGCAGGGAGCAGGAGCATTTCCATGGGGAGCTTCCTTGGACTCAAGCATACGAGCAAGTTCCCTGAACTCAGGGTGGCAGAGAAAGCAGCAGGTGAATAATGCACTTAAAAAGCCCGGGCATACCCGCCTCTCCCTCCAGGGACTCACACAAGTCTCTGAACGAGGATAGAGGGATTGTCGCAGTGTCAGGTCCCGGGACACAGCTCCCAGGCACGTAACGCCCAGCCCCGGGGGCTGGTGCGGGTCAGCCGGGCAGGCAGCACCGGGGTCCCTGAGCCCGGCCCGGGGCGGGCGAGAGGGCGCTGCTCCCGGCGCTCGCTCCGACTATGCAAATGCCACGGGAAGAGCGGCCGCGCGTCCCCATTTGTCACCGGGCCCGGCATTAACAGAATGTTTAAAAGTCATGATGTCATCGCTATTAATCAGGGCCCCGCTGGGCCACGCTCCAGCGCTGCATATTAATCACCAGCGGCCCCGGGACTCGCTTATCTGAGAGGCTAAGTTTAGATCCATAAAACATGATTTATTTTTAAAAGTAGCATTATTAAAGATGAGCTACAGTCTCGTTTGCACTCCCTCTGGAGTCTCCTTTAGGAAAAGGCTGGTATTTTGGAGTTGGTACGGAAACTGTCCTTATTATTTTGAGCTTGAGAAAGCTGTCAGGTGTGAAACTGGCCTTCGAATGTCTTGGATTTTTTTCCCTAGAAAGAGGACCATCCCAGTGCCCCAGCGGAGTCACAAATAGAGTCAGCTTCAGGAAAAAAAATCCCATTTGGATCACTTTCAACTACAGATGGGACAGGGCTAATGCTTCAGCAAAAAGACCTGCTGATGTTGAAAGGCTGGTTAGATGCAGTCCTGAGCGTCCCCGAGATGGTAACAAGTGGCAGCGCCCCACATCACATGCCTGGTTATGGCCTTTACCAACAGGTGAGCCCATTGAATACTGGCCCATAACCAACATCTAGCATATTAACTTATTTTTTTTTGCTCTGCAAAGTGCTTCTGTTGGATCAACACCATAATTGATCCACAGAAATGAATTCATAAAAACCTGCAGCACTCAAATTTATATGTTTAACTATAGTGATTTTAACAATCCCTTCATCTCTGATTAAATGCACACACAGGAACTGTACTGGTTTAATAAAATAATTTTCGAAAACAATCTGCTAAATTTGATTTGACTCCTTGCTTATCTGCTCGTACTTTGGATTAAAGAGGTTCTGGTACCCATTTGATGTACAGAAGTGACATCAACATGGGGTTCCTCAACCCAAACCAAGAGACTCCACCAACCTGTTCCAGTACTTGAACTAATTCTGTTGTGAAGTCAACCCAGTTAAAACCAGGGCAAAGCCCAGATGCAAGGCCAAACCAAGAGATGTGGCAGACAGAGCAGGAGAGCAGAAAGCCTTGCCAGGACAAAACACAGGACACTTATTCCACTGGCGAGAGAAGACTTACTCTTTTGTTGCCCGCAACAGCCACCACCAGTGATCACAGAACTGTCTCACAGGAGTCACAGCATGATACCACATGGTTGCTGGAGCCATACTTGGACCTGTGTCATTGCCAGACCATCTAGTCTTACTGGGTTAGCTGTCATCAAGGAAAAAGGGCCAAGACCAGCCCTACTTTTCTCTGGTGACAACCACCTGAACCCTGATGTCCCATAGGCCCTGTCTTGCTGGTCTTGCCACAATAGCAGATGAATGCTAAGTCATTTGACAGCTTCACTGCTCCCAAATTTCTTGACCTGCCTTCTCAGCCACACCATCAACTCAGGCAGGACTGTGCAGTGAAACTCATCCAAATGAACACAGGGCATCTTACTCATATGCAGAGAGAGACATAACACAATGATCAGTCATGTTGACAAGCCTTGGGACCCCATCTGACAGCAGCAGGGGACTCAGGAGACCACAATATTCATTAAAGGGCTTAAATATGAAACTGATTTGCTATTCACTTACATCTCAAAGGAGCCAAAGTTTGGTCTGCCAGCCCAGAGACAGTGGAGAAACAACCCCACATGGCTAAGATGTTCATTCAACCTATACCTCTCCCATTGGGTCAGGCTTTTGATAAACGTGGACACACACACAGCTCTTTCCTGTTGCCTGCCTGTGAATTCCCCAAGCCTGGAGGTCTTGACTGTTCATGTTGCTTTTCAGAATGGGCCCTCTGAAATCCAAGAGCCAGAGTCTCATGCAGTGTTACTGCAGAGGGCTCCTGCAGCCATGTGTGCTGATAGCAGGGACAGGGAAAGGGAGGAAGACTCATGGAGCATCTTAAATGACAAGGTTAAGTTGCAGTTGCCTGTTACCTGTATCTAATGTAATGAATCTAGACGCTGCAGATAACAAACATAATTACCACGGCATTTACCAGCACATCTCTCAGGGAGGCAGTTTCCCTACCTCAGAGTTTCTGGAGCTGAGCTCGCTTTGGAAGGCTTGCCCAGACTGACAAAGCTATGTTTTTCTGGAGAGTCTTTACAAAGTTCGGACTAGGGAAGTGGGGACATTAAGTTTAAACAGATGTGATGGGCTTTCTGTTTTTTGCTATTTTATCTTTTGTGACCCAAAGCAAAGGACAGAGAATGCAGGGGGAAAGTCTCCAAGGAGACAAAGTCCAAGACTTCAAAGCTCTGATTTTCCTTCTAGCAGGAGTAGGGATTGAACATTCAGCCCAGACAGGCTGGCCCTGGCACAATGACATAAACAGAAGCAATGACAGCTCCAGAGCTGCTCCTCAGATAAAAGAAACAGGACCAGCACTTTCCTTGCCAAGTTTGATTAGGCATCTCTCAAATGGGGCAAACATAGGGCTTTGGCTCATCTTTCCCACCAGAAAACACCAAATGACCACAACTGCTTACCTCCCTTTCCACTTGTTATCAGCACTTCTGCCCTCTATGGGGAAAGCTGTATGAGGGACTCCCCCACAAAAAAGGCATTCTTTCTGCTATCCACTCCTGAATATTTCCTCTTTCCCATTCAAATCCCCTGGGAACCATGCTATTTAAATCCCTATTTTACTGTAGTTGGCTCATCATGTTCCTCTGCTCATTAGGCTGGCAGCACAAGCTCAGCAGCGTTTGCACTTCAGCATGAGAATTTCTGCTGTGAGGTACGACTGTCATCCACTTGCCTGGACATGTTGTTCCTAAAAATAGCTTCATCCTTGTTTTTCTTTCACTAAAATAACAGGCACTCTCTCTACCTGAACCTTGATCACCAAATTCCCTTCTCAGATCCTCACAACCACTCCCTCCATCTCCTCTACCATAAATTTTTACTGCTAAAATTCTTTCTTACCAAGCCCCCAGCCCACCTTAAACCTTCCACAGAGTTCCTTCTTCCTCAGGTCTCTGAAGGTCAGAGGATGAGCTTTGCTTAACCCTTGCACATACTGGGCTTCATGTGGTGAACAGCTTAACCACAGCCTGTCACTGATGGCTGTGGAACTGGACGAGGACATGTAAGCTGGGTGTGTAAGTCATGGTATTCCCTACTCATGACTAGAGAGTATCTACAAGGGAAAATTCCACTTCAGATAGAGCCAAATTCTCTCCAGAGCAGATTCATCCTGCAACTCATAGGCAGCGGAAACAATCGTAATAGGCCCTCATATTCAGTGATCTCAGCACAAGACATAGGCAATCTGGGGCTGGTTGTGTGCCTATATCAACAGAGCTGCCACAATAAGTGACGCAGAACTGCAGCAGTGTGAATGTCACCTTCCTGCCCTCCTCAACTCATCCTTCTAGGCTCTACCATGTCCCATACCCACAATGCCTGAAACTTCTCTACTGCACAGAAAAATGTAGAAGCAGATGAGAGGCAGTGCCTCCCTCAGCATGGGGGGAAGGCTTTCTGGGTTGGGATGCTCCTGCAGCTGTGCCCTACTGCTGGCTCTCTTCATCTCTTGGACAATCTAAGCAAACCAGAAAGATTGCATGTCCTCATTGCTATAAAAGGGAATTGGGACTTCATTATCTTGTGGAATTGGTGATGAAACACAGTGACTCTACACATCCCAGGGCTCCCAAGCACAGTACAAACCAAAGCCTTGCTAACCGTTTATTATTAAGATCTAAAAATCAGTCATGTGCCTTTGTAACTCCTGTTCTCAGTTGATGAGAGGAGGGCCCCGAGGGAAGAGAAAACATTTTCCAGGGAAGAAGCTTTTAACTTCAGAAGGCAGGAAACCAAACAGCTTCTCGTGCCTCTTCCTTGCGTGCCGGGAGCAGCATCTGCCCTGTGCAAGCATGGTGGATAGAGCACGCTGGGTAAGGAATGCTGGGCAGCTGCACTATGAGGGAGGAGGAGAAGTTCTCACAACCATTCTAGCTCATAGATCTCACACCACTCAAGCTGTGGGGGGAAAAATTGTGGAAACAAGGTCCGTACCAAAATTTGAGCTACCCAGTTGTAATTTAATCTCCCTTGTGAGTGAGGTTGTGTCCTTTGAAGCTCTAAGCAGTGCCTGGTTGCACAGCCTGGGCCAGCAGGTGAGGATACCCAGCCCCCAAGTATTTCCTGTTTTGTGCCCTGTGCTCTGCCAAAGGAAAGGATGTTCCTGTCCCTCCAGACACATAACTCATGAGGTGAGAGCAAACAGGTCCTTTACAGAATGCTTTGGGCATTGTTTCTTGTCACCTGGCATCCTGAAATATAATTTCTAAATCTGGGCAAAGCAGCGACCAAAAAATCTCTTTCGGATTTGGTAATGATTTAAATACTCAATTCAAGCATAAATGGCTACAGCTTATTTAAGTGATCTGAAAATCTTGCTTGTGTAAATTCTTCAACAACAACTTCTAGTGGTTCCAAAAACAACTTCAGTTTACATACGCCCTTTTTTTTTCCCTCTCTCTAATAGCATTTATTTTTCCTCAAAATCAAAAAGGTCAGGCCAAAAGCATCCATGCCGTACCCAGATAGCTGGAATATCTGACCACGTCACCGTGCTTAATCAGTCTCCTGCTGACATCCGCTGTGGATCCAATGCTTTCATAGCTTCACCACGGCACATCTGCACATCTTGCAGAATGGGCACTGAGCAATGCAGAAGTGCCAGCAAGTGCTGCAATGCGTGAAGGGATCTGAATGTATAATGTATTGTACTGTGTTTTGATGGATTCTCCTGCTCAGATGGATGTAATATTTCTCTAGCTCAGCTCCGGGACCTGAACTCACAGATGAGCATTGTCCATGCTGTTCAGTGCCACCACACAGGGTGCCTTCAACTTGTAATTATGATTAAACCACAAAGAAGTACACTGATACAATGCAAAGCCTCCCAGGTCCCAAGCTAGGTGAAAATACTGTTTAGTTCAATGACTGCATCAAATCAGGGTTGTTATGAAATGTGAGACTGAATGATGGCAGGAGTGTATATCTGCAATAGCTTCCTTGCTGAGAGACAAATCAGGAAAACATGGCTGTGACAGATCCAGCAGAAGGACCAGGTCAGAGGGGACCACAAGAGGTAGAGAGATCCTTTCCCAATTCTCACCTCACTCCACAAGTGAAAGAAGTTAAATCTTTACTTGGAATATTTTCCTTTGGTTTCTGGTTGAATTTCTTTAGAAGGCAGATCTAATGAAAACACAGGAGAGTCTATTCTTTGTGGCCACAAGGTTAATAAGAGTGGAACATAGGAGCAGCAGGAGCTGCAGAAAGAATAATTCCTTTTAAAGCTGGAGATAGGAAGCCTATAGGTGGTAAGTGTGACATTTCCACATGGAGGAGTCCAGCTTAATTACCTACAATTCAAAGGTAGAAAGTTATACATTAAGGCAGGCAAAAAGAAAGTGGTAGGAGAGGACAGACTTTGACCGCTCATGAAGATTTAACATCATTAACTCTCCAGCTTCCAAGAACATTCCTGTATTTTCGCTGGCCAAATACCAACACAGCTAATTGCATTTATGTTACCTGCAGTTCAATGAGAAATTGTCTCTTTCTTATTGCCTGCACTGTTGTATAGTACATAAACACACAGCAATACCAAGCAGAGTGGCTCTACTTCATTTGTAGGTAAAACAATTCCTGTGTGCATTAAGCTTGGCTCAGCAAGACGCACAGACAACACCAAGAGGCCGGAGCTGCTGTTATTAGATGGCAGTCAGTTCTGGCATGATGACAGGGACAGCATCCACAGGTGCTAAGTGCCTGAAAGTTATTTGGCAGAGCTTGCATGACTGAGTAGTGCTGGTAATCATAATATCTGGCCAACTGAATATGAGTCACCTATTCACCTACTCAGTATTTGTGTACGCTACCAATAGACATATGGTTTACAGCAAACTAGGGAACAGACACTGCTGCACACTCATTTATTCATCTTTCCCAGAATTCGCTGATGCATTCTCAGTTGAGACTAACACAGGCCAAACTTCCTTTCCAATATACCACTAAAAAGGCTATATTCTGACAGCTGTTGTTATTGCCTTAATCTCTTCTCTGTTGCTCATTCCTGATAAAATGAGGAACCGGTGGCCAACTCGGAGTAACCAGACTCCCAAAGTCAGACATAATGAAAAGACCAAGACTGGGTTGCCACACGCATTTTCTTGCGCTATGAAGTCAGCAAAAGAGCCTCCCATCACCCTGTCCTTTTGTCTCAATGTTATTTGCATCTGTACAGTTGCACCAATACAAGTGACTGTGAGACCACGTCAAATAAGATAGGTACAATTAGTTTAAAAAACCTGTAACAAAATAGCATCATTTCCCCAAGCTGACTAACAGGATCCCCCTCCTCCAGCACTGCTGCTCACACAGCAGAAAGGAGGGTACCATCAGGTAAGTTCTTTCCCTTGGATCTACTCCCAGTCAGACTAGAGTGGGGAACCATTGCCCAGCCTGGGCTTAGTCTGTAAGGTAGCTTTTTCTATGGACAGTAAGAGAGAAGCAAAGGGAGAATGGAGTCAACATTCACATGTGGATGTCAGAGAGAGCAAAACATTACATGGAGTCACCTATCAGTTTGTTTGCAGGGCAGATTTGGCTGAAGTCCTTCTGAGATGTGTGCCCTACTGAGCAGATGAGGCCAACCAGCTCACTCCTCCCATCCCTCCTGCATTTCTGGTGCTGGAAACAAGGAACCTGCAGGAAGAAACACTATATATATCCACTATGTTTACTACATACAGAGCCTCAGCTGCACTGCCTGCAAGATGCCAAGAGTCAGATTTGACTGAAACTGTTTCCTTTGCCCTGCAGTATGATAGTAAAGATTGTTTCTGCTTGTGTTTGTTCTGTTCCCATCCTTTCATCATCACCTCCCAGCTGCTGTGAGACCAGGGCTCGGGGATCCCTTCTACCTTCCTATGTCACTGCATTTACTGGCTGGTGAAACCATCTGTAAACAATGCGACCAGATGATCTCACGGACAGAGTAGCAACAGAGCTGAAACATCAGCCTGAGATGCAAAGGACAGGGGTCCTAGTGTGGAGATGACTCACAGGTGTGATCAGGAGCACTCAGGAGAGACCCCTTCCCTTAGAACTGAACCAAGAAACCACATCCACAACAGGAACAGGGTGAAGATCCAGAAGGGCTCCAGGTTTTTGCCTTTAAACACTTCCTACTGTTAACAGCAAAAAAGCTGTCCTTCCCCTTTGTGCCCTCAAGCACGAGGATTCAGGCAAAAATTCAATGGTGAAATTTCCAGGAATTGACATCTCTGAGACAACTGAGGATGGAAATCTCTGATTTCTGAACACCCTTCCTCACCTCAGTCTTCATGCATTGGTCAAAGGTGCTTAAAGTGGCAGATATGGAAGGGCAAAAAACTTCAAGAAATGCAGTTTTATTACGGAAGGGCTAGAATCTCGTCATGGTTGAGGTTGTAATCAGTTTCCACTCTCAGCTCTGACTTAAATAACTCTTCATATGCATTCCTCTAACTTCAGCTCATAATTGCAGGGTTTCATACTGAAGCAAAAAAGATTGTTTCCCCCCCTTCCCTCCTCCTCACTGCAATTTGAAGAATTTGGACCTGTAATTCAAAGAGGTAGGGAATGCAAGACTGAACCTTTGCCAGACTAAATGTTTCCTTAGCTTCTTTCACTTGAAAAAACAAAGCAAAACAAGCTCCCACCAAAAAACAGGTCTTTTTTTCATCTCTTTAAGTTACTCGAAATTCAAATCTCTTTGAAAACATACGCATAGGCAACAGTTGCAGCAAATAAGATGCAAGTCACAAGGTCTTAAACAACCAATGCAGTTAGCTGTAATAAACAAAGGTTTATGTAGTTGGTATTCTGCTAGCCAGTGCTATTTGGAAATCACAAGATCAAGGAGTTTTTCTGCTTTTAAACAAAACGAAAATCTCTTAAAACACAGAAGACTCTTTTCCATTGAAGACATGGAAAATCATCAAAACACTTTCACACTTTCCACTTGCTCTGGAAGTAGCAAATTGCTGCATACACAAAACACATATTCTTTCTACAGTGTACTGACACAGATTAGACTTTCCATTACTTTGGCTCTGTTTTTTATTTGTAGAGGTTAAAGTTTTGGCCCCAATTGTATGTGGAACCTAGTATTTTTTCTATTTGCATAAAACTCCTATTTGCACTGGATTCAATATAAAATACAATCCAGCCGTTTAGTTTGTTCCTATGGATGTGCCTCCACAAAAGTAAAACAAAGTACCCATCTCTGCAAGTTTTAAATCTTTCATTTTTTCATACCAATAGCTGCAGGTGGCCAATTAACAAATCTTTTTAAAAAATCATTAAAAAGACAGAAACCAAGTGCATTTGCTGTAGTAAAGAACATCATGTGGCAAAGAGCTGCATATCTCCCGTCTGTCCCTGACAGGCATTCGGTAAGTCTTGAAGACACTTTGGTTCTTGGCAATTCATTTCCATACGCAGGGAAAATTCCTGTAAGAAATAGGGAACTAGTCAAGATGCTCAAGCTGCCAGTGCATAGGGCAGGGCGAGGGAGCAGCACAGTCAATGGGCAGAAATCCAAAGGTATCCAGAGTGGAAAGGTGGCGGGAGCAAACAGGGCTCTTAAGCTGCTCCTGAATTAGCTTATGCAGAGTACCAGCAGAATTATGAGCCCCACATAAAGAAATTAAACCTTGCACAGGCTTCATTAACTTGAATGTAATGATTACCATGACTTGCATCTGTAACTAGTTATGCACATGTATAACTTGAGTCACACATAGTTCTTCTGATGCCAGTCAGGATTCACAAACTTCATACAAGTTACCTATGTATATGGGTACAGAAACCTCTGGACACTGCACTTAAACCTCCCTTCTAGTCATCTAATAGCCAATAAATATGTAAAGGAAAAGGCAAACCAACACATCTTGTTGTATGAGCTCTGACAAAATAAGAGCTGACTTACTAAACACCCTGGTGCATCTTCCAAAACACTCTTCATTCTGCCTGCCTGGTGGGCAACGACTGCCCATTTCTGAAAGATGCACTTCTAGCAGCCACAGCAGACATTCAAAAGATCACTGTCTACAGGAAAACAACTCCACAGAAAGTATGACGTTTTGACATGATTCCTTCCTCCAGGCAATCTAATACGGCATGTAAGTAATGTGCTGGTCTGTTTTGATGAAATGGACACTCTGACCCTTTCTTTACACTTGCAGATTTATCAATTGTTTGTACGTGAACAATTATTCCTTAGCAAACAGGCAAAAAGAAAAACAAACCTTTTGGCCACAACATTTAATTTCTGCTAGCAACATTTCACAGCTGTTACTTCCCTGTTTACTCAAAGGAACTTACGTTTTGCTTTGTAAAATATTTTATGCTTCCATCCTCATTTCCATACTCTGCTGTAGGTAAAAAACCTATTTCCTTTGAGTTCCTTAATTGAAATACATCTAATTCCAGAGGCACTTTCCAAGATTTGTTTACAGCAGAACTAGCCACTTAAAAAGCAACAATGTTTTTTTAAAGGAACACATTTCCTTATTCATAATGCAAACAACTCCTCAGAATATTGTCAGGAGAAGTATTCTCAAATATATCTGTCTTTTACCCTCTCACTGATAGCTATTTGTGCTCCTCTCAGGCTGGACAATAAAAACTAGTGCAGCCGCTTTCCTTTTTCTCCCCAGTGAATTTAAGTATCAGGTGACAAGGAAGCAGTTTTTGTTTCAAGACAAGCCTTTGCACTGGAAATTTTACAAAAAGTGAACTACTTAATGGGAATTACTTGCTCCTGGTTTGTGTGGGGGAAAAAAAAGCCCAACCAAACAACTACCACCTTTTATTTTTTTCCCCCTTTTTAAACAAAGCAAAAATTCATCAGCCAAATAGAAATTGACAGCATTCCTTTAAAAAGCAAAATAAAGCTCCCCCCAGCTGGACACTCACCAGGCTGCTGTATTTATTTGTGTCTCACGTGCTGGGCCCATGTGCAATTCAGCTTCTCTTGATGTGAACAGGCTTGTTGTACTCTGTCTTTCCCAGTCCCTGCGGCACACTTCAGCTTTTCTCTGCCTCCCGCTCCGTGTCACCCTGTGCCACAGTGGAGCACAGCTGATCCAAGTGCCCAAGAGCAGTTCAGACTCCAGCACTGGCTCCAGCCCCAAACCTGAGAAAGCTCAAGACCATCCTTGCCCAAGACCTCCAGAACTGCAAGCAAAGGCTGGAAATTGATACTCACCCTTCCAGAAATGCATCCTAGAGAAAATTCACAGGCCCCACTGAGGGTTTCACCAATCAATCATTGTTTACTTTGTCTGGCATAGGAAACTGAAAAATCTCTGAGAATACTAAATAGTACTTTCAGTTATACTCTGACTCTGTTTCCCATCACTTGGAGGTATTTTTGGGATGAGTCTGCTAGGTAGCCAAGCATCCTAGATCATAAAGAGGAAACATAAACGTTTTTTTTCTTTTGAGCAGCTAAATTTCCTCCCCCTACCTGGTTTCACCACTGAGACTGACCTCTCCACTATTAAAACATGCATTTTTGCTCATTCCTGTGACCAGGTTTCTTTTAGTTCTTCATTCTCTCTTACTCAGGAGTAAGGTTGAGAGGTATCATGTAGACTTAAAGTGCCCTGCCTCTGTCTAAATGCGCAGAGACTTGAGATTCTCATGAGAAGCTCCTACAGCTCTTCACTTTGCAGCTTGGAATTCTAAGATAAATAGTCACAGATCTCAATATGCCTTAAAACACCAGAACACAAACTGTAATTGTTGAGGACCTGCTCCTTGGGAAGCTCAACTGCCTATGTATGGGACAGGCGTGATCTGTAATCGGAGCTTTTTAGGACATGCAGCAGGACTTGGTATTAATTCCTGATATCTTTATTCTACTGGTAGAAGTTATTTCTCTTTCCCTCTGTCTTCTCTGAAGAATGTATTCATCAGCTGTGTGTGTGGCTGTCCATCTGCCCTCCTCTTCCCCTAGTCTCAGCTTATCCCCATTTGAAATAGACACACCAAGACTTAATGAGTTTTTCTTATTATACTAATGCATACATAACAACTGAACACTGGCCAAAATCTATGACTGCTTCTCCAAATCACCACAGAGCATTTCCATTTGCTTTTTTATACACAAAACTTGTTTTAATGAAATTCAAAATAGACCATCACCTACAAACTAAACACGTTTCTGAAACAGAAAATGAAACAATGGGTCTCCTTGGTTTGTCTATATCAACACAGAGCTTTTCTGACAGACTTAATTCTTATCTGCATCAGACAAGAAATTCACCCCCAGTGAATTATTCTTACTAAAAACAATGTCCTTAATAAAGGATAATGTGATTTAAAGGGAAGAGAGGAAAGAGAGAGAACTGGTGGTGGAGTTCTTTACTTCTCTTGGGGTTCAGTTCAGCTCCTCCTGAAGAGGGTTTTTGTTTGCCTGATGCATTACCATCTGTATGCAGGTCATCTCAGTGTGCAGGAGGGGTTGGGAATTTCTGCTAAAAATCCTTTTTGACAATTGCTTTGTAGTTTCAGTATTTGCAAACTGCTAAACAAATTAAGAATAGAAACAGAAAAAAGAATAAGGTCTTCAGCAGTCATCTGACATCCTATTTTAAGCCTGTTTCTGATGACATGCCCTCTGACATTTTTTATAATGTCAGTGACTTTTAAAATTAGAGTTCAATCAACTAATTTTCAGTGCTCTTGTGCATTAGATTTCAACAGGATGAGTCTACTAAAGTAGTTTTGATCTCTGTTTTGTTATAAAGTGGCAAAGTGAATGAAAGGACATTTTGCCATCTGAAAAACCCCACTTTCAGGTAGCTATAACCAGCAACCCAGTGAATCCTGTTCACTTCATGCTGGGTAAAAATCTCTTAGCCAAGGCTTCACACAGTCTGTCTTTTGAGGAGAGTTTTATTCCTTTGTTTATCTATCTCATAAGCAAACATCTGTTCAAAATCAGGTGAACTCCAGTTGAAACTTTAACTACAGAAGAGCAACATTCACTTCAGAATAACTTCAGTTAGAAGAATCCATTCACTAGGGTCCTTGCACAAATTATTTACCATAGGCAGAAAACTACAAGCAGAAAACTACAAACGACAAATTTGTTTTACAGAAGTAAACAGATGTTAAAATTTGCATTGCAACACAAGTAACTTTAAGACTGAAATGTAAAAAAAGGTTTCCATATAAAACAACATGGAAGCAAAAATAGGCACTGGTTGTGTTTTGTGCATTTATAATTTACTCCTTTCACACGGTTGTGGCAGTGGAAATGGATATTCAAAAAAGAAATTAAAAGAAAAATCTAAAAAGCGAAGATACTTGAGAAGCCAATTCTGTTAGAGAACAGCTCTTAATGGGGACTTACATCAACGGGAGTGGCCTGGTAGGAGTGAACAGGTCTGACACAGTCAGACAATAATGTTGTTAGGGTTCTCATAGGTAAATCAAAGTAGAGCTGCAAGACGTGAGCTGTTCAACTTCAATGAGCATTAAATGAGAAAAAAACAAATGCAAAGCATCCATGAAGTTCATGCAATGTGAGGCAAGCCCAAAGGAATTCAAAAGCCCAAGTAAACAAAACTGCTAACCAGTGACCCAGTGGGAGAAGGGCAGTTATGCAGCAGCTCTGATCCTCTGCCTCTGCAGTCCAGACAGTGCTTACAAGCTTTGCTGTTGTACATACATAAACTCAGGGACAGACGAGGAGAAGGAACAAGTGAGAGGGAAACACCATTACAGCAGCAAAAGCTCTGGAGCTGCAGCCCAAAGATGGAATCTCTTTAGTGATGCGAGTCTGCTTAATACCTGGATACCTTAATACCAAGGTGAACTGGGACTATGAAAGCAGAGGGCAACTTGGGTGACAGTGAAGAAGAAACAATACAGTTTTTAAACCAAAGAGTAAGAAGTAAAACAAGAACATAAAAGTAAGGAACTTTAATGAGGCAGATAGCAACATACAAAGGAAACAACTAGGGAGGCTTTGATGGAAGCGATTCTAAAGGACACAAAGAAAGCTGGCAGTTTCTTAAAGAAACGCTGAGAGACCCAAAGTGTCCTGCTGCAGCACACAGGAAGGCAGGATGGATGGGAGCAGGATCTGACTAAATCAGGAGCACTTTCTTGAGCTCATATGAAGGGAGCACAGACCCTAGGCCTGGCTGCAGCGGGGAGGAAGTGTAAAAGGATGCAGGAATTCAATTGAAAAGTAACAAGCATTGCCTTCATTCAGTAGCAGTGGAAGAACAAAAAGAAAGTGTTAATGAAAAAGGACAGATGACAGTCTAAAGGCTGGATAATTTCTGGAAGCCAGTCATTAGGTAGATCAAGTGCAAGCATCTAACACTATGCTATTAATGCCAATAGCATGAAAGCTCAGGCTATGAAAGCCAAGAGAAAAACCCAGAGGAATGCGTATTCAAGGTAGCTGGTCATGACAAACTTCTTCCTTTGAGTACTTAAGAGAACTGGCTGAAGCAATTCCAGTTCATAGAGAACATGAATTATAGAGAACAGAAAATACTTAAGAAATCTGGAAAGAGGAAACATGATGCCTAGCTTTAAAAAATTATTCTAGGGAATTACAGACTACTCAGTTTAACTTCCATCCCAAGAAAAATTATTGAAACAAATAATCGAACTGTATGTAGGAAGCTAAAAGGATAAGTACAAAGAGATGAGTAACAGTCTCTGTTGAATTGTCAGAAAGAAATTGTGTCAAGCCAATTTAATTTCTTTGTGTGACAGGTAATGGGCCTTGGGCAAAGGTGACAAGCAATAGATACCATATATCTTGACTTTTAGTAGGATTTGTGACACTTGTGCCTGTGATATGCTCTTCAGCAACCTCAGAAAACATGGACTAGTACACTACTCAAGGGTAGATATAAAACCAGTGGCACAGCTTTACTCGGAGGGCAGCTCTCAGTGGTTTCTGTCAACCAGTGGTTTCTGTCACTGCATTGAGTGTGATGCTGCAGGGCTATCTCCCAGGACAAATATGCTGAACAGTATCCTCTAACTGAACAATGGTGTGGAGCAGAGATCTGGCTTATAAATCAGGTAGATGAAACCTGAATGCTGAAAGCTAACATGAGAATTTAAATAGATCTTTACAATGTGGAGAAGCTCTTTTAAAAATTGAATTAATTCAACAAAGGTCAATTAAAGCCTTTAACAAGAGGAAACAACCACATGGACAGAAGGGAACAACAAAATAGTCAGAAATTCTTCAAATAGAAAATAATCTGAGGTGGGCAGTATGTAGTGATTTACCAGTTGGGCTTATATGAGAGGTATTATAACATTGTAAAAATGACAAATATGTACACATCAGAAACTATCTGGACACATTATATGATCTTTCCACTCTACCAAGCATTCAGTGACTTCAGCTGCAATACTGTGTCCTGTTTTGGGCATAACACTTTAAGAAAGATGTGGACCCAAGAAAAGAAAGCCTAGAGGAGAACAAACAAGAATAGTTACAACCCTAGAAAACACTTTTTTCAGGGCTAATTGAAAGCCAGCAGAAGGGAAGACTGCACAAGTTATGATAAGAATTTTCATTTATATAAAAGATTGTTTATGAAAGGGAAGAATCATTTGTTGCTTATGTCCACTGTAGACAGAGAAAGGAGTAACTGGGTTAAATTCCAGAAGAAAAGATGGAAGCTAACTAGCAAGCTGAAAGAAAGTTCTATTGGTAAGCATGGTAAAGTGTTAGAAAGCCTGCTTGGGAAGGATGTAGGCTTCCCAATTCTGGACATCTTTCAAACAAATTACATGGCAGAAATGACAGATGTACAGGTGACTATGCATCAAAATAGAGAGATTGGCTTGTGATGGTTTTATGGCACTTTCAGTTTTAATTTCAAGACTCTTCGAAAATGTTCAGGTAAAAGCACTTTGAATGCTGGCATCAACCTTGCTTTCCCCTAAAAATGATGTTTAAAAGATGCAATCAGTAAAAGGAAGAAATGCTTCAGGTGTATTTCCTGAAATGTGTGTCCACTGTCAGCGCTCTGCAGGATGAAATCACCAAACTTTTGTCTTCTGGTCTGCATTGAGAGCCTGTGTCATAGCAAGTGTTTATCAGAGAAAACTAAAACTTCTATTGTGACTTAAAGCCTGTAAACACTTGCTCTTATGAAGTTCCAAGCATCTGGGCAACATATTCCTAGAGAGAAGGCATAAGCTGATTTAGCTAAAACAAGAGAGACTGTGTGGGACTTAAATTGAATGTGATATCTCAGATTTCCATTGTGCAGATTATCTTCCAATGTGTTCGTGGGTTAAAAGACATGCTGAGATCTTAAGGGAATACTTTTAAGCACAATCCTGATGTAATTGAATTAAATAACTCCTCCACACACCAAGTTTTCACAGAGAGAATTAACAATAAATACATAAATATCTATGTAAGGACTTCATTAAGATCACTTGCATTTGGAGTTACATTTTTATCAGTCATCTCCAAATGCCACTGATTTTCTATAGCAAATCCTTCCAACTTCTTGACAACCAGGACAGCAGATTCTGCTAAGGCAGTTTACTTGGGAGGCTGAATGGTAAAAATACCTTGCAGTATGACATACTGGCAGAAAAACTACCTTGTTAGTAGCAAGGACTGTCCCTGTGACTACAGTTCAACCTGGAAGCTACCAAGAGAACAGCCCTGAGTCCCAAGACAGAGACATGGACTCCATTTTTAGGGATGGGGGACTGAAACAAAGGTGTGGCCTCACAAAGCATTCACGAGCTCTTCAGGGCATACCTGCCTTTGTGGATCTGGCTTTATATAACTTTATTGGAGTTACATGAGAAGGCAGAGCATAGCTGGACCCACTGTCATCTGAGTCACCAAAG
The DNA here is from genome assembly GCA_013396735.1 of Grallaria varia. NCBI lineage: Eukaryota > Metazoa > Chordata > Aves > Passeriformes > Formicariidae > Grallaria > Grallaria varia. Next base: position 273,118 of record VWZG01012139.1, read on the forward strand.
TTTCAAAGACAGTTTCAATTAGCCCTGAAACAGAAAAAGTGATCTCTCAGCTACTTCACCCCTACAAATTTCAGAAAGGCAGAGAAAAGAGGAACAGAGATTCAACTATTGCCTCCCTTCCCACAAAAGGAAAGACTAGGATGTACTGGACAGCAGAAGCTCTCCTAGCCAGATGGGATACTGGACCACAGAACACAAGGGAGTGCATCATATTCACTGCTCTAGGACTTGTGTGTGATTTTAGCTTGGTTAAAAGCAATTTTAGACAATTATCACAGCCACATTTGAAGAGATCCTGGTTTGCAAAGGAAACCAAACCAGTGCCAAGTGGCCTGAAAATATGACAAGAGCCATGGGTGAGATCCAACCTGGATTTGAGGCTATGCCCTGTTCCCCCTCTCAGCCCACTCTGAGGGGCATGAAAAGCAAGGCAGGAGGGGAGGGACATCCCCCCACTCTGCCCACATCCCCCTGAGCCCTGAGGACCAAGGCTGAGGTTTCTGGCTTGTGGTTATGGCTGGCAGCTGAGGTGCTGATTCAGTGGCAGGTGTTTTAAGGTGTAAGGAGAAAAGCCTTGACCCACTCTGTGCAATCTTCTTGCATTTCCTGAAAGCCCCCTGGAGGAAGGGGAGCACCTGAGATGGTATGCCCAGATCTTTCCTATCATCCACATCTCTGAGGGCTGCTCACACCTACTTGTAAGCCTTCCTGAGTCCCCCAGATGCCACTGCTGCCTGCCATTTCTCCTTGGTGCACCACTGTTTCCAGGATGTCTATATACCCATGTGTTAGGGGCATTTGATCAGGATGGACACAGATGGCTTCAAGGTTTCACACTCACCAAGAATAGGCCATAGTAATTTTCAGTACCTACAGTGTGTGGATGGTGGGAAGGACCCACAGCACATGGTACATGCAACAACTACTTCAGCAACTGGAGACCAGACCAGATAAAAAATGGAGTCAGAGACTTGCAGAACTGTGCAGGTGGGAAGGGACCTCTTGAGGTTTGTAGTCCAACTCCTTGCTCGAGGCATGGCCAGCTAGACCAGTATTGTCCCAGACTTGCCTCAGAAAGAAAGTCAAGATGTTCTTTTGGCTTTAATCCTCTCTACCAGTGCATCTCTTCTGTGCTCAGAGTGCTTATTTTTCTGTTTGCTCACCATATGAATGTTATTTTACCTGGACTACAAGGTGGCTTGCGTCAGCACTTACCTACTTTGAAATCTATGAGAGGGGAGGATGGCTGAAATGGCATAGAAGAAAGTGCCGTGACTTGCCTGGGATCCCTAAAGAAGTTTCATTTCCTTGCTTTGCCAGAGACTTCCTGCAGAGCCACAGAAATTTCCCATGGATATCTGCTGTACAGAGTGGGATTCATCTAGTCTAAAATCTTACCTGCAAGATGAAGTTCTATCATAAGCTCCCTTTGCAGCCTACAGACAAAGATCACAGGTCCAGACAACACTGCATCCCATCTTAACTGGGGATTTCATTTGGGTGGTTTGACCCATCTTTAGCCCCTCCCTTTCTGAGCTTCTCACAAAAAAGGAAAATATAATTCATTGTTATTTCACAGAGATATCAAACACATTAATACAGCAAATGTTTTCAAGCCTGAAGGTATTAACCATGGCCAAGAACATGGAAGAACCAGAGACAAAAGCTACTGTGATAACTTTTGCTCTTTCTTATGCATCCTGATCACCAGAGATGGACAAATTATTTGCAGCAAAAATTTGGCAATGTTTCTCCATGAAATTTTGGCACATAGATATTTTTGATTAATTTGTTCCTTATGCAAGCATATTCCAAAACAAAATTGATGAGAACATATTTCAGCCCATGGACTAAACATAAAATTCTCCCCATGACTAGAGCAAATTAAAAATTTCAAATGTGAAATGAAATGTATTTATTTTTGGCAAAGAAAAGGATAAAACTAAAGCATCCTCACACATTTCTATTTGAATAAGTTGAAACACAATGTCCAACCATAACTCTTCCAAGAATTCATATGCTCTTCAAAAGCTGGCTAGTAAATCACTCGGTATGACAAAGCAAAGTCAAATAATACCGGTAATTCTCCCTGATTGGATGAGTTCAGGCTGACAGGACTTTTTATAAGCACATACATTTTTTCATTGCTTATTTTTGTGATTCTATAATTGTAAACAAGAATCACCCAGGAAATGTTTCTGAATGAAAAATGAGCTGACTACTGAAAATTAGACTTGCCCACACACAGGGAAAGGGAAGGTCATGAGAACCCACAACAGACTGAGAAGACCTCTAAAATCTTTTGAGCACAGGGTGCTCAGTGGGTTTAGGAGAGCCAGAGATAGCCTGCTGGGTAGCAGTGGTGGCCTGTCAGGTTTGTGACTGAGATTAGAGGAAGCATGATAAAGCCTGTACAAAGAAACACCTCCCTGCCTGCTGCAGTAAGAATTACTCAGGTTTAATCTCAAGCCTTCTACAGAAGGTGTAGAAATAAACCAGCTCTAAGCACTGTCCTGCTGGGAGAGCCCGGTGTAGGATCTGCAGCTACCCTATTGCACTGCTGTTCTTGGGGAAACAAACATTAGCAAATGCTTTCTTATGGAATTCATTTGCCATAGCACTTTCTGATGATAGACTGCTAGGGAGTAGAGTTATGACATCCAGAAACTGACAACAAGAGCAATAAAACCTGACATATATCATGAAAGCCAAGCTATGGTACTATGTGTAATTAACAGAGAGTGTAATTATTCACCTCGAGAAGGACTTTGATGGATGCCTCAGAGTGAATTCCTTTTTCTTGTTTCATCTTCTCTTGTACACAGCAGCTAGAAAGGCTAGCTTGCAACTTTCAGCTCTTTGCCCTGTTTCTTAACGAAAGATGTTGTATCTTTATGGCCTGTAGCCAGACTTGGATCTATCCCAGGGTGGACACTTCATCTAACCCTGGAGGTGTTTAGTTTCAGGACTAGGTTTTGGAGCTGACCGGGAATTATATTAGCATGGGATGGACCATGCTAATGATATGTGTATTAAAATTCCAAGCACATCCAGTATCACTCAGTTTTCAGGATCCTGAGTATAACCATATGTATAAGAGAAATCTTCCTTTCCTTGACAGCACCTTGTTACTCTACCTTGGTGCCCACTGAACCCTGACACAAGTTACAGCTGGAAGAGGAGTGTTTATTTCCCCCAAATTCTTAGAATCGTCAAGAAATCTGAACAGAAAAGAGAGCATCAGAAAGTGTTTGAAGAGTTATCCAGTCCCAATAAGCTGCAGAGGAGGCACCCAAGAAGCTGCAATACCATACACACAGTGGACTCGTTGGTGTTTGTTGGCGTGCATTGCTTTTGCATGGGAGGAGAAGCAACTGGGGTGGATTTGGCTCAGGCTCTGAAAATCAGAGAGAGAAGCTGCTACCATACAGAATGTGATCATTTAAAAACATTGTAACCATGGGTAATTGATCTAGCTGATGCACTGGGGACTGGATAGAAATTTAAGCTCAGTCGCATGAATTGGAAGAGCTCCACCAGCCTTAAATGAAAGAGAAATTTGTAGCCTTGAGACAGAATGACTGAGGCCTTATCTAAAACCTATTGAAAGCAACTAGGATGATTCTACAGGCCTTTGGGGGTGTTGGATCAGACCCCCCATGGATGCAAATCTCTGAAGAAGAGGGTATATAATCTTAATGCAGGAAGAGAGACATTTTAAAGGCAGTAAAATGCACAGTTGGGCTCTGTATGACTCAGTGATGAATGAGTGTCTGTATTGCATCATTTTAGAAAGCCAGAGATGAAAAGAATCAAAAAAAGAATCCAGAAGAGAAATAAAATTTCCTCTGACAATCACAAACCCCTAGCCAGTCTAGTGGCAAGCTAAGACAGACCCCAGAATTTTGGTCAAATATTTAAATATACAAATGCAAAGAAAAAAAAAAAATTCCAGACCTGTGGCACATATATTAAAACCAAGAGAGTCTGCACATTTAGAGAACAGGATATATTTCTATAGACACAGAGTGCAAAATAAATGGCTCAGACAGGCAAGCACCGCTAAACATTAATGGCATGGCTGTATTCTTTTAAATTGGGTGACTGCAACATGTTCCAAGGAAAAAACTAGGACTTGAAAATGATATAGCCCAAGTTAGTAAAAAGTGATATGTGTTGTAAGCAGTGCAGAATCCTAAAAAGACTACACGAATCCTCACATCTCCAAATACCACTTTGATAAATTAATCACTCCCGTGTGATGCTCATCCAGAAAAAGGTACTGCTCACCATAATGAGTAGGAAAACTGAACTTAATCATGGGAAAAAAATCATACCCTTATTGGTACAGAAGAACAATTTATAGTTTGAAAGAATTATGTCATTATAACTGAGAAGTCAAATATGCTATGGATATGTATTGATTCACATAGACAAAATGAAGCCATAAAGTCTGTACAGCATCTAATCAAAATCACTAAAGAAAGGACAGCTAAGATCTTAGCAGAAAACCAAAAATATTCTAAACAATATATATAAACCACAGTCATTCTGGGGGAAAAAATTGTCTTTGGCTCTAAGCTAATGATTTTTAATATACCATTTGGATGCTATACAGTGAATTCAAACAAAGGGCATTTGGTACAAGTTCTGCTCCCAAGGTGTTACAAAGAGTAATTGCACTGATCTTTGAGGGATTATGTGGTGTCAGACTTTTAATGGATGATGTTTTAATTTGGGTACAGAGAAGTTAACACAAAGGAGGACTTCGGCAAGCATTGCAGGAAGCCAGAAAGAAATGCCAATCCAATATATAAAATACCTATGGTATAAAACACTGTGGCTAGAGTTTGGGCAAACGTGGCATAACAGGAGTTCCAGATAAAATAAATGCAACAGCAGGTTGTCCACCTTACAATGTATATTAGCTCTACAGAGATTTATGAATATGATAAACAGTATTCCATTATTTATTCCAATTCTAACTAGGGTCAATATGTCCTTAAGGAATTATTGAAAAAGTAAGCTACCCGCTATTGGGAGATTAATACAAACAAGGAAAAAAAACGGTTAAAGATGGTGACACTAATTCACCAGCTTAAAAATATCATAATGATGTTTTCTGAAAAGCCACAATACGTGCTCACCTTACTTGTTTAGACTGAGATTTCTAAGCAGAACAGACAGAAACTGTTGCCAGGTTGACAAAGAAGTGCTAGTAATTTTATTTGCTCCTCTAAACTTGCTTCAATCTAGATAAATACGAAAGATACTGAGAAAAGAGACTACAAAGCACTTCTAAGGGGTTGTAAAAAATTTTTTGCCTAATTTTCACAGATACTAAGCATTAGCTTCAGTTGGAAATGCAGTCAGTAAGCACCTGGCAAAATCAGTCCATTTGTCTTTGGAATCATCTACAGCTTCATAGGTAAAGCTGATGCTCTTTTACCAGGGAAGAATTAAAAGGCATAAATTGCTGTTTGATGCCCAGTGTCTAATGCACAGCTATGTTCCCAGTTGAAAGTTTAAGGTTTAAAAATTTCCCTTTTTTTTTTTTTTTTATTTGGACTGTAATTGGATAAAAAAGTGCACAGTAAACACTACCATGACAGCAATGAAAAGTGGATATCACTAACATGTGTTTTCTTATAGATGCAAAACATATACAGTAAAGATCACACCAGCAAAAATGAAAATGTGGCTGTCTATGGTATGGGACAGAGCAACTGTTTTGTAATGCTGAAGAAGTCTGAAAAAAAAAAAAGGAGAAGAGATAGAAATTTTAATTGCAAAGAGAAAAAATTCGGAAAGTAGCATGTAACTGCTTGTATTGGAAGTTGGTGAAGATATTGATGTCAACATCCCTGGTTTTATGGGAAATATCACATGATCTCTAATGGCAATAAATGACCTGCACCTTATTTTTATATGCTATCCAAAGGATTATTCCTCCATCAGCACTGGGATGCATATGCCTCAGCAGAGCACCTCATCAGTCCCGGCTCATAGAACTTACCTTCCTGGAGTTCCCACCAGGAAGTTCTTGAGCTTCTCATTTTTGGACAGGTGATCCCACCTTACACTCTTTGGGTTGGAGAGATCTATCATCATTCCCAAACCAGGTGATACAGTTTCTGTCATAACATATTCTCGCTTTAGAGACAGGCGACAAGAAGCAGCAACTGAGGTTTAAAGTTGGCAGTGTTCACAAGAAACATGAATTTAGCAGCTTTCAACAAATGTCCATAACACAGAATACAGAAAATATGGTATCTGTTTGTAAGACTCATAGGAATGTGATAACAAAATGTGCAATAAGACATGATTGAGTGTATTAACTATTCTCTGTGTGAAGCCAAGCACTGATATGTCAGCAGGTTTAACAGGATGGGATAAAATTAGCAGAACTGTAGGAAATGTGTAAGGACATAAAGGGTACTAGTCATTGTGACTGAAATACACTTGCAGAGCTGGTGAGGAGTGCAGAGCAGGAAGGGGCCCTGACAGAGCTTTTCAGCATATTCTTCTTTGTAATCAGCTCTATTCATCCTTTAGTTTCATAGGCCATGCAGTTCGGTGGCAACTAGGTGTAGAGCAGACATGAGCCCAAAACCCTCTATTACTCTGCTTGGATATCTATGGGGTCTTTATGGAAGTCCCTTCCAGAAGTCATCCTACAGGACTGTAACGCACAAAGCCCGTTGAGCCGCTCGGCGTGGCTGGGTGGCACTGGTGAGCAGCAAGCCCTGTGCTAGGGACAGGGGTGTGCTGACACTGTGACAAAAGTGCAGGGCCTCTCTTCCTCCTGCGACACCATCTCTTGATATTATGTTTCTCCCACCCACACAATCCCAGCTACTGAACCTTTTCCTGAGCTTCATGGAAATGCTACTGCAAGAGGGTGCAGGTTCACTCTGCTTTGTGGCCTTCTCACAGCTTTGTTTCCGTTTCTGCACCCACATCTCTATCCTTATTCTTTCTCTTCCTCTCCTCATTATTGCAGCAAGGGAAGGAAAGGGAACACTTCAGAAATGAAAGATTAGTTTGCTGTATCATAAAGATGAGCTTTGTAATCACTTTCCTTTAAGCAAAGAATTAAAAGATAATAAAAGCCCTAATTAAGGACCTCGTTAGCTTAACTAGATTTTCATATGCAAAGTGATGTTCAACACGTGCTGCCGCCGTCTGAAAATGCCGCCTGGCACTACATTGGAAGCACCTGTGCCAACTCCCAACTACAGTTTCCTTCTTCATTTCACTTACCTTTTTATCTTTCTCCCTCATTTCCCCTCTGTGCCAGGGTTCAGCAGGCTCGGGCTGATGCCAGGCTGCCTTGCACCGGCCACGTGCAAGCCAGACTTGGCATTGCCTAATGAACCATGTGGAAGAAACACGCAGAAGACAAAAGGGCAGGGAAGATGGAGGAGAGCAGAAAGGACTGATGAGGGCTGAGCACACAGGCTTGGCGCAAAAGGAAGGCAGAGGAAGCACAAAGGAACACCTCAGGCTGGACTGGTTCGATGGCAGGTGGAGATTATCTAGGCTGAGGATCCATTTGAGTCACACTGACAGCAAGAAAGCTTTGGGTGAGCCTGGACTGCCACAGGGCAGAGCTGGAGGGAGAATTTGTTGGCTGGGGCTAGCCCCCATGTTGACCCTCTACACAACTTAGCTATGATACAGTTAACAGTTTGGTTTCATTATTGACTGGGCACAAAAATTGCACGCTGGGAGATACTGTCCAAGGGGTTTTCCAGGGCTCTGTTTTCAATGCCACCAGACCCGTGGTTCAGTCTGGCAGGTGGACAGGTAGCTGTTTGGGGATGTGCTTAATTTAAGCAATTAGGAAATCATTATACCACAGTAATGTGAGCAGATGAGTGAACAAAATGACTGCTCACTGCTATATGAGAAAGCAGCCTGGCCTGGCTGAGCAAAGAGCACTGGGTTATCCGCAGCACAGCCAGCAGGCACTGCCCAGCAGAGGCCACGGCAGAGCCAGGAGCAGGCATCCGCCGGGCTGGAACAATCTGATAAATTCCTACAGCTGGGAACTCAGCACGAGATGGGAATCGGGATTTTCATCCTCGTTAAAACTGTAATTGGAGCCTCATTCTACTTCGTTTAGAGCCTGCTGTGAACGTGAGCAAAAGCGGCAGGGTGCTAAGCAGGGAGGTCACCCCGGGGCGATGGCGAGGGCATGCCGGCCAGAAGCAGTGGGAGGCTGGGGGGAGCACACCAAAGCAGAGACGGCTGTGGCCTGTGTGCATCTCCTGTAGGTATGCAAAAACCCCTGTTGTGAGCTACCCAGCTTTCAAATGTTTATTTGTTTGTTTTCTTTTTTAATTTAGAGAATAGGAAAGCAAATGTAATTTCTGTGTAGAGATGGGTTTGAAGTGGAACCTTAAGGCTCAGCCTTCAGCCTGAGTCTCTCAGCATGGCTGGCTGAGCACCTTTACCTCAGACCCCTGTTTGAACTACCAGTGATACTGTCTATAGCCCCTATCTCAATTTTAAGTCCAGGGGAAGACTTAAGGAAACCTGATATAGCATTACTATACTGAAGACTGGGTCAATCCATTTATTAGCTGAGAATTTTCTTTGTTTAATAGAATTGATTATTCCCTTTTCTCTACAAAACATGAGGCTGGTTCGATGCAGGGTATTCATTCAGTTTGCAGACAGAGAAAAAGAGCTATGAACTGAATCCAGATGTTGCATCCAGCACTCACACCAGCTCCTGTCTGGGCCCATCTTCAATCATTATATGTACTCATGCAGAAGAGGAAATGGCCAATATGCCTTAAGTATAGTTTAAAAAAAATCATCAGTAGTCAAATTACTTCTACTATATTATGGGTTGAGTGTGAGGCAATTCATTAGTGAGAGTCAAACAAACTACCTTAATTTGGTCTTCTACTACTTCCCACCTCATGGACCTACAAGTGTATCATAACTATTAGAACAACTTCACTAAATGTTACAATTACTCATGTCAAATGAAAATGTAATGCAGTTAACGTGCATGTTGGCTCCCTGCTGCTACTGCTGATGATTATTGCTATTAGAGCATGACCAAACAGTCATTCAAATATAAACAGCAGATTTGTTTTGATTGTGCTCGTGGCCCGTTTTACTCGCTTTCTGTGAACATTAACACAAATGGCTTTGGTTTGCAAGACTGACCCTGGGGAGACAGAAAAAGTCAGGAATACCATTGTGCTGACTACGTGTATCAGCTAAATTACCTGCATTGGAAGATTTTGCATGGCTCTCTGGAAAATGTGACAGCCACCTCATCAGAAAGAAAAAGCAGAGCTAGACAAGTCCGCGTGCTGGTCGCGTAAGATGACTATACAGTAGCTGAACAAAAAAATCATGGCAGCCCACTGACAGGCAGCTCTCATGGAAGCACAATCCTGCCAGTCATTCAGTAAATACTTAGGAAGGACAGTTACATCAAAATGTGGTACCCAACTCTTTGGCAAGAGTTTCTGAGCTAAAGCCTACTAAAGGAAAAGGTGCCATTAATTCAAATGGTTTGTGTGTTACAGAGTAACACATAGGACTAAATTCACCATTAGCTCTGCTTGCCGTAAAAAGATTACCTGATTAAGAAAATTAATTATTATTATTATTATTGCTCACATTACTATGTCATCCTTTAGTGGAATACCTTATCTTTACATCAGTTTCCAAGATGGGAGCTCTGTTGCTCTCTCCCTCTTGTCTGAGCTGCTTACTGCAAGTGGGTTTTGCCTTGTAAAGATGAGAGCTAATCCTAATGGCCACTGATGTGATTACGTTGTGCAGCTCGCTGCAGAACCTCTCCTTTCCAAAAGGACAGATGCGGAAGGTGGCAATCCCAAGATGCCAGGGATCCAACTAATTACCTAACTGCACCAAGGCCATGACTCTCACCAGATGCTTTGATTACAGCTCCCGTTTATCTCTTCTGCAGAAGCAAATGCTCAGGAATATGCACACTGAAGAATGACTAAGACTCTCGCACATCACAGGACTGACCTTGAGGCCAGGCCACAGACTCCCAGCTTGCATTAATTTTGACAGGTTTGTGAGGTGCCAGCCTCCTCTTAGGAGTACAGTGCTTTGTGGGGAGCTGCTGGTTTGTGCAGAGGACAGACCAAGGGTCAGAGTCAGGGAAACCAATAAGAACGCAGGAAACACAGTCAGCATATGTTCTTCAAAAGCCTTTCTGGTGGCAAGTTTAGACATGAGATAGTAAAATATCTGGTATATAAAAGTCAGACAGACTATAGAAGACACTGGTTTACACACGAATATGGAGCTTTGAGGAGTCTTTCACAAGCTGATTTCTAGTACCAGTTCAAAGCTAAGGTTACTGTCTGTGCACATGCCAAGAGCTTAGGCCTCCTCCTGCTTATTCTTGTCTGGGTGTTTCTTCACACAAATAAATAAAAAGGTATCTTCAGGCTAGAGCATGGATGATGGAGAAGAAATGTGACATAGAAACATCATATATCAAGTAAATAAGAAAGATCTTTCACTCTTTCTTCCAGTAGAAGCAATGGAAACTCAATGAAGCAGACAGGTGACGATCAAATGCAAAATAGAGCCGTTGGAGCAGAGTTCAGCTGTGGAGCTCACAGCCACAGGACACTGCAGGGCCTCAGCAAGCTGTGAGACAAATCCAGAAGGAAGTATTGAGCACAAAGCAAACAGTACTGGCTCATGAGGTCCCTGTGCTGCAAATCACTGGAGGCTCAGAGAGTGTAACAGAGAGACATCATTACTTACATCATTTACTTACAGCACTCTTACATTTTTCTCTTGGCATCTGCTATAGGTCACTACTGGAGACATATGGGGGAAAGGCAGCTAGACAGATTCTTGATTCTGCCTAGTATGGCAGTTCTTATGTTTCTGACTAATTGGGTGAGCTGTATGGCTCAGATCCTTAAGCAGGAAGTTAGGTATGTCTGTGCTTAGAGGGCTATGAAATGATGTGTTTCTTTTTCTTTCTCTCTCTTTTTTCCCCCCATTGTACTTCTTATTCCAGGAAGTCCAGAGACCATCCCAGAAGATGAGCAGGAGCTCCTGCCAAAGTCTGAGAACAAACAGCCTCACATCTACACATGATCAGGATAAGGTGTGATGCGAGGACATCATCACCACACACATCTACTCCTACTCACTGATTACCAGCAGGAAAAAGTGTGTGAGCGCCAATCTTGTCCTACAAAAATTCAGGAGCTGAAAGTGCTGGCACAGTATGGCAAGGTACTCTGAGGATGATCTTCCTATATGTCATTGTGAGTGTAAAATAGTACAGGCATGCATAGCAAGTGTGAATGTGAGATAAAAATATGGAGGTGCACAGGTATCTACAAAAGAAAGAGGGAAGAGAAAGGAGTGTGTTTGCAAATATTTTTTTTCCAGTTCACATATTTTAGTGTTTATCAGAATCCATCCATCCATGTACTCTACAGTAGAGTGTAGCCTGCAAGGCAGTGGTTTGTCTGAAATCAGCTGTGTGTGAGTATCTTCTAGGACTGTGCTAAGGCATATGCACACCATCATACCAAATAAGACAGCAGGAGAGAGCAGCATAAAGGCAGATTTCATGGGGGATGGGGGGTGCAGGGTCACGCCCAGGGCGGAGCAGAGGAGAATCTGGGAAGCAATCCTCAAGGAGACTTTTCCTATACAAGCAGAGTGAATTTAATTGCAATTACAGTGTTTCTGTGTGCAAAGTGAGCTATTTCAGGCATGCAGAAGAGGGAGGCATCTGTCCCACTCAGAGAGCAAAGAGTTGAGCAGCTGAAAATACTTGTGTCAAATCCCCACTTAGGCATCTCTTCCCCTTCCAGCCCTTGTCTTCCCTCCACGTGCTTCCCCACTCATTTTTGATTCTGCAGCTCTTCAGCACTAGGCCCTTCTCCTGATTAACATTTCAAACCCATTGATAGTTTGTGCTGGCGTAGACAAACTAATCATCATTAGCACTTCAAAAACCTGTCCAGCTTTCCCTCCCAGAGTCACAGGTGCCACCCTCAGCTGCTTGGAGAAAAAAAAAGTAAAAATAAAAATACAGCAGCCACAACAGGCTCTTGTCAAGGCCATCAGGAGGGACCCGCTCACAGCCCTGGCAGGCAAGGAGATAGTCCCCAGGCTCTGGGCTCACATGGCTCCAGGCTTCAGACAGAGCATGGTGTGAACTAGAAGGAGGGTAGAGGGCTACAGGTGCTTTACTCAGTGACCCAGTGATCAGTATCTTTTGTGTTTGTAGGGCAAGAAGAGGCAGAAAGCAAATACATAATGCAAGGAGATCAGGAACGACCAGGTGTCTTGGTGAGCTGCCCACGTCTGGCCTGAGATGCAGCCAAGAGACACAAAGGCCATAGACAAATGCAGACTAACAGGAGGAAAAGAGTGATGGGCTGGAAGATGCTTTCTGTGTCACTTGCATACAAATCTGCTACCAAATGTCCAGGAAGGCTTGGTTGTGTTTCCTTATCTCTTTCCTAAATCCTCCCCAAAACTCAGGGTCATTCCACACACCACCCATTTTCAGAGAATGACATTGTGCCTTCTGCAGTGGGGACCAGGTGGTATTCAACACTGCCCTGGGGGTGAAGGCTGTAACAATGCTATGAGATTTCTACTTCACTTCAGCTAATGCCCGCTGGGCCCTGGAGCAAGCTCAGGACCACTCCAGAGATAAAACCCTCCTGACAGCAGCTGAAAAGAAGCAGGTTTGCCCAGCAGACCTGTTTTTCAGCTGGGATGGAAGCAAAGAGGACAACATGACTCTGAAGCACACATCCTCCTAGGTCTGTCCTGGATTTAAAATTTCATTTCAGTCAAGACTCACATTAAAATAATGACTGGGCAATCATCAGGAAATTCCTCACCACTGGAATTATTGTACCTTGGGCTGCTCTCTGGGCCCTCATATGATATGAGCATACATCCATGAGGAGGCTCTGAAATGCTACTAAGCCTGTGTGCATCAGAGTTGTAGAAAAGCCACCACCTCTCGAGTAGCTGCATAGCAGCACGCATCGAGACTGCATAGAGGTCACGCTGGAGAGAAAGGGATTATTTATAAGGCAACTAAAACCTTCCTATTGAAGCCCAGAACTAATGCTGAACAGCAAAATAATAGAAGAAAAAGCTGTCACATGCCTCTGGAATCAATTCCTCAGGGAAGAACTATCCAGGCAGACTGGTGAGGAGATGACACACTCTGACACCTGCAAAACTGCCTACCACTGAGACCCAGCCTAGGCTCCCTCTTTTCCCAGTGCTCTTCTCCAGCTACATACAACATGGTGCTCCAGAGCCCTGTTCCATCAAGCATTCCATGCATTCTGCCCAGCCAGAGCATCTGTATCAATCCTGCTGCAAATAGATCTGTGCAGGAACCAGGAGTGCAACACACTCTACCTTGTCTCCTTACAAACATTTCAGAGGAAGTCTGTACAGCCTATTCAGAGATTCTGTCACTTGGTGGGTTTTGACACACAGTCCCTGGCTGCTCTGGAAGGCACATATGACTGTGATGGACCTGTCTCCATGGCTTGAGAAATCAGTTATGAAGCCAGATCTGTTCTCCAGAGCTAGCAGCATAAAATTCCTGGACTTTTTGCATAAACTCACCAGATTAAGGATATGTGACACTGCTAGCTCACACCAGAAAAAAAAAAGGCTGTCTGCACAACTCCCTATTCTCTTCTTCACAGGACATATGGGAATATCCTTAGGGCACATGTCCTTCTCCACTATCTGGTCTCATGAGATCCTCCCTATCTGGCATTTACCTTTCATGCTAGAATGAGGCTTATCTCACAAATTTTCAAGCCATCATCTGGCAGCAACTGCAAACTTTTCTGGCCTGTGAGATACAAGGGCCTAGGGTAGGGCAGGTCAGTGCAACCACAGATACTATTTCAGAGCTTCCACACTCCTTCTTCCATCCACCAGGAGACTGGCCCTGTGGGAACATCCTGCCTCCATGTTCCTGTGAAGCCAGTACTCAGGTACTGACAGCATTTAAAACAGCAGCAGATTTCCACAGGTCAGTCTGTGGGTAAAAATATGTTGCCATCTTCCAAGGCCTGTTCAGACATTGACATTCACCCCTCAGCTATGTGACTCCCTTGATCCTGCAAATATCCATTCCCATCCACACCAATCCCCCAGCTTTCCTGCCCCAGACCACTATCTTCTGACCCGAAAATAAAATGCCCTCGTTTATGTCACAGTCGTGTGGTTTGAAAGCCAAGCCCAGAGGCTTTTGCCATAATTTCTAGCCTCCCTGTCTGTAAGCAGGAAGAGGCTGGGGAGAGTCTGCCAGTGGCTGTGACAGCATCTGTACAGCCACACACGCTCAGCCGGAGGCAGCAGCTCCGGTCTGTTTCAGGATGCTGACAGAAGGGGGCAAAATCCATCTGCAGTCAGAGACCGTTCCCTGCTTTTGCTGCACTTGCTTTCTCCCTCATCCTCGCATCCCTTCAGCCCTGAGCTCTCTGGCAGACTCTGGCCGGGCAGGCTGCCCCCACGGAGGTGACACGGTCACAGCGCTCAGAAGGGGTGGCTGCTTGGACAGCCTGCAGCCTAGCCTGGGGTGCTCCCCTGAGCTGCACCCCAGGGCACAACAGCCCAAGGGCCCATGACAGGGACCAGCTCACCCCACCCTGCTCTCCATGGGACTGGAGTGGCTTTTTGACAAGAGGGCCACTGGCTGGCAGGCACAGGGATGAGGGTTAGCAAGTGTGTGCTGTGGGCAGTGCCAGACTGAGCCTGGACACAAAGTCTCTGTGTCAGCAGTCCTTGCTGAGACGTCTGGTAGTGCTGAGAGCAGCAGAAAAGCTGATGGAGTTGCACAGAGGATCTCTGGGAATGGGTGAGAGAAATGGGGCAACAGGGATGACAAACTTCCTTCCATGGAATGGGATCAAATTCTCCTTCACCTTGTACGTTCTGTGGTTCAAGAGATGGTAGACACGAAACATGGCAGAGGTGGGAAGGCAGGGTCCCTTCTGCACCTGATGCCAGGCAGTGGGCCCATCTATGAGATTTGGGGCAGGAAACAGCAAAAGTGTTTTGGGACACAGGGAGCACAGCAAGTTTCCAAATGACAGCTTTAAATCCTTATCCACACTACTTCACACTACTTTTGGAGTCAGTTTCCACATTTAGAAAAATCTCAGTCCAAGGGACACCATCATGTCTCAGGGCACTGTGAGTTTCAGTTGCCTGTGAGTTGATAATCGATGTACGCTTGTGGGATGACTTCTGCCAATTAAGAAAGTCTGGAAAAACAGGAACAGGGAAGGAATAGGAAAGAGGACAATTCCTCTCAAATACTATTATGCACAGCACACACCCCTTTCTTTTTTCTTTTTTTTTTTTTTCTCCTGTGAAAAAGCAACTTTTCTCACTTCTCAACTCCTCAGCTGGCCTGGTGACTTCTATTTCTGTATACCTCATACTTCTCCTTACATCATCTGACATGCCCACAGTCAACTCCTGTGAATTTCCTGCAAGCATTACTATAGCTGGCAGCCACCCTTGAAGTCCCTCAGATAGCAGACTTGCACAGTTCACTGGGAAAGAGCTTTTATTTCGCTCTTCCCTGTTTTCTAGGCTTTGTATTTGTGGAGGGCAGGGGTAGGAAGGAACAGAAAATGGGGGTATCCCCAAGACCCAGCCTGACTTCACTATTTTTTCTAACCTATGGCATGGCAGGGATGGAAAGAAATTATTATCCTCCAGTTTCTGAGTTACAGCATTGTCCTGGTGCAACACTGTATGTCCTGGGGTTGCTACCCGTGGTGGCAGTGGGATCGCTTTCCTTCACCTGCCAGCAAGGTGCAGCCACCTCCAGGGAGCCCTGGCAGCGCCCACACTACCACCAAGGAGGGAAGGTGAGGAACTTCTTGGTATGTAACAGAGATAGCAAAGATGGGCAGGATGAACCAATAGCCACCTTACCGGTCATAGCGCATGTAGCATAGCAGACCTCCCATGCGTTCTCGAATGAGCAAGGTCTCCGCTTCAAGACTTCCAGCTTGCAGTGCCCACCTGATGTGTGTTCAAGCTTAACATTGACCCAAGGGGTTTTTTGTTTTTTGCACATGGGATGGACTGGAGCAGAGAGATTTTGCAGACCTTGTTAATGTAATCTCCATCCCATTTCCGATGATCTGAAGTTTTCCTCTCTTTAAAAAAGGTCCTCAAGTAGACAGCAGCCACCGTGTAAAATACCCATTCACAGAAATTACAGCAGTCAGAGAAACACTTTACACCTTTAAACTGAAAAACCCTATAGAGAAAGCTGTGTTCTCCCCTGAGCAGGTCAAAAGCGGGAAGAAGAGGTGCTGGCAGTGGCAGGCAGAACAGTGAAAAGACTGGCATTACTTTCTTTGCCCTACAGACCACCCTGCTTGCTGGCATTATGGGGGCAGGCACCATGTGACACAGCACGACTGTCTATCTGAGGCAAGGGTGCTTACATCATAAAAACTTGACAAGCATCTTGTTGGCCAAAATGTTTAAGAATAATTTCCTGAAGAAATTCCTTGCAATAGTTACACGCAACTGTGTTTATCACAAATCTGTGATTCCTGCTGTGTCTTACTGAAAGAATTAAGCTGCTGGTAACTCTTCAGTCTTATTCTCAAATATGCAGATCTAAGAAAAGATCTATGATTAAACTATTTTTGGGGTTCCCCC